>CM077152.1:83824901-84241426 GCA_039583875.1 Platanthera guangdongensis | reverse complement strand
AAATGGCCACAAGAGGCTAGCCCATCTTAAACTATAGGACAATTGGCCAACTCTATAGCAAAGAGTTAGTGAGGAATGGTCCTCAGGTTAAGTGTATTAAAGATGGGATATGTTTAGCTTGTCAAAGGGCAAGCAGACTAGATCCACCTTTAATTGCATTGAAAACAAAGATGCTGTGAGGTGTTTATACCTCTTGCATATGGATCTCTTTGGTCCTATGCCAGTTCACAGCCTAGGTATGAAGGTCTACACATTTGTGGTTGTAGATGACTACTCAAGGTTTTCCTGGGTGTTCTTCCTTAGACAGAAATCTGAAACATCTAGTATCTTCTATAGTTTTGTCAAACAAATTCAGAATGAGTTAGACAATACAGTGGTCAAAATAAGAAGTGACCATGGTACTGAATTCCAGTCTGATAGTATGACAAAGCTATGTGAAGAGTTTGGGATATTTCAGGAATTTTCTTCACCAAGAACACCTCAGCAAAATGACATTGCTGAAAGGAAAAATAGGAACCTTGATTGAGGCTGGTAGAACCCTATTAAGTGACACATCTCTCCCAGAATATTTCTGGGCTGAGGCAGTTAATACTGCATGCCATGTAATAATAGGGCTACTATCACCAAGAGCCCCAATAAGACCCCCTATGAGATAGTGAAAGGCAGAAAACCAAATTTATCCTATTTCAGGATCTTTGGTTGTAAATGCTATATACTTAACAATGGAAAGTCTTACTTGACCAAGTTTGCTGCCAAATCCCAAGAGGGGATCTTTGTTGGGTACAACAACAATAGCAAGGCTTATAGGGTCTACAACTTGTCTACTCAAGTTGTAGAAGAGTCAGTACATGTAGTATTTGATGAAGCTAGACTTATTAACAATGAGTTGTCTAGAAGTATTTGCAGCTCCACAGGTGTTACTAAGAAGATGGACAAGCTCACTATTGAAGAAGGACCTACTGCAAGTCAGCATGTAGATGATAGTGGTTGTTGTCCAGGGGAGTACTACATGCACCTGATACAGAAGAAGACCAAGGAGTGAAGCAAGTTGAAGAAGCTGAAGGAGTTCATCCTGAAGCTAGGATGCCTCCAGCTACTAGGCATCTAAGAGATCATCCAGCAGATCAAATCATTGGTGATCTAAGACAAGGGGTACAAACAAGGAGCAGAAAACTAAATTCAGTACTCTACTCCAGTTTTCTATCCCAAGTTGAGCCAAAGAAATTTGAAGAAGCCATCCTAGACCTCATTGGATTGAGGCAATGCAAGAGGAGCTGAATCAGTTCAAGAGATGCAAAGTCTGGAGCTTGTTCTTAAACCAAAAGACCACAACATATTGGAACCAAGTGGATCTTTAGGAACAAGATGGATGAACATGGAGTGATTATAAAGAACAAAGCAAGACTGGTTGCTAAGGGATATAGGCAGGAAGAAGTATTGACTTTGATCAAACCTTTGCTCCAGTAGCTAGACTGGAGGCCATAAGGATGTTCCTGGCCTATGCAACCTATCAAGGATTTAAAGTATACCAAATGGATGTTAAGTCGCCTTTCTGAATGGTTAATCTGAAGGAAGTATGACTTTGTCTATGTAGAGACAGGCCATCAGTGTTTGTTGCGATATCAACTCAACCGAAGTCATTTCTATGGACTTAGGAAGGCTTTGTATGGGTTAAAACAAGCCCTAGGGCTTGGTATGAAACCTACTGTCTAGTTTCCTCATTGAGAATAAATTCACAAGGGGGAAAATAGACAAGACTCTATTCCTTAGGGAATCCAGAGGCAAGATCATACTAGTCCAAATATATGTAGATGACATCATATTTGGGTCTACTAAAAGTAGTCTTTGCAAACGTTTGCAAAACTTATGCAAGGACAATTTGAGATGAGCAGTATGGGGGAACTTAAGTTCTTCTTGGGTCTCCAAGTTAGACAGACTGAGAGAATGGTTTATCCATATGCCAGTCTAATTTCACCCTAGAATTAATAAGGAAGTATGGTATGAAATCATCCATACCATGAAGACTCCTATGGGGTCAAGTATGTCTCTTAGCAAAGATGATGCAGGGAAACCTGTAGATGAGACTTTGTATAGAGGGATAGTTGGCTCCCTATTGTATTTGACTGCAAGTAGACCAGATATCATGTATGCTACATGTGTCTGTGCTAGGTACCAAGCATGCCCTAAAGAGTCTCATTTGAAAGCAGTCAAAAGAATTCTAAGATATCTTAAGGGCACTCCTTATCTAGGCCTTTGGTACCCTAGGAATGGAGACTTTGAACTAACATGTTATTCAGATGCAGATTTTGCAGGCTGCAAAGAAGATAGGAAAAGTATAACTAGTACCTGTCAATTCCTAGGTGGAAGACTGATTTCATGGAGTAGCAAGAAACAAACAAGTGTGGCTATCTCCACAGCAGAATCAGAGTATGTGGCTGCAGGAAGTTGCTGTGCTCAACTTCTATGGATACAACATCAGCTTGAAGATTATGGTATTCAAGTAAGTAGAACACCACTATTTTATGATTCTACTAGTATTATATCTATTGCAAACAATCCTGTTTCCCATAGTTGGACTAAACACATTGAAATAAAATATCATTTTCTAAGGGAACATATGGAAAAAGAAGATATTTCACTAGAGTATGTTAATACAGATAATCAACAAGCTGACATGTATACTAAGCCTTAGAAGAAACCAATTCAATAGGTTTAAAATTGAATTAGGTATGATAAACTTAGAATAAGTTTACAGAAATGGCTAAGTAAAATAGTGTCGACACACAGAGTTGTCTGTGTCGAGACAGAAAAGTGATGTCGACACTTCAGAGAAAAGATGTCGACACATCTAGGAAGTTGGTGTCGACACTTCAGAAATTTAGTGTCGACACATACAGGATAGGTGTCGACACATCCAAGGTGGTGTCGACACTTAGACTTTATGCAGAATTAGTGAAGTAAAGTCTCGACTAAGTGTCTAGCTAAGTGGTGTCGACACATAAACAAGTGTCGACACATATATTCTGTCAAATATACTTGTGTCGACACATAGATGTCGAGACATTATAATTCTATATCGACACTTATCAACAGTATCGACACAATTTGAGTATTTTGACGCGCCCTTTCATCTTCGATCCTAGAAAGGTATAAATAGGATTTCAACATTATTTATCGACACGCTCACCAAAGTTTCGAGACAAAACTTGTGTGTCGACACCTCTCTTCTCTCAATTCAAATTTCTTCAAACCCTAATGGCGCCCAAGCTCGAAGAGAACGTGAATGAAGGATATGAACTGGTGCGGCACGCATTTGATGAGGCGGAACCTGCGATCAAAGGTGTGGTAACCCTAGTTGCAGAATCTGGATTAGAATTCCTTATTTCAGAACCCATCAAGATCTGGAAGAAGGAGGTCCTGGAATTTCTGAATGGTGCAACCCTAGATGAATCAGGACTAAAGATTAAGTCAAGGGTTCATGGGGCTAAGGTGAAAGTTTCTCCTAAAAGTCTGAGGAAGGTACTACAACTACCAAGAACCAAGGAGGAAGAAGATGTTTCTGCATCTAAGACAAGAGAAGCTTTGAGTTGGTGTGGACTGGATTCCAACCTGAAGATAGGTTCTGTGTTCAACAGAAAAGGAATGAACAGCCAAGGCAAATTCTTGTCTGAAATTGTTGGAAAAGTTATCCTGTGCAAATCTGGAGGACATGACAGGATTTCAGCTTATATGTTCAATCTAATGACAAGGTTAATCTTCCAGCTAAATACTGATTGGTCTGCAGTAGTGTTTGAGAAGATTAAGGAGAGCCTGAAGAAACCCAATTTGGGTAGGATTCTAAGTCTATACCTAGCTGGTAGTATACCAGAGGTGATGAGTCAAGCAGCTGGATCTAAGATCAATCACATGAGAAAGATGGACATGAGAATTTTCTCTAGATGGGATAGGGTCTTGAACAAGGAAATGCCAACTCCTGAGAAGGTAACACCCCAGAAAAGGAAGAAGAAATCAGCCCCTGTGGCTTAAGAATCATCTAGCAGTTCTGAGGAACAATTAGTGTTCACTCCTGATGAAGAAGAAACTGGAAATGCTGGAAAGTCTCCAGCTAGACAAGATGATGCAGAGAGGCAGGTGGAGCTACCACAGGCTAGCCCACTTCACCAGGATTCCATCCAGGGGGAGCCTCTACTAGTGGAAGAGCCAACTCCACTAGAAAGTGAACAAGCTACCCATACCATACTTGAGGTAATCACTGACATTAATAAATTAAATTTCCCTATTGAGGATGATGTTTTGTATGATTCATTACCTAATGTTAATCAACAAACACAAACACAGCCAATATCAAGATGTTGTCATGGAGGACACATCTGTTGCAGATCAAGTGGTATCTGATCAAGTTGCTGATGAGATAAGAGTTTCTCCACCCCATCCTCCACAAGAATTCACCCTAGAAGAGCTATTCTCTGACCTACTCCAAACTGACTTTGAAAAAGAAAATGCTGCTGCTGAGGGGGAGAAGGCTTATGTTGAGGGGGAGCAAGTGAAGAATATAGAAGATACTGCAGGCAAAGAGACTGAGGTGCCACAAGATGTTGAGCAGGTACAAAGGACTGAGAAGGAGATACCTCCAAGTCCTAAGGACAGAGTGACTATTGATAGCACATCTGATCAGAAGATGAGGAGGCTGCAAGAGCCAAGAAGAGGAAGTTTCAAGTCTTTAAGAGATGGAGCCAAACTTACAAAAAGGCTTTACAAACAATAGCACCACAGCCTGCACCACAGCCAGCACCATCAACAGATTTCAATGCTCTGATGTTTGCATTACAGATAAAGCTTGATGAGCAAAGGCAAGCTCTGGAAAAGTATGTAGATGAAGGGAAAAAATCTCTACAGTTTGATCTGGCCCAAGATATTAAGTCAATTAGATTTGAAATGAATCTGAATAAGAAAGAGATGACTGACTACTTCCACAAGGGATGGAATGCAGTGGTCTACTTGGCTACACATCAAGAGAAGATCAAAGCTCAAGTGGATGATATTTGTTGGGTACATTGGTCAAATGTACCTGATTTGAAGAAGCCTCACCCAACTCAATGATATACATCATAATGTATTTGATGTATGTTTGAGTTACTTGTGCAGGTTAAGAAAGTACTGGACTGAAGCAAAAAGTTTCTAAGTCCATGTGTCGACACCCAGAGGGAAAGTGTCGACACTTAAGAAGACTTGTGTCGACACCCAGACAAGATGTGTCGACACTTGCAGTCATTGTGTCGACACATGGGATGCAGAGTCGACACCAGACAGAAAGTGTCGACACTTGGTAGCTGTGTCGACACTCAGTGAAGAAAAGTGCAGACAGAAAGTGTCGACACAAGGAGCTGTGTCGACACCCAGTGAAGCTGTGTCTACACCAAAGTGTCGACACTTGGAGCTGTGTCGACACTCAGCAAAAGTCTGCAGAGTCTAAGTACAAGTGTCGACACTCAACACAATGTGTCGACACTAAACAGAAGAGTCAACATTTGAAGTATGTGTCGACACTCAACACAATGTATCGACACTCAACAGAAGAGTCAACATTTGAAGTATGTGTCGACACCCAGAACAATGTGTCGACACACAGCTGAAGACTCAACACTTAAAGAAAGTGTCGACACATGGAGCTGTGTCGACACTTAGCAAAGAACAGAAAGAACAGCAAATTATTCTAAGTACAAGTGTCGACACTATGGAATGTGTCGACACTCAGCTAAAGTCACAACAACAAGAAGTTGTGTCGACACAAGGAGTGTGTCGACACTCAGCAAGATTCAACATAGAAGACTATGTGTCGACACCAAGAAGCAGTGTCGACACTTGACAGATTCAACACAAGAAGATGTGTCGACACAAAGGAGATGTGTCGACACAGAGAAGAATTCAGCAAAAGCTAGAAGAACAAGTACTTGTGTCGACACTCAATTTCAGTGTCGACACATGAAGAAGAATCTGTGTCGAGACATACAAGGATATGTGTCGACACCTTGTAGACTTGTGTCGACACTTACAAAGCATGTGTCGACACTTGGTCTATAAGTGTCGACACTTAAAGACAGAAAGTCTCGACACTTACTGACTGTTAGAGATTTTCAAGAAGTGACTGGTTGACATGACAGCTGCCGATCCAGCCGGTCTACAGAAACTGTCAGAGATGTCAGAAGTCAGTTATGAACCGGACTAGCCGGTTACCATGAAGAAGGCCTATAAATAGGCATCCACAGTTTACAGAAAGTGAGTGGTTGTTGAAAGAGTTGATCATGTGATTAACAAGTGGAACAGATTACTCAAGTAATCAGAAAAGTGGTACACAGAGTATCAATATAAGAAGATCTTGCAGTCCAAGTGCAGATCTAAGAAGTTGGAGAGAGAGGGCTCCATCCAAGAAATCAGCCTCTGGAACTAGGCTGAGAAGAAGGATTCAGATTCAATTCTGATTCTTAAGAAGCAGAGGTCAAGGAACAACTGCAGAGGATTCAGTCTTATTCAGTTCTACTCAAGAAGCTTTGAAGAAAGCTAAGTCAGATTGGATCCAGCTGAGTTCTTCCAAGAACTCATCAAGAATCTCTCAACTCCTCTCTTATTATTCTGAGTTGTAGAGTTATCTTTTGTAATATCTTTTTAACTTGTAGGATCCTTTGGATCTGAGTGATTTGTAAGCCTATAATTATAAAGGCTGAGGGTAGGGCTTGTTAGCCTGAGTGTAGGAGATTGTGATCTCTGAGTGTAGGCCTTGTTGGCTGAGTGTAGGCCTTGGATTGGCTGAGTGTAGGCCTTGATTGGCTGAGTGTAGGCTTTGGGATAAAGCTGAGTTGTAAGGCTTTGGGCCTGAGGTAGGAACCAATTTGGGTTCTGAGACAGTGGAGAAGTTTGGCCGAATCTAGTACACTGCTAGATAGGCGAAGGGGGAAAGTGGATGTACCCATATCTTGGGGAACCACTATAAAACACTGTGTGCTGTGTTGTGGTTGTGCTGTGGATGTGCTGTGTATGTTTGATTATTGTTGTTTGCTGTGCAAAAGTAGTTAGAACTCTGTGAAATAACTGAGTGGCTGCCAACAAAGTTAGAAAAGGATTAGGTCACCTATTCACCCCCCCCCCTCTAGGTGTTTAGGTACCATATCTTTCAAGTGGTATCAGAGCGAGGTTACTCAAAACAAGGACTAACAGTCTGAGGAGATCCTGTTTGGCAGATTCAGTGCAAGGCAATTCACAGATTCAAGAAATTCAAGAACTTCAAGAAACATGGGTTCTTATGAGAATCACAAGGAATTGGGTTCCATGAAATTACCCATATGCAGGAAAGAGATCTTTGGGATCTGGAAAGAGAGGGTAAGGCTATTTATGGAAGCCTCTGACCCTAGAATCTACATTACAGTTAAGGAAGGGCCTTATGTGCCAATGAAGATTTCAGTATTGGATGCAAATCAGAGGACTCCAAAGGATTTCTCTGAGATGACTAAGGATGAAATTGTCCTAGCCACCATGGACAAGAGGGCACAGAACATAATAGTGAGTGCCATTGATGATGCCACTTTTCAGAACTTAATTCACTGTAAGACAGCAAAAGAGATGTGGCGATACTCTCATTGTCTATATGGAAGGTTCTGAAGAAGTTAGGCAAGATAGGAAGTCCTTGCTAAATCAGGAGTATGAGAGCTTTAGGCAAGGAAAGGGTGATAGTATCACTGAGTGCTATAAGAAATTCTACAGGATAGTTAATGAACTCATGTCTTATGGAAGAGAGTTCACTAACTATGAACTAAATGACAAGCTCTTAAGGTCCCTAACCAAAGATTGGGACACCAAGATCTGTGCCATAAGAGAAATGGCTAAGTTGGGGGAAATTCCTTCTCCCACACTGTTTGGCAAGCTATTGTCTTATGAAATGCAGTTAACAGTGAGAAAAGAGGAGGAGAAATCAACAAGGACTGAGCACAAAGAAAGAACTGTTGCTTTCAAGACAGAAGTTCCCAGAAAGTGCAGAAATAAGTCTTCAACTCCACCTCCAGAGGTAGTTGAATCAGAGTCTGATGAGTCTGACAGCACAAAGTCTAAGAGCAGTGAAAGTGATGAAGACTTTGCTGCTTTCACTAGACACTTTCAGAAGTTTTTGAAAAAGAAACAGTGGAGGTCAAGGCCTTCTACATCACAAGGAAAGGAAGACTCTTATCAGAAAAAGAGGTCTTCAAAGAATGACAAGAAAGGGACAAAATCAAGCAAGGCAACTAGTTCAAAGATTGTTTGTTATTGCTGCAATAGACAGGGCCATGTTATTGCAGATTGTCCAGAGAAGAGAAAGGAATCTGGTGACAGGAAAAAGACTCACTTCAAAGGAAAGAAAGAAAAGTCTTTTGTTGCTAAGAAGGAGAAGACTCTATCAGATATATCTTCTTCAGAAACTGAGTCTGAGGCTGAAGCCTACATAGGGCTGTATGCAGAAGAAGAAGAGGAAGAATTCATGGAGATCTTGGAATCAATTTATGAACAAGAAGACAGTCATTGCCAAGGGCTAATGGCTTTGACAGAGAGTGCCAAAATCCTGGAGCAGCCAGGACCCAGTCAGGTACAAAGTTCAAGTTTAAATTCAGTTTCTTGTTCTAGTTCAGAATCAGATTTTTCTTCATCAAGTGATGAGAATATATCTGAGTCTGAGGAAGATATTCATCAGCTCATAGATGAATATAAGGTACTGTTGCAAGCCTACAAGAAAAGCAAGACCCTAGCCAAAAGTCAGGCAAAGGAGATTGCAGATCTCAAGGCTGTTGCAACAGATTTTGAGAAACAATTTGATAAAAAACTGAATGAGGTAGCCAGGCTGAAACACATTACTGTGATTCAGATGGGAACTATCACCTATAAGAATGATCAAATTAAGAGACTGGAGATCAATCTTTAGAAAGAAAGAGAGCTTGTTGCTAGGTTTTCAAAACCTAAATCAGTGCTACCTTTAATTGATGAATTTGTTCATCATAAAGGCAAGGCTGGACTGGGTTTTGTTAGACCTGCAGGGACTGAGCAGTCCAAGTCTAAGTCCAAGGGCAGAGCCCCAACATTCAACAAACCTGCTGTAGTCAAGACAGCCAAGGCAGTACCTAAGCAAAGGTACAACAAGTTTGAATGCTGGTGCTGTGGCAAGATTGGCCATTTTGCAATGGACTGTTGGTACAATGCCAGTGCCAAGGTGAGTAGAAAGCTACCTGGTGGAAAGCCAGTAGGTAGCTTTGTCAAGTTACAGACTAACAAGTACCAAGGACCCAAGATTGCTTTGGGTTCTAAGGTCCATTAATCTGTTTTGTAGGTGAGTCCAAGTGGCCATACCCCTACATGGTACTTGGACAGTGGATGTTCCAGACATATGACTGGAACTAGGGGACTACTGAAGGACTACATTCCAATCAAAAATTGTCCTAAAGTGACCTTTGGTGGTTCTGAAAAAGGAATCATCAAAGGGTTTGGTAACATTTCTTCAAACTTAGTTACCATTACTCAAGTGGCTTATGTTAAAGGGTTGAAACACAACCTAATAAGTATAAGTCAATTAAGTGATGTAGGGTATGACATCTCATTTGTTAAAAATGGTTGTCATATCAAGAGGTCAAGTGATCAAGAGATCATCTTGACAGGTTATAGGAAAAGAAATGTCTACTGCCTAGACATTATGATTGAGAACAATGGTTCTCCAGTTTGTCTTGTAGCTGATGAGACAGTCTCTCATTGTGTCAAATGGCACAAGAGGCTAGCCCATCTTAACTACAAGACAATTAGCAAACTCTTTAGCAAAGAGTTAGTGAGGAATGGTCCTCAAGTTAAGTGTGTTAAAGATGGCATTTGCTCAGCTTGTCAGAAGGGCAAGCAGACTAAATCCACCTTTAGAAGCATAGATAACAAAGATGCTGTGAGGAGTTTGTACCTCTTGCATTTGGATCTCTTTGGTCCAATGCCAGTTCACAGCTTAGGTAGGAAGGTCTATACCCTTGTAGTTGTAGATGACTACTCAAGGTTTTCCTGGGTGTTCTTATTAAGACAGAAATCTGAAACACCTAGTGTCTTCTACAGCTTTGTCAAGCAAATTCAGAATGAACTTAATAGTACTGTGGTCAAAATTAGAAGTGACCATGGTACTGAGTTTCAATCTGAAAGCATGACAAAACTATGTGAAGACTTTGGGATATTTCAAGAATTCTCTTCACCTAGAACACCTCAGCAAAATGGCATTGCTGAGAGGAAAAATAGGACCTTGATAGAAGCTGGTAGAACCCTACTAAGTGATACATCACTGCCAGAGTATTTCTGGGCTAAAGCAGTTAACACTGCATGCCATGTTATAAATAGGGCTACCATCACTAAAGGGCAAAATAAGACCCCCTATGAAGTAGTGAAAGGCAGGAAACCAAACCTATCCTATTTTAGGATCTTTGGTTGTAAATGCTACATACTTAACAATGGGAAGTCTTACATAACTAAGTTTGCTGCCAAGTCCCAAGAGGGAATTTTTGTTGGGTACAGCAATAATAGTAAGGCTTATAGAGTCTACAACTTGACTACACAAGTTGTAGAAGAATCAGTGCATGTAGTTTTTGATGAGACTAAACTTATTAATAATGAGTTGTCTAGCAATGTATGCAGCCCCACAGGTTTGACAAAGACAATGGACAAGCTGACTATAGAAGAAGTGCCTGCTGCAAGACAGCAAGGAGAGGAGAGTAGCTGCTGTCCATGGGGAGAACTACATGTGCCAATTGCTGAAGAAATCCAAGGAATACAGCATGATGCAGATGCTGAAGTGGTTCAACCTGAAGTGAGGATGCCTCCAGCCCACAGGCATCTTAGAGATCATCCAGTAGAGCTGATTATTGGAGATCCAAGACAAGGAGTACAAACCAGGAGTAGAAACATGAATGCTGCAATCTATTCCAGCTTTTTGTCTCAAGTTGAACCTAAAAGATTTGAAGAAGCAATAATGGATCCACAATGGACTGAAGCAATGCAAGAAGAGCTTAATCAGTTCAAGAGGTGCAAGGTTTGGGAACTTGTTCCTAAACCTAAAGACCACAATGTAATAGGAGTTAAGTGGATCTACAGGAATAAGATGGATGAACAAGGTGTCATCATTAAGAATAAAGCTAGACTGGTTGCTAAAGGATATAGGCAAGAAGAAGGTATTGATTTTGATCAAACCTTTGCTCCAGTAGCCAGACTGGAAGCCATAAGGATGTTCTTGGCCTATGCAACCTATCAAGGATTCAAGGTATACCAAATGGATGTCAAGTCAGCATTCCTAAATGGTAATTTGAAAGAAGAAGTCTATGTGGAGCAGCCTTCAGGTTTTGTTGATCCAACTCTACCTCATTATGTCTATAGACTTAGGAAAGCTTTATATGGGTTAAAGCAAGCCCCTAGGGCTTGGTATGAAACCCTATCTAGTTTCCTCATTGAGAACAAGTTCTCAAGGGGGAAAATAGATAAGACTCTATTCCTTAGGGAATCTAGAGGCAAAGTCATACTAGTCCAAATATATGTAGATGACATTATATTTGGGTCTACTGAAAGCAGCCTTTGCAAAAAGTTTGCAAAACTTATGCAAGGTCAGTTTGAAATGAGTAATATGGGAGAGCTGAAGTTTTTCTTGGGTCTCCAAGTTAAACAGACTGAGAGTGGTTTGTCCATTTGTCAGTCAAAGTTCACCCTAGAACTCATAAGGAAGTATGGTATGGATTCATCCAGTACCATGAAGACTCCTATGGGGTCAAGTATGTCTCTTAGCAAGGATGATGCAGGGAAACCTGTAGATGAAACCTTGTATAGAGGTATAGTTGGCTCCCTATTATACTTGACTGCTAGTAGACCAGACATCATGTATGCTACATGTGTTTGTGCAAGGTATCAAGCCTGCCCAAAAGAGTCTCACTTGACTGCAGTCAAGAGAATTTTGAGATATCTAAAGGGCACTCCCTATCTAGGCCTCTGGTACCCTAGGAATGGAGACTTTGATCTAACAGGTTATTCAGATGCAGACTTTGCAGGATGCAAAGAGGATAGAAAGAGCACTACTGGAACCTGTCAATTCCTAGGTGGAAGACTAATTTCATGGAGCAGCAAAAAGCAGACTAGTGTGGCAATCTCCACAGCTGAGTCAGAATATGTGGCTGCAGGAAGTTGCTGTGCTCAACTTCTGTGGATTCAACATCAGCTAGAGGACTATGGATTTCAAGTAAGTAGAACTCCACTTTTCTGTGATTCTACTAGTGCTATTTCAATAGCTAACAACCCTGTATCTCATAGTAGAACAAAACATATTGAAATTAAATATCACTTTCTTAGGGAGCATGTAGAAAGAAATGATATTGTACTTGAATATGTTAAAACAGATGAACAACTAGCTGATATGTATACTAAGCCCCTAGAAGAAGCTAAGTTCAATAGATTCAAAATTGAACTAGGAATGATAAACTTAGACTAAGTTTACAGAATAGAAAATTGGCTAAGTAAAAAGGTGTCGACACATAGACAAGTCTATGTCGACACAGAATAGTGGTGTCGACACTTCAGGAAAAAGGTGTCAACACATCTAGGAATGTGGTGTCGACACTTCAGAATGTTAGTGTCGAAACATGTCAAGTAGGTGTCGACACATCCAATATGGTGTCGACACTTATGTTTTACTCAGAATTTTCTAAGTAAAAGTCTCGACGATGTGTCGAGTTATGTTGTGTCGACACATAACCAAGTGTCGACACATAATATCTGTTGACTACACTTGTGTCGACACATGTGTGTCGAGACATTATAAGTCAGTGTCGACACTTATTGCCAGTGTCGACACATGTTGAGTTAGCTGTCCCGCCTGTTCATCTTCAAAATCAGAAAGGTATAAATAGGGTTCTGTCTTTGTTTGTCGACACGCTTTCAAAGTTTCGAGACCAAAACTATTGTGTCGACACTTCTCTTTTCTAAAGACAAATTCTCCAAACCCTAATGGCTCCTAAGCTTGAGGAGAACGTGAACGAGGGCTATGAGCTAGTGCGCGGCGCGTTTGACGACGCAGATCAAGAAATCCAATCGGTGATAACCCTAGTCGCCAATTCTGGACTAGAATACTTGGTTTCAGAACCAACAAAGATTTGGAAGAAGGAAGTTCTTGAATTCCTTGATGGAGCTGCTGTAGATGAATCTGGATACAGGATCAAATCCAGAGTTCATGGATCTAAGGTCAAGATTTCTCCAAAAAGTCTGAGGAAGGTACTCCAGCTACCCAAGACTCAAGATGAAGAAGAAGTAACTGCTTCAAAGACCAGGGAAGCTTTAACCTGGTGTGGTCTTGATCCCAAGATGAAGATAGGCTCGGTATTCAACAGGAAAGGCATGAACAGTCAAGGAAAATTCATGTCTGAAATTGTGGGCAAGGTTATTCTCAGTAAGCCAGGAGGGCATGACAGGGTGTCTGCCTCTATGTTTGAAATTATGACCAGAATAATCTTTACTCTAAGAACAGACTGGTCTCTAGTGGTTTTTGACAAGTTCAAGGAAAGCTTGAAGAAGCCCAATCTGGGCAGAATTATCAGTCTCTACCTAGCTGGTACAATACCAGAGGTCATGAGAAATGCTGCTGGAAGCAAGATCAACCACATGAGGAAGATGGACCAAAGGATATTTTCCAGATGGGACAGGGTGTTGTCCAAGGAAGTGGAAACCCCAGAGAAGCCAGTTACTTAGAAGGAGATTCCTCCTAAGAAGAAGAGAAAAACTGCTGCTGTGGCACAAGAGTCCTCCAGCAGTTCTGATAGTGAAGAACATGTTGTCTTCACTCCTGATGACCAAGAGGATGTGGCTGCAGAGAAGACCCCTGCTGCTGCAGATAATGATGATATCCAGGGGGAGCCTCCAGTAGTAGAAGAACCATCTACTCTGGACAGTGAGCAAGCCACCATAATTATCCAAGAGGTACTCACTGACCTAAAAACTTTAGACTATATTATAGAAGATGCTAATTTGTCTGATGTCCATCAGCAAACTCAGCTAGACAGTCAATTTCCAGATGTTGTTTTAGAAGACAAATCTGCTGAACAAGAAGTGGTACCTGAGTCAGTGTTTGAAGAGCAAAGACTGTCTCCAGCTCCATCTCCACCTGAATATACAATGGAGGATTTATTCCTAAATCTAGATCAAGAAGATTTTGATATGGAAAAGGATGTTGTTGCTGAAGATAAGAGTGCTGCTGCTGAGGGGGAGCAACTGACAGTTCTGGAAGAGCCTATTAGGCTAGAAACTGAGCAAGCACCTGATGTGTAACCTGAGAAGCCTCAAAGCCCTAAGGACAGGGTTGATATTGCCAGCACTTCTGCCTCTGAAGATGAGGAGAGTGCTAGGGCCAAGAAGAAAAAACTCTATGTCTTCAAAAGGAGAAGCCAGAGTTATAAAAAGGCCTTGCAATCCATTGCCCCACAGCCTATAGTTCAACAAGCTCCAACAGTTGATTATAGTGCTTTGATGATTTCCATGCAGATCAAGTTGGATGAGCAAAGGAAGGCAATAGAGGCTTATGTGGATGAAGGGCACAAGTCCCTACAGTTTGATCTTGCACAAGATATAAAATCTATAAGGTTTGAAATGAACCTGAACAAGAAGGAGATGACTGACTGCTTCCACAAGGGTGGGAATGCAGTAGTCTATTTGGCAACTCACCAGGAGAAGATCAAGGCTCAGGTAGATGATATAGCATTAAAGCAAGGATATGTGCTGGAGAATCAGTTAAGAATGAATGATAATTTGACTGCCTCCTATAATGCTATAGTCACTGAGTTGAAGAATAAGACTGCTGAACCTTCAATATCTACTGCTGCTGCTAAGGCTGACTTTGATAAGGTATTTCAAGCTGAGATTACTGCTGTCAAGACTGCAATTCAAGATTCCCAGAAGGCCATCTCTGAACAGCTCACTAAGCTCAGACCTTACTTTAAAGAGGGAATCAGGTACTTGGCTACTTGTGTCGACACATGAAGATGTTCAGTCTCGACACTTTGCTGACAGACAGAATTTCAAGAAGTGACTGGATGACTTGACAGCTGCCGTTACCAACCGGTCTACTACAACTGTCAGAGCTGTCAGAAGTTTGTTAGAAACCGGATCAGCCGGTTACCATGGAGAAAGTCTATATAAAGACATTCTCCTTCAACAGAAGATTGATGATAGAAGAAAAATACTGATACAGATATAAAATAAAAGAAGTTGGAGAGAGAGAGCTCCATCTATTAAAGTGCAGTTGTTGAACCAGGCTGTTAAGAAGGATTCAGATTGTGATCTAAATATCAAGAAAGAAGCTGATTGAAGATCAACTTCATAGGAGATTCAACCCTACTGAGTTCAGATTCAAGAAGCTTTGAAGAAAGCTAAGAGTGGTTGTTCTCTGCCATCAGATTCTTCCAAGAATTGATCAAGAAGTCATCCATCTATTCTCTCTCTACCAGGGTGGTGGTTAAATACATTGTTAAATCTATTTTCTGTAGGATCTTTATAAGATCTGAGTTGTAAGTCTGTGTTTATAAAGACTGAGTGTAGGAGAGTATTTTCTCTGAGTGGTAGGCTTTGTTGAAGGCTGAGGTAGGGCTGTGAGCCCGAGTTGTAGGAGATTGTGATCTCTGAGTGTAGGCCTTGTAAAAGGCTGAGGTAGGGCAGTTTGCCTGAGCTGTAGGAGTGTGGACTCACTCTGAGTTGTAGGAGCCTTGTTGGATTCTGAGCTGTAAGATTTGAGGATCTGAGGTGAAGAGAAGAAGTTAGGCCGAATCTGGCACACTGCTAGATAGGCTAAGTGGGAAAGTGGATGTACCAGACCTTGGGGAACCACTATAAAAACTGTGTGCACTCTGTGATTGTATAATTCTATGAATTCTGTGATGTGATAGCTGTAGAATTATCTGTTTATGAGTAATTAACTGATTAGATATTCTGCCTTAGAAGAAAAAGGAATTACACCTAATTACCCCCCCCCCCCCCCTTAGGTGGTTAGGCACTAATTCTTTCAAGTGGTATCAGAGCCAGGTTCCTCAAAGTTAGAATTAACAGTTTGAGTGAGATCTGTAAGGCGGAATTAAGATCAAGAAGATGGGTTCAGGAGAAAACCATAAGGAACTTGGTTCAATGAAATTGCCCATCTATAGGAAAGAGATATTTGGAATATGGAAGGAAAGGGTCAGATTGTTTATGGAGGCATCTGATCCTAGAATCTATATAACAGTTAAGGAAGGGACATATGTTACCATGAAGATTTCTGTTCTTGATGCCAATCAAAGAATTCCAAAGGATTTTTCAGAGATGACTAAGGATGAAATCATCTTGGCTACAATGGATAAAAGAGCCCAGAATATTATTGTAAGTGCCATTGATGATTCAACATTCCAGAATCTAATTCATTGCAAAACCTCCAAGGAAATGTAGGACACATTGATAGTCTACATGGAGGGTTCTGAAGAGGTTAGGCAAGATAGAAAATCTATGCTTAATCAAGAATATGAGAGTTTCAGACAAGCCAAGTCTGAAAGTATTACTGAATGCTATAAGAGGTTCTATAGGATAGTCAATGAACTAATGTCTTATGGAAGAGTTTTTAGTACTTATGAGTTAAATGATAAATTCCTTATGTCTTTGACTAAGGATTGGGATACAAAAATCTGTGTCATAAGGGAAGCGGCCAGACTGGCAGAGATTTCTCCTCCAACACTATTTGGAAAATTGCTGTCATATGAGATGCAGCTATTAGCTAGAAAGGAGGAAGAGAAAAACACAAAGGGTGACTATAAAGAAAAGTCAGTGGCTTTCAAGGTTGAAGCTACAAGGAAGAATAGGAAAAAGTCTCCATCTTTTCCTAAGAGAGATGCAGAAATTATCTCAGAAAATTCAGATAATCCCAGTTCAGATAGCAGCAATTCAGATGAAGACTTTGCAGCATTTACAAGGCAGTTCTAGAGATTCTTGAAGAAGAAACATTGGAAATCTAAGCCTTCTACATCATAGTCCAGGGATGACTATTATCAGAAGGGGAAATATTCCAGGAATGGGACAAAGCCTGGCAAGTCAACTTCATCCAAGATTATATGTTATTGCTGAAACAAAGCTTGACATGTTGTTGCTGACTGTCCAGATAAAAGGAAGGAGTGTGCTAATAGAAAGAAGTCACAGCACAAGAGCAAGAAGTAGAAATCCTTGGTTGCTGAGAAAGAGAAAAGCTTGATAGATCAATCAACTTCAGAGTCAGAATCTGAGGCTGAGGCATATATTGGTCTATTTGTAGAAGAAGAGGATGAGTTCATGCAATTGCTAGACTCTATATATGAGCAGGAAGACCATCAGTGCAAAGGATTGATGGCAGTGTCTGAAGAAGACCAGTGTCAGGATCAGCCTGGCCCCAGTAAGGTAAAATGTGTATCTGTAGATTCTGATTATTTCACTGGTTCAGAATCAGAAGCATATCCATCAAGAGATGAAGATGGGTCTAAATCTGAAGGAGATATTCATCAGTTAATAGATGAATATGGAGATTTATTGCAGGCATTTAAGAGAAGCAAAAGCCTGGCCAAACATCAGGCTAAGGAAATTGCAGCTCTTAAGTTGGCTGCATCTGATTCAGAGAAGTTGCTGGATCAGAAGTTGAATGAGATAGCCAGACTAAAAAACATTACTGTTATTCAGATGGGTACTATCACATTTAAAAATGATCAAATTAAAAGTCTGGAGAATAGAATTCAGAAAGAAAAGGAGATAGTGGCTAGTTTTTCTAAGCCAAAATCTGTATTACCCTTGATTGATGAGTTTGTGTCTCAAAAGGGTAAGGCTAGACTAGGATTTAAGAGAACTACATGGACTGCTAAGTCCAATTCTAGAGGCAAAGCCCCAGCACAAAACGACAGACCTGCTGCAAATATTACAGCTAAGATTGTACCTAAAAAGAGGTACAATAAGTTTGAGTGCTGGTGCTGTGGCAAGATAGGCCACTATGCCTTAGACTGTTGGAACAATACCAGTGTTAAGGAGAGTAGCAGTCTGCCTGTTAGAAGAGCTGCAGGCAGATTTGTTAAGTTTCAGACTAACTTGACCAAGGACCCAAAAGTTATTTGGGTTCTAAGGTTAAGTAATTTGTGTTGCAGGTAAGTCCAAGTTGTCATGCCCCTTTATGGTACTTGGACAGTGGATATTCCAGGCATATGACTGGAACAAGGGGATTGCTGAAGGACTACTCACCTATGCTGAATGGGCCTAAAGTAATCTTTGGTGGTTCTGAAAAGGGAGTCATCAAAGGTTTTGGTAACATTTTTAATAACTCCATTACAGTCACTCAAGTGACCTATGTAAAGGGTTTGAAACACAACCTAAATAGCATAAGTCAGCTGAGTGATTTAGGTTATGACATTTCATTTGTCAAGAATAGTTGTCATATCAAGAGGTCAAGTGATCAAGAGGTCATGTTGACTGGATATAGAAAAAGAAATGTATATTGCCTAGACTTTGTGTGTGAGAATAAGAATTCTCGTATCTATATTGTGGCTGAAGAGAAAGTCTCTCATTGTGTCAAATGGCACAAGTGGCTAGCCCATCTTAACTACAAGACAATTGGCCAACTCTTTAGCAAAGAGTTAGTGAGGAATGGTCCGCAAGTTTAGTGTTATAAGGATGGAATATGTTCAGCTTGTCAAAAATGCAAGCAAACTAGATCCTCCTTTCATAGCCTTGAAACTAAGGATTCAGTGAGGTGCTTGTACCTCTTGCATATGGATTTATTTGGTCCTATGCCAGTTCAGAGCCTAGGTAGGAAGGTCTACACTTTTGTGGTTGTAGATGACTATTCTAGATTCTCATGGGTATTCTTTCTGAGACAGAAATCTGAAACCCCAAAGCTCTTCTACAATTTTGTCAAACAAATTCAGAATGAATTAGATAGTTTAGTGGTCAAAATCAGAAGTGACCATGGAGCTGAATTCCAATCTGAAAGTATGACAAGGCTGTGTGAAGAATTTGGGATTCTTCAGGAATTCTCCTCACCTAGAACACCTCAGCAAAATGGCATTGCTGAGAGAAAGAATTGGACATTGATTGAGGCTGGAAGAACTCTATTGAGTGACACTACTCTCCCAGAATATTTCTGGGCTGAGGCAGTTAACACTGCATGTCATGTGCTCAATAGGGCTTCCATCACCAAAAGCCACAAAAAGACACCCTATGAGGTTGTGAAAGGCAAAAAACCAAACTTATCCTATTTTGGGATCTTTGGTTGCAAGTGCTATGTACTTAACAATGGAAAATCTCAACTTTCTAAGTTTGCTGCCAAATCCCAAGATGGGATATTTGTTGGGTACAACAATAATAGTAAGGCATATAGGGTCTACAACTTGGCTACTCAAGTTGTAGAAGAGTCAGTTCATGTCATCTTTGATGAAACTAGACTTATTAACAGTGAGTTGCCAAGTAGTTCTTGTAGTTCTCCAGGTATACAGCAAAATATGGATCAGCTTACTATCAGAGAAGATCCAACTACAAAGCAGGATGTGGAAAATGGTAGTTGCTGTACAGGGGGAGTACAAGACACTTAGGATGCTGAAGAAGAACATGAGGTGCAGCATGAAGAAGAGATTGGAGAAGATCAAACTGTTGATAAATTACCTCTAGCAGTTAGACAGTTGAAAGATCATACTGCACACCAGATCATTGGTGATCTAAGACAAGGAGTACAAACAAGGAGCGGGAACTTGAACACAGTTCTTTGCTCTAGCTTCTTATCTCAAGTGGAACCCAAGAGATTTGAAGAAGCAATTGAGGACACATACTGGATTGATGCCATGCAGGAGGAGTTAAATCAATTCAGAAGATGCAAGGTCTGGGATTTGGTTCCAAAACCAAAGGGCCACAATGTCATAGGGACAAAGTGGATATATAGGAACAAGCTTGATGAGAGTGGGATCATAGTGAAGAATAAGGCAAGAGTAGTTGCCAAAGGATACAGATAGGAGGAGGGCATTGACTTTGATCAGACCTTTGCTCCAGTGGCTAGATTGGAAGCTATCAGACTATTCCTAGCCTATGAAGTATATCAAGGCTTCAAAGTGTTCCAGATGGATGTTAAGTCTGCCTTCTTAAATGGAGACTTAAAAGAGGAGGTCTATATAGAGCAGCCCTCAGGTTTTGTTGATCCACTCAATCCTGCTTATGTTTATAGACTTAGGAAAGCTTTGTATAGGTTGAAACAAGTACCAAGGGCTTGGTATGAAACCCTATCAACTTTCCTCATTGAGAACAAATTCTCAAGGGGGAAAATAGATAAGACACTATTCCTTAGGGAATCCAAAGGAAAGATAATCCTAGTCCAAATATATGTTGATGACATAATATTTGGTTCTACTGAAAGTATCCTTTGTATAAAGTTTGCAAAACTTATGCAAGGGAAATTTGAAATGAGTAGTATGGGAGAACTTAAGTTCTTCTTGGGTCTCCAAGTAAGACAGACTGAAGATGGCTTGTCCATATCACAGTCTAAGTTCACCCTGGAGTTAATTAAAAAGTATGGTATGGAGTCATCCACTACCATGAGAACTCCAATGGGGACAGGTGTATCTCTTAGCAAAGATGATGCAGGGAAACCTGTAGATGAAACTTTGTATAGAGAAATAGTTGGCTCCCTCCTATATCTGACTGCTAGTAGACCATATATCATGTATGCTACATGTGTCTGTGCTAGGTACCAATCCTGCCCTAAAGAATCTCATCTTACTGCAGTCAAAAGGATTTTGAGATATCTTAAGGGCACACCTAATCTAGTCCTTTGGTATTCCAGGGATAGAGATTTTCTACTAATGGGGTATTCAGATGCAGACTTTGCAGGTTGCAAAGTAGATAGGAAAAGTACAACATGCACCTGTCAATTTCTAGGAGGAAGACTGGTGTCTTAGAGCTGTAAGAAGCAAACCAGTGTGGCAATATCCACAGCTGAGTATGAAAGCTGCTGTGCACAGCTATTATGGATACAGCATCAGTTAGAAGACTATGGTATTCAAGTAAGTGGAACTCCATTGTTATGTGATTCTACTAGTGCTATTTCTATTGCTCACAATCTTGTTTCTCATAGTAGAACAAAGCATATAAACATAAGATACCATTTTCTTAGAGACCATGTAGAGAAAGAAGATATCTCTTTAGAATTTGTTAGTACAGATTTACAACTAGCAGACATGTTTACTAAGCCTTTAGATGAAACTAAATTCAACAATTTCAAAATTGAAATAGGTATGTTGAACATAAGTTAGTTTATAAAATTTGGCTAAGTAAAATTGTATCGACATCAGAAGTTGTTTGTGTCGACACATAGTAGTTGGTGTCGACATTCCAGGAAAATGGTGTCGACACATCTAAAAAATCGGTGTCGACACTTCAGAGAAGTGGTGTCGACACATTTAGAAGTAGTGTCGACACTTAGAGTAAACACGCAGATTCATCGACCTCAGATCGTCGAACTCGACAAAGTCAAATAAAATTGATGTCGAGTCATTAGAAGTCTGTGTCGACACTTTTCAACAGTGTCGACACATTAAGAGATTGTTGACACGAATTTTGACCTTCATTACTTAGAAAGGTATAAATAGGTCAACACTATATTTTGTCGACACATTCTCCATATTTTCGAGACCAAAACCCTGTGTCGACAACTTCTCTCTTCTTAATCCAAGCTTTCACTCAACCCTAATGGCGCCAAAGCTAGAAGATAATATCAATGAAGGTTATGAGCTGGTACGCAACGCCTTTGATCATGCGGAACCTGAAATTAAAGTCGTAGTAACCCTAATTGCTGAGAATGGGTTAGAATTTTTGGTATCTGAACCAACAAAGATTTGGAAGAAAGAAATTCTGGATTTCTATGGCGCTGCCTCTATAGATTCAACTAGACTTAAGATCAAATCTATAGTTCATGGTGCTAAAGTTAAACTAACTTTGAAGAGCTTGAGGAAAACTCTTCAACTACCAAGAATTCAAGAAGAAGTAGAAGTTACCTCATCCAAGACAAGGGAAGCACTTCAATGGTGTGGATTGGATCCCACCATGAAGATTGGATCCTCAATGAACAGAAAAGGAATGAATCAGCAAGGCAAATTCCTTTCAGAAATAGTTGGCAAAGTCATACTCTGCAATCCAGGAGGCATGATAGGATATCATCCTATATGTTCAGTCTAATGACCAGGATCATCTACAGCCTAACTACAGATTGGTCATTAGTAATTTTTGAAAAGAGTAAGGAAAGTCTTAAGAAGCCAAATCTGGGAAGAATTATGAGTCTGTAATTGGCTAGAACAATTCCTGAAGTAATGGAACAAACTGCGGGTTCAAAGATTAACCATATGAGGAGAATGGACATAAGGATCATCTCCAGATGGGATAGGGTTCTAACAAAGTACTTGCCTGATGAGGAAAGGCAAGAGATTCCTGAAAAATCTACAGCACTAGATACTCCTGCACAAGGTATTGCAGATAGTGCTCAGGTGCAGGGGGAGCCTCATGTTGAGGAAGAGCCAATACACTTGGAAAGTGATATTGCTACACAAACTATACTTGAGGTAATACATGAGGTTAATCAATCAATTCTTAATGATAAGGATGAAATTCTAACTGAATCTTTGATTGATGTTGACCAGCCAACTCGACTACCCAGTCAAGCACAAGATGTTATTATGGAGGATACATCTGCTACTGATCATGCTCCATAGATAAGAGTATCTCCAGTCCCTACTCAATAAGAATTCACCCTTGAAGAGTTGTTTCCCGATTTAGTACAAGCAAGAACTGAGGGGGAGCAACCTGAATTTGAGGGGAAGAAAGCAGACTTTGAGGGGGAGCAAATCAACATTGAGGAAGAGAAAGTGAGTACTGTGGGGGAGGAGCAAGGGACTCAGGGGGAGCTACCTAGGACTGCATAGGAATTGCCTCCTAGTCCTTAGGATAGAGTTGAAATAGCCAGTACCTCAGCTTCTGAAGATGAAGCAGCAATACAAGCTAAGAAAAGAAAGCTAATGGTATTAAAAAGAATGAGCCAGAGCTATAAGAGGGCTTTACAAACTACTCCACAATTGCCCTAGCTACAGATTATAGCTCCTTATTAGTCTCATTGCAAGTAAAGCTAGATGAACAGAGGATAGCCATGGAGAAATATATGGATGAGACCCATAAAGGTCTGCAACTCTCCTTGGCTACAGATATTAAATTAATAAGATTTGAAGTTAATCAGAATAAGAAGGAGATGACAGATTGCTTTCACAAAGGAGGTAATGCTGTGGTTTTCCTAGCAACACATCAGGAGAAAATCAAGACTCAAGTTGATGATATAGCTGTCAAGCAAGGCTATGTCCTAGAGAATCAACTTAGAATGAATGATAATCTGACTGAATCACATAATGTGATTGTTACAGAACTGAAGAATGTTGCAACTGCCCAGACTGAAGCAAGGACTAATACTAAGGCAGATTTTGACAAGCAATTACAAGAAGGACTAGCTGCTGTCCAAACAGCTATTCAGGATTCTCAAAATGAAAATTTTTGCACAGCTACTGAAGTTAAAGTCTTTTTATAAAGCTGGTGTAAATTTTCTTGATGAACAGATCAGATTTCAAAAAGATGACCTCAGGGATCATATTGCCAGAGAAGTCATAAAGGGAGAGAGAGTGTTAATCAAAGCTGGCTCTGATCATGCTAAATGGATTTCTAATAACATCAGAGCCACCCTTGGATATCCACCCATCTGTGATGATGATAATGTGGCTAAGTCAGGTATACACCCTGCTTATTTTGGAGGTGATCAAGCTGAAGTTGCTCAGGTTATTTATCCTCCAGCAGATTTTGACATGATTCACCAAGAAGTACAATCTATGTAAAGCCCTCCAGAAGGTGCTAATATTATCCTTGAGAAAATAGACATGCCAGTGTCAGAGGCAGTTTTGAACAAAGAGCAAGAAGCTCTATTGTCTAAGAAAAGTTTCAGAGAACAGGCTGAGTTGAAGCCTGATTTTGAGCAGTGGAGTCCTACTTCTAGGAATATTATTCTGACTGCCTGGAAAGCTGTAAAGGACCAGACCCATGATAGAGGCAAATGGTACACAGAACAAGAATGGCAAAAGCATGAAGCTAGACAAGAAGCCATAATTCAATATAGAAGAAAGGCTAAAGCTGGGAAGCTACCGCCTAATGCTCAGGAGCCTAGCAAATATTTCCCTAAGCCTTTTCATTATTTTGAAATACAAAGAATAAGGGCTGAAGAGTAAAAGAAGAAAGATCTAAAGGGCAAGAATCCTGCTGATGATACTGATGCTCCAGTACAAGCCAAGATCCAATCAGGTAAAGGCATAGTTATCAAGGAGCCAGATCAGCTTTAGATTAGATTTACTTAATTTTACAACTTTGTAATCCTTAGTGTTGAAATCTATGTAAACTTTTGATTAGAAACTTTTGTAAGTTGAAACAAAACAATAATTAATGCTCATTCTGGTTGCATTATTATTCTGTGATGAATTGTTATATATGTTTTATTTTAAAAGTTACCCTGTCATATAATGTTGTTATACATCATAATGTGTATTTGTTATGAATGTTGTATATCATTGACTAAGGGTTATGACTTCTCCAAATAGGGGGAGATTATTGGGTACATTGGAAAATGTGTACCAGATTTGAAGAAGCCTCACCTTACTCAATGATATGCATCAAGGTGTATTTGATGTTCTTTTGAGTTTATATGTGTAGGTTAAGAAAATGCAAGAATGCAGAAAAGTTTCTAAGTTCATGTGTCGACACTAGGAGAAGCTGTGTCGACACTTATGAAGGCTTGTGTCGACACTGGAGAAACGCTGTGTCGACACTTGGAGTTAATTGTGTCGATACTTGGAAAGGCTATGTCGACACCTGAAGAAACTAAGTTGACATACAGAGGCAGTGTCGACACATAGAGAAGCATAGTCGACATCAACTGTGTCGACACATAGAGGCAGTGTCGACACACAGAGAAAGTTTAGTCGACATCAACTGTGTCGACACACAGAGGCAGTGTCGACACACAGAAGCTTAGTCAACATCAACTGTGTCGACACCAAGAGGCAGTGTCAACACACAGAAGACTTTGTCGACATCAACTGTGTCGACACACTGCAGAGCTTCAACAAAGTTAAAGAGAAGAAGTGATTGTGTCGATACACAGAATCAGTGTCGACACATTCTACAGAAACTGTGTCGAGAAGTAGTATCAGCAACAAAGGAGATGTGTCGACACCTCCAAGGCTTATATCGACACTTAGTCCACTTGTGTAGACACTTAGTCTACTTGTGTCGACACATGAAGAAGTTCAGTCTCGACACATTGCTGACAGACAGAATTTCAAGAAGTGATAGGATGACTTGACAGCTGTCGTTACCAAACGGTCTACTGCAACTGTCAGAACTGCCAGAAGTTTGTTAGAAACCAGATCAGCCGGTTACCATGGAGAAAATCTATATAAAGGCATTCTAATTCAATAGAAGATTGATGATAGAAGAAAAATACTGATACAGATATAGAATAAAAAAATTTAGAGAGAGAGAGCTCCATCTATTGAAGTGCAGTTGTTGAACCAGGCTGCTAAGAAGGATTCAGATTGTGATATGAATATCAAGAAAGAAGCTGATTGAAGATCAACTTCACAGGAGATTCAACCCTACTGAGTTCAGATTCAAGAAGCTTTGAAGAAAGCTAAGAGTGGTTGTTCTCTGCCATCAGATTCTTCCAAGAACTGATCAAGAAGCCATCCATCCATTCTCTCTTTACCAGGGTGGTGGTTAAATACATTATTAAATCTATTTTCTGTAGGATCTTTATAAGATCTGAGTTGTAAGACTGTGTTTATAAAGGCTGAGTGTAGGAGAGTATTTTCTCTGAGTGGTAGGCCTTGTTGAAGGCTGAGGTTGGGCTGTGAGCCTGAGTTGTAGGAGATTGTGATCTCTGAGAGTAGGCCTTGTTGAAGGCTGAGGTAGGGCAGTTTGCCTGAGCTGTAGGAGTGTGGACTCACTCTGAGTTGTAGGATCCTTGTTGGGTTCTAAGCTGTAAGATCTGAGGATCTGAGGTGAAGAGAAGAAGTTAGGTCGAATCTAGCACACTGCTAGATAGCCGAAGGGGGAAGTGGATGTACCCAGACCTTGGGGAACCACTATAAAAACTTTGTGCACTCTGTGATTGTATAATTCTATGAATTCTGTGCTGTGATAGCTGTAGAATTATCTGTTTATGAGTAATTAACTGATTAGATATTCTGCCTTACAAGAAAAAGGAATTACACATATTCACCCCCCCCCTCTAGGTGGTTAGACAATAATTCTTTCAACCACTTCTAACTCATATAAATAGTTGCATATTTATTTTGTTAGAAAATAACAACCTTAGATTTCATATTATGTTTACTCCAAGTTTTTTTTGAAATATAGGAACGTTTAATTTATAAAGGTTGCTCTCAAAGGTTTTTTATTAAACCTAGTTTTATTTTTGAAAAAAAACAAACCTATCATTTTTTTCATGTCTTACTTGACATGATTTTGATCATTAAAAGATCATATGTCAATGGAAATAAGATTTTGTTCCGTAAATATAGGCATCCAATATTTGAAAATATTATATGTTATAGAGTAAGAGGATAAAATTCATTACTCCTATACATATACATTGGATTATTATGAAGTTGTTAAAAATATTATATGTTATGGAAAATAAGATTTCGTTTTCCTAACATCCATTTTCGAACCAAAAAATTTCATTAGAGGTTTGAGCGAAAAAATATACCCTCGCCTCTAAAATTCAAAGCCTTCTTCATATACCACGACATCCCACTCCGCCAATTTCAAATAATTCTAGATTGAATTTTGAAATCTTTTTGAGAGCATAATTTGTAAATTTCATTATTTACTATAATTATTATAAGCTAAGTTTTCATAAATCAAATCTATTTTTGTTAACCTAACAAATAAAATTTTTTTTACTATCTATTTGATTTTATCGATAAGTTTTTAGCTGAAACTCTTCCTTTATTTAAATTTTTATCATAATTTAGGATTTAACTCTTATACCCTTGATATTTATTAAGATCTTTCTTTCAATTAATTCAAGCAGTAGCTAAACTTAGGATTTATTTAATTCCTTATAAGTTCATCTCCAACTTTTGCTCTGGAATAGCAAAAACATAAGTATGGGGGTATTTGATGAGTTGTAAATATACGTATTTTTATGTACAATAAATAAGTCATTTTAGTTTCTTTTCATTACCTTTACTTAATTTTTTTAATAAAATGCTCATATTTTGTAAATATTATGCTAACTTAACTTTATTTTTGTTTCCTGAAATTTTCAAGAAAATTGCCAAACAAAAAGCAAGTACACGCCCGTGTACTTTGGGTCACGCCCGTAACTAGGGCGCGATACTTCATTTCTCGTGAAATCAGTGCATTTGAAGAAGAAAATGTGACACGCCAAATGACACGCCCTTGTTATTGGACACGCACCGTGACATTGTCCCGTGTCACTCCAGCTCGATGAAATTGCGCTCAATGTTCATCGATCGACCCGACACGCCCATCGACACGCCCGTGACCAAGGGCGTGACTCCTCCACCTGGCCAGACAAGACAGCGCGGCGACTTTTAACGCAACCCGCACCCAGATCCACCTCCCTGACACGCCCAGCGTGACGCCCGTGACCTAGGGCGTGACCTCCACGTTTTCAGTCGCGAAGTCAAACCAGCAGTCAAATCGTCAATCACCTCATGAATAGTACTGACATACCCACTGACATGCCCGTGTCATAGGGCGTGTACTTTGAAATTTTTCCCTATAAATACCCACTCTCTGTATGAATTCCTGTTCTTTCTTCTTGAACCATTTTGTATAGGGGCTTTGTTGTTAGGTGATCTCCAATGCTATGTAAGGGATATTTCTCCCCCCTCTTTAGCTTTTGTTTTAGTGTTTTTGTAACTCGTTTTTTACTTAATAAAATATGTTTTTCATCTCTTTATATGGTGTTGGAATGAATCTAAGCAACTCTCCTTATGCAATCTTATTTTTTCTTTTCTTTAACTTTGTTTTTCTCGCCTTTTAATATGGGTGTGTGTATGTATGATTATAGCTTTTGTTTTTATGTTTTAGTATTTTTACTTAACTGTGGTAAACTTAGGATTTTAGAGCTTTTATTTCATTCCTATAAAACCGTAAAAAATGATTTTCAAAGTGATTTTCATTTTCTCTAACTTAGATTTTCTCGTTTAGGATGTAAAACTTTTCATTATTTTTACTTTATTTTCACTTTTTAACTACTTTTACGGAGTTATAGGAATGAATATATAGTCATTTTAATTTTTTGTGCACTTTGATTTTGTTTTAAACTTTTGCTCCTTTAATTTTTCCGACTTCATTATATTCATTTCTGCCGCATTCTAGTGGTAGAAATGTATTTGTTTTAATTTTTCGAGCACTTTCATTTTGTGTTTATTTGCAAAACTTCGTGCTCGTTTAATTTTTTTTCACTTTTTATGCAATTCTACCGCATTCTAGCAGTAGAAATGCAGTCGTTTTAGTTTTTCAGCAACTTAGTTTTTCTTATTTTTTGTACGTGTGTGTGCGTGTATGAGTTAGTTTTTACAGCTTTCTTTCAATTCATGTAGAGTGTGTGCGTGTGCGCATTTATTTCCGCTTACTCGTTAAGAGTTAAACGACGCATTGTTTTAATTATGTAGAGTGCGTGAGTGAGTGTGTTTTATTTTACGGAATGTGTGTGCGTTTTACTTTCTGCAGTGTGTGTGCGTTTTACTTTCTGTCAAGTGAGTGTGTTTTACTTTTCTGTTGAGTGTGTGCATTCTTTCAATTCAAGTAGAGTGTGTGCGTGAGTTTTCATTCCAGTAGAGTGTGTGTGTGGGTGCATTTATTTTCTCCTACTCGTTTGAGTAGGACTCGCTTTATTTTGTCTCACCCACTCGTTTGAGTCGGGACTTGTCTTTTACTGCTTTCATTTACCACCTACTCGAATGAGTAGGGATCGCACTTTCCTGCTTTATTTTACTGATTTCTTTTTTTGCTTTCATTTACTGCTTTTATTTTATTGCTTTCACCGCAAGCCGTCCTCATTCCGATGAGTGGCTAACCACTCTTAGCCCTCAGTATCGAAGAGCATTGGGACAGATAAAATAACTTTAAATAATTAAAGGTCCTGTTTTTCTAATTAATTAAAATTACTTAAGGTTTGTTCGGGGTTTACGACGCGTACAACCACATATCGATGTGTGGGTTCTATTTCCGTAGTCCATATGCTAGCTAGCCGCGAGTCCGTGCGTATGGACCGATCGCCACTTGATAAATGGAGATCCGCACTAACCCTCGAGAGAGGAGGCGCGCAAACTCTACCGAATTGGGTTCCCCACCCAATAGCGGGGTTCTTAGCATAATGCGGACATTAAGCGGAATCCTTCGTCAGACGAGAGCCCGGTCGATTAGTCTTAATGTTCAGGTGAGCGATAGTCCTAGAGATAGGTGAGCTCATTTTAGTGGAACCTCCACGGCCAAGTCTCCGCCTTAATTAATTTGAAACTTAGGATGTCTTTTTATTAAAAGTTTATTTTAGTTCTTATTCAATTCGATGCGGTTGCGCTAAGCTCTTCATCAGCTCCATATTTTTAATGATTTTATTTTTACTGCCTTTTGTTTATATATTAAAAAATAACCTGACAAGTTAAATATCTGTAAAATAATAGTCCCCTTCAGGGAAGAGTAGAAATAATCAACCCGGCCGCGAGAACAATATGACCTCGATATTCCACACCGGAATATCCTATACTACACACGATAGGTGCACTTGCCTCCTTTTGTTAAAACTCGATCTCATCTGTTTTATATCTAAATAATAAATCTGCACGCCCCGTTTTCTAAATAAAACCAAATCCGTTTTTTCCAAATAAAACTGCCCGGGTCTCCGCGTGGTCGAACTAATTTTTGGAGTTTTAACCTCCAATCAAATGGTACCACCCCCGTTCGATTAGTCAGTTTCGGGACAAACTGACTTAGCAGAAGCACTGGTGTGCCCATATGTAATTCACACTAGGTATGTCCAACTTTGACATTAAGATTAGCCAACCTAACCATAGGTTTGTACTCTACGTGTAGATCCCAGTGCACATTAAGCTAGTGGGGGCACTCCTGCCCCTTCCGTACCTACTCATTTCCAACAATCAGAATTGGGACAGACGCTCACGGCCATCCTGGATGCCTTTACGTTGCAGTAGACCCCAATATAGCAACAGGCTTCGGGCTCAAACTGGTTGAGCACATTTCGGGCTCTCTCCCCTCCCGCCTACCTCGAAACAGAGTCGGTCGTGCGCACAGAAGAATGGCTCGATACGGTGTAGGAGCTATTGGCAAGAATCCTTTGCCCAACCAACATGGTTTTAACATTGGCAGTGTCCGTCCTAGAACTGCACGCCAAGAGGTGGTGGAAGTCACTTATGGGCTCCACCTTTCAAGGGCGAGTTTATACGGAGATTAGCTGGAGCGAGTTCTCGAGAGTCTTTTTAGAGCATTTCATTCCCTCGTCCGCTCGAGATGAGCTCGAAGAGAGATTTCTATTGCTGAAGCAAGGATAGAAGTCGGTTACGGAGTATCAGTGAGAGTTCCAACATCTCGCGAGATTTCCGGACTCATATGAATTGGATGACAGAGGATACGCTAAGCGCTTCTACAAATGGCTGCGGGACATCCTGAGGCAGGCCCTTTTGTTTATAGCGGACTCCGGCTTGGCGGAAATAATTGATATGGCAAAGAGGCTAGATGCGGACCACTTGGGAAGTGGTAAGAGGCATGCTGAGGGTGTGATAGAAGCTGGCCATAGCAACAGAAGGAGGCATGACTATAGAGGAGGAAGAGGACATCAGAGAGGTGGCGGATGTTTCCACCGGAATTTTAGAGTGGAGCACCCGGTTCCACTGCCTCCAGCATTGCCTCCACCTCCACAGCCTCAACAATTTCAGCAACCCGAGGGGTTGTATGAGCGGGTGTGCTACCAATGCAACCAACCGGGCCACATCCAACGTTACTGCCCACAGCTATTTGGGAATGTTCCTCTTGCTCTCCCTCCGGCAGCTCCTCGAGGGTGGGGACACATGCGTGGTCGAGGATGAGGACCACGAGGAGGAAACCCCAGACCGACTCGGAATCAAGTGTTCGCTCTAGACATGACACAGGAGCGGAACCCTGAGGAGGTGATTGCAGGTATGTTATATTTAGCAATCACATTTTCATTGTTAAACATTAAGTTACTTAAGACGCACTAGATATCTAGCATTGAGTATTATTATTGGTACATATGCACTGTGGTGGTCGGTGGGAAACCGGCCTATACGTTATTTGATACCGGTGCCTCGCACTCTTTTGTGTCTGAGGAATTCATTAAAGATGTAGATGAAGTGCAATACTTCACTGGTATTGCTCGATGAGTATGCCTCCCAGACAGCTCTGAGATGACCGCAACCGCCAAGTGCAAGTTAGAGATACTCATTGGGGGAAGGCCCTTGATACCCCCGCCACAGTGTTGAGAATGCCAGAATTTGATCTCATTCTGGGCATGGTGTGGTTGGATTGGCACTATATGAGAATTGACTGCGTAGAAAAGCAAATTTACTTAAGACATGGGGACACTGATGTCATCATCCAAGGTACAAAATTTGCATCTCGTCTGTTATTATCTTCGATTCAGGTTTTAAAGCCCATGTGAAGGGGGAAGAAGTCTTCATTATTTGATTAGAGTTGAAGGAGTTGACATTGGATATCAAATATGTGCGGGTGGTGCGAGATTTCCCCGAGGTATTTTCGGAGAAATTGTCAGGATTACCGCCGCACAGAGGGGTAGATTTTCAAATTAATCTAGTATCAGGTGCCAAGCCCGTCTCCAGGACCCCTTACCAAATGGCCCTGAAGGAACTCGCGGAGTTTAAAGTTCAGTTGTAAGAACTGGTGGAGCCAGGATTTGTTCGCCCCAGCTCGTCACCTTGTGGAGCCCCTGTTCTGTTCGTCAAGAAGAAGGATGGAACTTTGTGAATAAGCATAGACTATCGGGAGCTCAATCGATTGACGGTGCGGAAAACTTATCCGCTACCCTGGATCGGTGAGCTGTTCGATCAACTGGTAGGAGCGCATTGGTTTTCCAAGTTGGATTTGCGCTCGGGGTATTATCAGTTGAGGATACAAGAGGAGGACATCCAGAAAACGGCTTTCAATTCAAGGTACGATTTGTACGAGTTTACCGTGATGTCATTTGGGCACACAAATGCCCCTTCATCTTTCATGAGTCTAATGAACAAGGTGTTCGAGTCTTATCTAGACATCTTCTTCATCGTCTTCATCAATGACATTTTGGTCTACTCAAAGATAGAGGAGGAGCATATCAAACATCTAACCTTGGTTCTGAGGAAGCTAAAAGAGCACGCCTTGTTTGCCAAGTTTAGCAAGTGCGAATTATGGCTTAAAGAGGTTGGCTTCTTGGGCCATGTTATCAGTGGGGCTGGACTGGCTGTGGATCCGGCCAAAGTGCGTGCCGTGAAGGAGTGGTCGCCTTGAAGTCAGCGGCCGATGTGTCGAGCTTCCTTGGACTTGCCGGGTACTATCGCAAGTTTGTAAAAGGGCTCTCAAAGATTGCCCTTCCTCTTACTACCTTGGCAATGAAAGGTGTGCTATACGAGTGGACACCCCAGTGTGAAGCTGCGTTCCAAGAGTTGAAAGATAAACTTACCTCCGCCCCCATCCTAGCACTTATGTCTGCGAAGGAATGATTTCAAGTTTATACTGATGCATCTTATCAAGAGATGGGAGTGATACTGATGCAGTACGGTCATGTAATTTCTTATGCCATACAGCAACTAAAGAAGCATGAACTCAACTATCCAGTTCACGGTTTAGAATTGGGGGCAGTGGTGTTCGCCCTCAAAGTTTGGAGACACTATCTATATGAAGTTCATTGTGAGATATTTTCGGACCACAAAAATTTAAAGTATGTTCACACTCAGAAGGAATTTAATTTGAGACAACGACGGTGGTTGGAATTTTTGTCTGACTATGAATTTACTTTGAACTACCATCCCGGAAAAGCAAATTATGTAGCTGATGCTTTGAGCAGAAAGGTACCGGAAGCAAACCCTGAGTCCCGATCAGTGAGTATGAAATTATCTCGGATGCTCAAAGAGATGGAGATTACCCTGGTGTATAAAGACCACTCGGAAGGGTATATGGGGTACTTGACTGTGATAAGCATAGTCTGTTATATTCGAGACCGAATTCGGGCGGAGCAAGGAAAGGATGCGGCTCTGGCACCGGTAATCAAGTCAATTGAAGTTGGGACTACTAATGAGTATACCCTAAAAGACGGCCTCGCCCATCTCCGTGGCCAGCTCTACATTCCCAAGTGCGGTAAAATTCGGGAAGATATCCTAAGAGAGGCACATTGCACTCAGTATTCTGTGCATCCTGCGATTGCTAAGATGTATGCCAACTTGAGGAAGACCTTGTGTTGGCAGGGAATGAAGAGGGATGTCAGATATTTTGTTACGCACTGCGAGGCCTGTCAATGGGTGAAGGCAAAGTGCAGGAGCCCGGTGGATTATTACAGTCATTGCCCATCCCCGAGTGGAAGTTTGAAGATGTTTCCATGGACTTCGTCCACGGATTGCCTCGCTCACGCTCAGGGAATGATTCAGTGTGGGTAATCATTGACCGCTTGACGAAGGTAGCCATGTTTATTCCTATGAGGAAAGAAGCTCATGTGGATGTTTTGGTACGCCTCTTTGTGGAGCAGTTTGTGCGGTATCATGGTGTGCCAAGGACAATTGTTTCTGACCGGGATGGTCAGTTTACCTCTAAAGAATGGAAGCTTGTACAGGCGTACTTGGGTTCGCGCCTTACCTTTAGCACAACATTTCATCCTTAGATGGACGGGCAGTCTGAGAGGACCATTAGAACATTGGAGGACCTATTGAGGTTGTGTGTTGGATAGAGGAGAGTCGTGGGAAAGGCTCTTACCCCTGGTAGAATTCTCATACAACAACAGCTATCAAGCTATCATCGGGATGGAACCCCATGAAGCCCTTTACGGAAGAAGGTGTAGAACCCCCTTGTCTTGGGTGCAAGATGAGGACCCGAAGGTTTTGGGAGTTGAGTATATCGATAATAATAATGTGGTTATTAGACTAATACGGGACCGCATGCTTGAGGCTCAAAGTCGGTAGGCGAAATATTATAATGCAAAGCACCGGATGGTGGAATTTCAAGTGGGTGACAAAGCGTTTCTGAAAATCCGGCCGATGCATGGAGTGTCACGGGTGCGTGGTGTGAAAAAGCTCAGCCCAAGGTACTTTGGGCCTTACACTATATTAGAAAGAATTGGCCCCTTGGTCTATCAATTGGAGTTACCACCAGAGCTAGAGAATCTTCATGACGTGTTCCATGTGTCGTCACTCCGAAAGCCGTTGTTACGGCCCGATCAATATATCCCCACCACTGATGGTGCATTAGCAACTGATGGGACTGTGCGACTAGAGCTGGTTCGGATTGTAGACAAAGAGATAAGGATATTGTGCCGCAAGAGTGTTCCTTTGGTAAAGGTGTTGTGGTCTAATCATGGGAAGGAGGAGTATACATGGGAGCTGGTGGACTTGATGAGAAAGCACTACCCGAAGTTGTTTCATCAAGGTAATTTTTAAATGCATACTTTTATTTTTAATTTATGTCATGCTTTTCTCTCCCCATAACCTTAGCCTGATTTTGGGGACGAAATCTTTTATTTTGTTTATAGGATTTGTAACGTCCTGATTCGTGTTAGGCCCCATGTGCGTGCTTTTGAGTCAGGAGAGATGACTTGGGCTCAGGGGGTGCATGCAGCTAGGCTTATGCTTGTGTAGGGGAGGTGAAGTCAGTCCAGAGTAGGACACAAGTAGGGACACGGGCGTGTCCATACCCGTGTGGTGGAGTTGGAAATTTGTGGACCTTCCAATGAAGGACACGGGTAGTGATACAGGCGTGTCCCTACCTTTGTGAATGAGGACAAGGGTAGAGACACGGGCGTGTCCATACCCGTGTGTGTGAGGACACAGGTAGAGACACGGGCGTGTCCCTACCCATGTGCATCGAGCAGAGCTCGATGAAGTGTGTCCCGAGCAGGACACGGGTAGATACACGGGTATGTCCCTACCCGTGTGCGTTAAGTGGAACCCGATGAAGTGTGCCCCGAGCAGGACAATGGCAGGAAACACGGTCGTGTCACTTGGACACGGGTAGAGATACGGGTGTGTCCCTTCCCGTGTTTGTGTATCGAAACGACAGTCCAACAGTCGATGTCGTTCCACCCGAGCAGGACACAGGTAAGGACATGGTCGTCTCCCTACCCGTGTCATTTCGACATATAAAGGGGAAAAGAAACCCTAGCAATTCTTCATTACTCTTCCAAGCCATTTCTGTGAAAAACTACTGGAGGAGAGAAAGGAACTGCTGGAGCCATTCTACACCCCGTGAAGGACCGCCGCCACCGAGGAGAAGAAATTCCTCCGAGAAGAGTGAAAAGATCCTTGGCCGAAAATGGCGGAAATGCCGGAAACAAGGTGAGCTTCCTCCCCTCTCCCTTGGTGCTAGATCTCTAGTTATTTCTTAGGAGAGATATCAACTCAAATGAGTCTTGATTTGAGAGAAGAAGTTTTCAAGGAAAGGCCATGCTAGGACTTGTGTTCTAGGGATTAGACGTCTTCAACCTCTCCCTCCTTCTATGTGATGATGGAGGATGGTTTCGTGAAGAGAAGTGGTCTTATGAGGGTGAATAAGGGAGGAGGAAGTTTGGACGTGATTTGGGGAAGATCGGCTAGAGGAGGAAGATGAACCAATGTCGTTCATTCTGCCTTAAGATGCATGCCTAAATCTGTGTTCTGCACGCAACGATCTTCCTGGCCATTTTCAAGTGTGATACGGCCAGAACTAGGCTTTTGACTAAACGCGAAAGTTGCAGCCCTTGGAAACACCTTTCTAACGAGGGATTACACGTCTTCATCGGATTGCTGTAGCCTTAGGAATCTCCGGTCGAAGTTGATGTCTAGAAGGTATCCTGCACATAAAATTCTTGGGTTAGTGTAGAATCGGGTTTGGACTCGGTAGAGTCATTGTAGCAAATTGACATTGAGGTTGGGTGAACTCTTTTATGTTTAACCGTCATAGTTCAATGAATGATTAAATTTGATTAATGGATCCCACGTAAACGAATGGTGAAGTGAAGCGTACTTAAATGAAACGATTTGGTAGAAATTAGTGAACCAATAGAAATGTGCATCATGTTAATAATGTGTTGAAATCATTTGGAAATGAAGTGTAGGACGCTAATTTATGGCCATATGAATAATTGTTTAACAGAATGAATTTAGTAGTCCAATGCTTAGAGCGGTGTCTCCCTACGGGTAGCTTGTGAAAGGATATAAGTGCGGGTGTTTGACCGCACAGGTTTGGATAGTGCTGAGAAGAGACATAAATGGACGGTTGGGCTTGGTACTCAGTGTTCATTCCTAAGGCTCCTTCCGTGCCACGATAATGTGAAATTGAATGTGGTGTGAGTCGACAAGCTGTGTCGTAATCCTGGGTTAATGATAGTGTGGCAGGTCTACGGGCTCGCCAGTCGTCACACCGACGGGAGTTAACAGTTAGACCTTGGTCGGTTAGGCTTGGTCCTCGGGGCTCATTTCCCGGGGCTCCATCCGTGCTAAGTGAACGGTTGGGCTTGGTCCTCGTGCTTTTTTCGAGGCTCCTTCTGGGTCACAACATAGGCCAGATCGGGGCTTGATTCTCGATGCACATCTACCCGAGACTCCCACTGAGCCGTAGTACGCATGTGAGCTCCGTTGTTGTGTTCTTAGAATTGAGGCATATGGAGGCTTAAGCGAGGTAGTGTGGATGCCCGCTTAGTAGTAGAGAAGGCCGCTCTACCATCACCATCTGGCCATGACGGTTGATGCCTGAGAGGTTAGCTAACTGCTCGAAAAATGGGAACTACAAGTCTGTGTCGACATAGCAATTGCATGTGCGTGATCATGGGTGAGTCATTGCATTGCATACAAACCATCACAATACATGCATACACCAGATCCTCATCGTATAAGTTTGTATGGGCACTCCTATACGATGAGTTACTTTACTGTTAAGCTGATCCTTAACTTATAAGTTTGTATGGGCATTAATATAAGTTAAGTTACTTTCCTATTGTAGATCTATATACTTGATGGATTGATATAACTCGTGTATAATTGCTAAAATAATATATTGTTAATGATGTTATAAACTTCTTCTATTGCAACTCACGATATATGCACTTATTCCACCTGCTTGTACCTGCTTATATTACTATATATATTGTACTCTTATTCCTTTCTCCGTCCAGTGTCGAGGAGTCGCCGGTGGAGCGGATGTGAAAGCCACTTAGTCTTTATGACTAACGGTTGCTACGTCTTCCTTTTTAGGAGGTGACCCCGCGGGTAGAGCAGCCGTAGATTATGCAACATGACAGCCAGGCCAGGAGGACGGTCCTAAAGGGACGGTGTCGTCGCTGTCGTCAGTTACCGATGTGAGTTTTGAGAGATTTTGATGTAGCCCTTTGGGCATGTCTTTAGCTGTACTCTAATACTTTGGAAGCTTGTTATTAGCTTCTCTCCTTGATGTACTTTTGAACTTATATTACTTATGTGTGGATTGACTTCTATTATATGTTTTGGTTGGGTTGGAATTTGGTTAATATTGGTTATAGCCGGCAGGATAGGCGTCTTGCGGTACAGGTTAGCTCGTGTGCTAATGTTACTGCAAGGCGGCTGTCTGGGCATAAGGCCCCCCTTCGTGCTGTGTCTTGTGTTATGAGAGGGGGGGTCTTAAAGTTGGTTTGATAGACCCACCCTCTTTCCTCCAAATAGGTATCATGAAAGGCCTTCAGATACTTTCATCACCCCATATAATGGGAAAAAGAAGTAATGGGCCTAAGGTAACTGGGTCCTGATTAATGTTTAGTTTACTATACAGGTGAAGGTTTGACCTTCCACAAGCTAACTTTGGTATTTGGACAGTGGATGCTCCAAGCACCTAACTGAGCATAAAATATACTGGGAAAAAATAGCATACCAGATGAAAATTCAAAGACAATTCTCAATGTCACATTGAATGCAAGTCGACTTAGCATTGAATCTAACTCAACGCAATATTTAGAGATGATAATTATGAAGAAGTGTTGAACTTATTCAATGTAACGCCGACATAAATTAACACTTGCATCAATAGAGAGACTAAAAAGGAATGTTCACAGTTACATTGGGTTTCACTTGACGTAACACCGACTTAATAAGAGCTCAGGGATAATCACTTTACTAAAATACATATGCAACCCTAATTTCAGACATCTTGCCTTATATAACAGATGTTATTTATTTGAATGTTCAAAACCCTTCATCTTCCCTACTCTCTATTCTCTTCCTTTCACCGCCTCTCGTGTTTGCTGAGAACTTTCACAGGAAGTGTGATGGCGCCAAAGACAAACTCAGGATTTAGTGCCGACCTTAAATCTCTTATTGTAAATGCCAAAGTGTTTCAAGGCATCCTCATAATATTTGCGGAGTTGGGTCTCAACAAACTGATCTCTATACGGTGCAGATTGTATGAGTTTGAAAATACATAGTTTATTTGGAATGCCCATTATAAGGATGATGAATCATTAAAGAGAATTATCATTGAACAAGAAGTGCACATAGTTGTAGGACAAATACAGAAAACCTTTGATCTCAGAATAGGAATAGAGTCAGCAGAACTATCTAAAATAGAGGTCAAAGAGGCATTGAAAATTATGAATTTCACAAGGGACAATGCTATATGATTGAAAAAGACTGGATTTTTAAAGATTATCAGTTCTTAGCAGATATTGTGGGAAAGGTGATGATGTACAAAACTTCAACACATGATTCAATTTCTAAAACTCAACTATATTTGATGGGAGTTCTGGTGTTAAAGAAGAAGATCAACTGGGGGGACTGTCTTTTGAAACTCATTTTACATAAATACAACCAAAAGGAAAATTCTTATAAGACTCTTGTGAGTCAAAACTTCCACGCCTATGCATATCCAAAGGTATCACAATCCCCCTAGAAAGAAGCTAACTATATCCTTCTTCTTTAAATGGAACATGCAAATCACCAAACATGGATCCAAAAAGGAATATTCTTCCCCATCCTCTATATAGGAATATACTCCTTTCTCCACCTTTCCTGCACAAATCTCATCATTACCCCATGCATCCACTTTTGTACACACTTCACTTATTCAAGTCCCTTTGCATACCCCCAACACCATAGTCAATCCCTATTACTATACCTACTACACCAAAAATACCTCTCATCGGCTCTTCCTCCATCATAATCTAAGCAGTCCAAATTGCATCCAACACCATATCATCAACGGTAAACTTCCATGCCTCAGAAATCTAAACCACAGTGGATAACATTTTTCACAGTTAGATATGAACACTACTTCAGTGTAGTACCTTCAAGCAAGTGTCTCTTCCTCCTTAATAACAAGATCACTCTTTACCTTTACTGCTTATGAGGTCAAGATGGGGGAGAGTTGTGAGGAAGAAGAGGAAGCATATTCATTGACATCCTCTCAACATTGTCAAGATCCTCACAAAATTATTGGGAATGAAAATGTTATAACAGAAATTGAGATTTATAATGCACCAAATTAGGGGGATAATAGGAAATTTTTCAGTATAGAATCTACATTAATCCGAGGTAGGTGGTTGCTTCTCCACTGTAAGAGAAAATCATGGGAAAAGATGAAGAGGAAGAGGAGGAGGCACTGGTATTCTCTAAGGGGTCAATAAATATTAAGTGTACTTCAAAGGGAAAGTTACTACATTCATCCAAGAAAAGGAAGCTACAAGATGTAAAGCTAGTTGTAGACAGTGTCAATCCAGCTGAAGAGGTCTTTTAGACATGTGTAGGAAGCTGCAATTCCATATTACTTTTTCTTCCATATATAATCCATATCCCTCTAGAGGATCTAGATGTAGTTCACATGGGCAAGGGAACCTGCAATATTCCAATAATACCAATTCCAAAATATCCAATTGATGGAAGAACAAAGAAGAAAAAACTTAATGTTGCAACAAAACTCATCAAAAGCAAAAGAGTGGTGGATTTTGTCATTGAAATAGAAGAAATCAAAAATCATATTGGGGAATTAAAAAAGAAGAAAAATAAATCTGAGTGAAGTATATCACAATGCTCAGAAGGACTGGGAGAGGTTAATCTCTGTAGTTGAATTTCTCAAAGACAAACCATACTATTATAGACATAACAGTCTACTGTAGTACTCAGAAATGATAAAAGACAACTTGCTAAAGGAACTCCATAACTATCTACTAGAACTCTTCACTTCTAAACTCCCTAACAAACCAAGTTGATGTATTAGAATGCTAGTCTACTAAAAGTTGTATATACAATTCATTCTAAAGATGTATACACATTTAGTTGTGATTCATGCTTTCGTCCTTTTGCATTTATTTGAGCCATCCATTAATTGAATATTACTCTATATATTTCATGTTTCATTTTTGTAAAATCACAATCAAAACTTTATAAATTTTATTAAGCTAAATTGGTGGAGATTGTTAGGAAAAACACTTATGATTTAACTCAATAATTTATATTTAAAGTGATTTTACATCCTAGGTCAATTAACCATGTTGTGTTGATATGGTAATATGGTCATAGAAGTCCCAAGAAATTAGTAGAGTCAAAGACATGAGGTAGGCACACTGAATTGAAGAAGAAAATCAAGAAAAGTAATCCTTATAGTAGATGCAACATCGATTGGATATCGATGTCACTTCAACAAGAATTCAGAGCAACTATATATACTGAAGTCAATTCTACTTCAAGAAAGAGGTCGATGCATACTTTGATTAGGTATTGATGTAACTTCAACTACAGACTTATTCTAAACAGAAGCAGGAAGTCAACTTTGCTCTTACATGAAGTCGACGTAGCGTTGAGTACAAATCAGAAAGGAAATTTTCATAGAATTGTTTCAGGCTTAATCCAAGGAACTTCCATGGAATTTATTCTAATAATTCTAATCATTGGGAGATATATTAAAGAAAAGATTCCTCTACCAGAATCAGAGATAACTTTATAGAAGATTTTTGAAGAAGAAAAATGAGATTGATGGAAGTAGTTTTGGAAAAATATATCAGCATTCCTTCTGAAGATTTCATGATATGAAAGGGAAAATTCAAAATCATTTAGTAATATTATAATCACTAAATGGAATGCAAAACAAAACAGATATATAGAATAAGATACAACCAGCTTACTGTTCTTCATCTTCTCAACTCTCATTCTTCTCTACTAGTGCATAACGATTAATCAACTAGAACATTCAGAAAAGATCACTGGATCCAAAGCTTATAACCTTCTACAACTCTTCTATCTAAAAAGAGGTTCATCATATTGAAGGATCAAAAACACTTAGTGCCAAACAGTCCTCAGATTCTTACTGAGAAGTCACATCTAGAAGAATTCTTCTTCTCAATCTTCTCTTAATCTCTCTCTATCTCTCTTGTATATTAACTGAGTGAAGAGTTTATAGAATCCGTCTTCAAAGGATTTAGGTTGTGGTTCTAAGAGTCTCCTTATCAAAAGACTCAGTTGGTAGATGTTCAAGATCTCCTTAACAAAAGATATAGTTGTTGGTTCTAAAAGTCTCCATATCAAAAGACTCAGGTACTAGGATAGTGTATTCCTACCAAGGTAGTAAAAGAGTAGTGTACGTACATATATATTGTGGAACTGCTGTACCTTTGATGTCTTCTATGTCTGTTGCATTTCCCTTCTTATTTATTTTTGTGTTGTGCTCAGAATAATTTCTTGTCTGGATTCCATGTATGCTATAAATCATAAGATAACTATAATTATTTAAGAATTTTTTTTAAGTCTCAATTCACCCCCCCCCTCCCCCCCCCCCCTCTTGAGAATTCTCAGAGGATTTACACAAGTGCTCACACTTTCATTCACTATTGCTTGTATGCCCTGGTGTGTCAAATCACTCTACATAGCACTAAAATCAACAGCAGTTGCAGCCTTCATGAAGAAGTGGTGTTTGAGCAATCAAATGCTGCATCTCTTCTTACATTGATGTGATTTTCTCATTCATCTCATTCCTCAGCCTTTGCACTATTCTTTACAAAAAACCTTCTATCTTCCTTCTATAATTGTCAAGTATTACTTATAGCCGAGCCATAAAAGAACCTGAAGGCTCTTCTCTGGTTGGTGGAGATGAAGCTTTGGGCTCTTCAGTAGTACCAGTTTGGGATGGGCATGTGTGAGGATCATAGTCCTTACTAAGCAGTCAGGCATGGATATCTGTGAGACGGCCTTGTTAGTGTCTGGCTCTTCCAACACACTTTTGCCTTTCTATAGTACTATTTCCTTCCCTGTAAGGATATGTTCTTTTGATTCTTAGTGGACTAGCGGTAGTGTAGGTATGTACTATACAAGCTTTCTAATGACCTGGTCTACTCCTTTTACGTCAAGACCACTTTATGGAGAGATTTGTAGGTTTGACACCCCCCCAATCTCCTCGGTGATTTTCATGTCATCCTCTTCCAACACCTCAGTCTCTTGGGCAAAGATTTTCTGGATCATCTCCCCCTAAATTTTTGTAGTGACTAGGATAACATGGTCATTGTGATCTTATTTTGCCACAACTTTTGTGTGAATGGTAGACAACTTCTCTTAAACTTTTCCCAAATTCATTGTATCAGTATGCTGAGGAGCAAGTTCCAAATGAACTTCATGTAAAGTCAGCACTTCAGGTCCTTTAGTAGCAAGTTCCTATTAAACTTCTCCCAATTATATTACCTTCTCAGCCACACCGCTAGATACTTCTACAAGGGCTATGCTTTCCAAATCCTCGGGGACCACATTTCTAGATAGGATAGGATTAGTTTCACTAGTATACTCCCCCTCATCATGATTGGGGGAGATAGTGGAGCTTGGAGCTGTAACGCCTCCACTCGTCACATGGAATATAACGGTGGGTCCGGCCGGGGCCCCACGCCATATTTCACAAACAGGCGGCGGAATTACGTGTGGAAATCAAAATCTACTTGTATCCTAACTCAAAATATTCTAGCACAGCATTTTAAACTCAGCACAGTGAATGTCCACTAATATAAACTCCACATTTATATATGTTTATAACCAGGAATGTATACAACACACACACCCATGGCCTTAAGGCCTTACAAGTTGCTCTTTACACACATGTACAATTTCATACATCGGCACGCAGGCCGGTGACACATGAAATCCAAACACGCTTCACACGGCCTTCAAGGGCCTTTAGCAGCAAGCCTCCATTCCGCTCAATTCATTCCAATTCAACAGCACCTGCAATTAGCCATCCATCCAAGAGCGGCAAACAAAGTAACGGTCAGCATTATCTGACTAATTATAACGACCCTACCCCTTACCCGGGGAAGTGGTTCCTTCCCTGTATGCATTGCAATTATACTATCTATCAAACACAATAAGTGCGCTCAGGCACCACAAAATCACAAACGCCGGTCTCCACAATATGCTTCATGCACTCAGGGCACCTTACGGTGTGCCGGTCTCCGAGGAAACACCACTGATTAGAGAATTAATCACTTGTTGGGTTGCCGGTCCTAGTCACCCCAACCCACAGATTGGTTGCATTCTGCCCAAACCACTCAGAGGTGATAACCTCACGGCAAACTTGAGCATTAGGATCGACCCACCAATATGGTGCAGCAAGTAGGGTCTGCCACGCTTCCTCCCAAACATTGCCACTAATCGACCTCCCAAAACAACTAGGGTCAGGTTAGCCTTTCCCGTGCTCAATCTGTTAGTAGCGCACCACTAGACGCGGGTCGGCCTTCCCTTCTGATTAGTCGCAGCTTTTCGCTCTCCCAGAGCAATTAGCGCTCACACCACAAGGAGCTTACGCAGAGCATCCAAGATCCATCCATCCACACATCCATACATCCGTACACAACGCCCATACGTACAAAACATACACAGTTATCAAATCCACAGATTCTTCTCAGGTTTACTCATAGTTATCACAAATCCATACTAATCGTCGAGATGGGCTTCATACAGCATGCCTATGTCGTACTCCACACTTCCGGCTCTAGATGCAGACTCAACCAAGGAATCACTTATGAGATCCACCTCTTGGTGGAGGATTCCATCCATATGCATAAAGAAAGGACTTCGATGTCCAAGAAGGAGATCGTTACCCGGGAAGATCGTTTCGGAGCCATGAATTAGCCGGATGGAAATCACCGCCTCGGCTTTGCCTTCACGAATCCGATCTCGGATCTTCGCTCTGCACTCCACAGCTCCTCCAGCAGTTGGTTTCTCCTTCTTCCTTTCCTTCCCTTGACCTCTCTCTCTTTCTCTCTCTTTGAGCATGAGAAAAAAATAAGATGAAAATGAAGGGCTTTTATCCTCATTTCTCGGCCTTTATCCACATGGAAGGGGCCTAGACCCTTGGATCCAGAATGGGAAATGAACGGCTCGAATTTGCCCAAAAATAGGCTGAACACGGCCTGACACGCCCTGTGATATGCCTGTGTCACAGGCCGTGTCCCGTAAGCGGCAGGGAACCGACTCAAATCCAGACAGTACACAGCCGTGTGACACGCCTGTGTCACACCCTACACGCCCGTGTCATGCCCGACACGCCTGTGTCCAGTAGCCGTGTACTTCACACAACACAATCTCTACTTAACCCGAGCGGGACACGGCCATAGGACACGCCCGTGTCCCATGTCGTGTTCCACAGGACACACCTGTGTCCCCAGACACACGCATTCCTAACTGCAACCCGCAAAGGACGCGCCCTGTTACACGCCCATGTCACAGGTCGTGTACTCTGCACTCGACGATCGTCGACCGAAATTCGTCGACCATATACCCAACTGCTCAACCCGAGCATGATACGCAGTGGGATACGCCCGTATCCCAGGTCGTGTCACCCATCCTGAAACCCAAAGTGGGCTTTGGGGTGTTACAATCCTCCCCTCCTTCAAAAACAATTTTGTCCCGAAATTTGGCTCAACCACAACCAGCAACATAACCACTCTACGTCGCACCATCAGCAACCGATCACTCAAATAAAGCGAGCTTGGAGGGAGCTCAGAGGCCGCAGCTTGTCTCGCCCCAAGGCATCACACAAACCAAACAACACATGCAGCACATACACACATATTGATTTCTACCCTATGTTCATTCCTCATATATCCATGCATCATCTATGTACACCCATATATCGTGTGTTATACACTTTGATCGAGCGATCACCAAAATAAAAGAAGGTGTACGCAAACATCTCATTCTTCATTGCTTTATTGATCACCAGACAAAACAAAATTTGACTCCAATAACACATTATTTATTTATTTTTAGCGACATACACCAACATCATGTACATTCCCAAAGTCACATAGTTCACTCGTTCACGCTTATTTCTGCTCACCAGCATCATTTTGCACATATTGCTTCATAGCTTCTTGGAGTGCCAAATTAAACACACGAGGCTGAACATCACCTATTGAACTTTGCGGCTCCTGCACTTCCAAATTATGCAGTCGAGGTTGCGTCCGGGATGCAGATGACTCGGCCACTGCTTTACCCTTCTCTTCATACGATGCACCTACCTTTTTCTCACCCCTTGGAGCGTCACTCCAAAAATTGTTGGCTAAATGTCCTTGTTTGTCACATCAAAAACAAGTATGTGTCTCCACACGTCCTTGTCCATAAGTTGCTCCCGAAGAAACAGTAGACGGAGTTGGTTCAGTAGCCCTGAACTTTTTCTTATCTCGTCTCCTAAACTCCGACTGTTCCGACTGCGGAACTTTATATTCCGGCTTCTCCACTGCTAGGCACTTCTTCTCTTGTACCCGCTTTAAATCCTTCTCCAGTGCCCGGGCTGTATCAACCAATGCTTCAAAGCCTTGGTTCACCGAACTCGGGAGTGCCAACCTCAACTCGTCACGCAATCCCTCGTAAAAGCAATTTGTCTTTCGTGCTTCCTCAGCAAAGGTAGACCCCGCATAGCACCCTAGTTGGGTGAACTCATGCAGCATTGGCGTTTCAACATCTTTCTCCACCTGTTCTCATCCCATCGATTGAAAATCTGCCTTAGCACCACTAGAAACATCATTGGAAAACAAGATAGTTAAGTTCACTGGTTCTATGAGGTCAATAACAATCAATTGAGGAGGCGAAGGTGGTAAAGGTGCAATTACTTTGTGCGCAACAGTGACGCCACTAGCATCAAAATACAACGTCGCCTCACTGGCTTTAAGGAAGGGGACACCAAGGATAGGTTTTGACGTGTTATCCCTAGGTCCAAGCACCTGAACATCTGCACAGACAGCCGCCCCATTCAAGACCACTTCTACACCCTTCACCTGTCCATTGGTCTCAACCACAGATCCATTAGCAAGTATTAAAGATTTCCACCCATCATAATCGATATTCAAATTCATCTTTTCAACATCTTGCAAAGCCAGAATGTTGCAAGATGAACCGGAATCACAAAGCGCTAGAGTCTCTACGACATTTATCTCACACTTAACAGTTGTTTCTCGGCCATTACATTCCCCCACATCCTCAACACTCTTACCCTGCTCACGGGAATTCTTCTCCGTGTTGCTAGGAAGTGTACCTCGGGTGCGCTCAGAAAAAACGTGGGCCAATTATCCCAATTGTGTTTCCAAATTCCTCATGGAATCAGTTTAAGTAGCCATATTTGATTGGGCCATTTCAACAAACTTTTCCATCATCTCCTCTAATGCGCTCTTTTGCGACCCTTGCAAATTCTGATTATAACCCAGCTGAGACAGTCGCGGCTGGCTATTAGAGTCCTGAGCATCAAATTGATGCTATCCCCCCTGCCATCTTTGACCAGGCGCATTTTGGTTTCACGAGAAATTGGGATGGTTCCTTGCGTTAGAGTTATAAGTATTATTGTAAGGCATAGCACGATTTTGATTATTTATAAAATTAACATTTTCTTCACAAGTCATACCTGACTGTTCAGCAAACAGTTCACCCGCGGGGCACTGATAAGCGTGGTGGCCAGCATTACCACAACCCTGGCATGATATGCTCATCGCAGGGATAGGCGGTATGGTATATCGGGTCAACATCATCTTCCCATACAAACCAGGATGGCTCGATTCGGCGTGCAGCCCCACCGCATTTGCATCAAACAAATTTCTTGCCCCTCAAGGAGCATTCCTGCCCGCTGTCCAGTACGTGCTGTGCGAGGCCGTGTCTTTAAGGAGTCTCAATGCTTCCTCAGGAGATAAGTTCATGATCATGCCACCCGCCGCCGCATCGATCATTGCCCTGAAATTTGGCTCAATGGCGAAATAGAATATCTCCACCAAATTCGAAGGCTCACAGCCGTATTGAGGACAATGGCGATGTAGGTCGGCAAATCTCTCTCATGCCTCAGAAAGAGTTTCTTGATCCAGCTATCTGAACGTGGCTATTTCCCTGCGAGCATTAACAATTTTATCAACAGGATGAAACTTAGCCAAAAACATGGAAAATAAAGTTCCCAGGTGGTAGCGGTGCCAGGTGCAATCGTATGTAGCCATGTCTTGGCATTATCCCGCAATGAAAAAGGAAACAACTTTAGTTTCACCACTTCATCCGCAATGCCCGCATAGCGGAAAGTACCACAAATCTCAGAAAATTCAGCCAAATGTAGCTGAGGATACTCGCTCGGCAAACTCGAGTACTGAGTATTGTTCCTAATCATATTCAAAATCACAGGGTTAATCTCAAAATGATTATTAGCTATGGCTGGCCCAAACCCTGGATAAACACTGATGTAGCACACTCCCGGGAATGGGGTTAAGGCACGAAGTGGCAAGGGGGTTCCTAAGAGGAATTTCAACGAACATGTGGTGTGCGCGCAAAATTCAAAATTTCGGCAGAGTTTCGTTTAAAATATCGCGATCTCACAAGGGAGAATCTCCCATCCAAACCTGCACGAAACATTGACATACACTAACATCATAACCTAACCATACATCTAGCATCGCATCATAACAGTTTCCAACCACATGGAGAGTGATCCGGACTAAAGCTTTGATTCGGAAAATAGTCCAAATTCAGCCCTCAAAACAAAATCAAACGAGTATATACCAAATCCTCTTGATCCATTCGAAACCAAAGGCTAAACCAACCCCGGCTTGCAAACGTCCAAGGGGACCTATCCTTGCAAAAATCTTCGCGAAAATTCGGAAATAACGCAATATAACTTCAGATTTTTGTAAAGCAAATGAGGATCAAACTTTAGGATAAAATATGATATCAAGTTTCCACATATCTCACAATCTAAGATGAGTCATTACCCAAGTTTGAGAAGAGGAAATCGTTACCCAAAATCTGAAAATGAAGAGGAGGAAGAAGGATAACTATGGAAGAGTCGCACTTCCACGGGTCCACCGGAGTCACACCGTGTAACATCCCATTTCCAACTAGACCCCTAAGAGTGGTTTTGGCCATGACTAGGTCATGACAAAACCCTAGAAGGCCAGAAATGGGCCAAGAGATAGGAGGCCAAGGTGAGGATCACCATGGTCTGCAAATAGTAGAATTCTGAACAATAGTTTAGGATGACAATGGGGCTTCACCATGGCCCCAAGACCCTACCACAACACTCCCAAACATTTTGGGAGACCCATTAGAGCCATCAGGACCCATTGGGGTCAATCAAAAGACCCAGTTGACCAAGGTCAACCCTAGCCCTAAATGGGTCAAACTAGCCTACTTAGGGCCAACTGACCTACTCCTAACCTAAAGGACCCCTCCTATGCCCTCCTAACCCTAAAGTGAAGTCAAATGGCCACTAAGGACACATAGGGGTCTGCCCTAGAGGCCAGGTTGACCCAAGTCAGCTCAAACCCTAACCTGGTCAAAGTACCCTTACTAAGGGTATGTGACCTCCAAGGTACAGGGTAACCCTACATAACCCTACCTAGACCCTAAGGGAAGCCAATGGGTCACCCAGGACACAATGGGGTCAACCTAGATGGTCAATTGACCAAGTCAACTCTCATTTGGGTCAAGTCAAACTTAGCCCAAAAGGGCTAACCCAAGCCCAAGCCACTTCTCCCTTAGGCTAAACCCATTCTCATGACCATCATAATCTAGTGGGCTGCATTTAGTTTGTAAGGCTGACTAGTCAACCAGGGGTGACTAGGAGAGAGAAAGGAGCTCCTCTCCATGATAATGGAGGAGAGAGAAAACAAGGAAGAAGAAGGGGGAAGTGAGAGGCCGGCCAAGGGAGACTAACAGCCACCCATTATGGCTGCAATCAACTCCTCTAGGAGAGAGGAGTTGATTCCAGCCGTTTCCCGGCCACCAAGGGGTGGGTTCAGCCCCCCTCCACACAACCTGAGCCACACCTTTAATGGTGTTAATGGCCATTGAAGAACCAGCCTCTCCTCTCCCCCATTTGCCATTTAAACACCTTCAGGGAGCCGAGGGGATCATTTTAGAGCATTTACCTGGAGGAGACGAGCCATTCCACTGTGCAGTTGCAGAAGCCGAGCGCCGCCGCCGTCGTCAATGGCATCCCGCCGCTCCTCTCGCATCCAGGCCGCCAGGAAGGTCCTCCTCCTCTCCTTAACCCGCGGGTAGATCCTAGGAATCATTAGGCATGAGTTTCGGGCTCAATTGATCCCGATCCAATCCGGGATTTCTCCTGGTTTCGGCAAGAAAATCTCTTGCTATATCCGCCGGAAAACGCCTCTCCGGCGGCGGAGCCGCCGCCTGACGACAGCCACCACCTCAACGGAGGTGTTGGTGGCGGTGGCCGGCCGGGGAAGGGGCTGGATCGCCGGCGGCAGGACTTGGAAATCGCTCCAGGCGGGACGAATCTCAGCCGTCGGCTCAAGGAAGACGATGACCAGATGCCGTTGATCCTTGCGCCAAGATTCGTGCTGCATCAGTATTAAACTTTAGGAAAATAAATGTTATTTATTTCATTCTGTCACACCTTTGGCATTTAATGTTGTAATTTTTTAAAAATAGCTAGAGGCTCTGTATAAGAAAATGATCAACACATGAATTGTATCCCTTCCTGTCTACTTTATTTTAAAATTGGTTTGAACCCATTTAGGCTTCTGGTTTGACCAGGGCACCCATTTTGGTGGTACATACCCTTAGGGCTAGGCAGTCACTAAATTGAGTGCCCACTCTTCACCCCTAGCCCAAATTAGCTGAAATTTTGGCAGAGAGTCTATCTTAGGTATACCTAGGGCCTGCCCAAAAATGGGAATTTTTGGAGAAAATATTTCTATAGTTTTTGTAAATATTTAATAATTATGTGATAAATTTAATAGGTGCCCTAAACACCTCCAAACCCTCCCAAATTTTGGTGAGTGGTCCCTGGGTTCCAATTAGGTACCTATATAAAATTTCATTTAATTTGGATGTGTTTTGAATAGGTTTTGACCCAACCCTAGCTATACCTTAAAAGGGGCATTTTGGTCAAAAGTTGCACTTTTGATTTTGAGTGACCAAATCACCTCAACAGAGGCTGAAATTTGGGCCACTGACTTGTTAGGGCACTCATCACCTCCCTATGGAATATGGGACAGTGAGGAATAGATTTGCCCTAAGTTCCTAGGTCAAACCCTAAGGAGGGACCTTTTGGGCTTGTGAAGGGTATGAGTCCTAAACACCTTGGATGAACTCCAAATTTTGCAAGGTGGTTCCTAGGATATATAGAACCCTCTGGTAAGAATATTAGCAAAATGTGAAAATGGTAGGGCCCCCAAAACCCTAACCCTAGCTTAGGTCCTAAAACTTGTAGTGTAGGTTTAGGTTAGCTAAACACCTTGAAACTTAACCAAATTGGGGTAGTGAGGGGATTAGGGTGTTTTGGACCTCTGATATTTTACTTGAGGAGTTTTAATTAAAATTGGCAGTACTTCATTTGTTAATTACCAAAAGGCCCAAAATGATGTTTAATTTTATTAAGGATGCTATGTGCTTTAAAATATGATGAAACTTGGTCAGATGTTATTATAGTTCTAGTTGATCACCTCTGAATTTTATCACAATTTACAATTAAATTTATTTGGTACATCCTTCATTAATTTCAGAAATGGGCTTTGGTAAGAAAAATTCATTATGGTTGATATATCTGATTAAAAATCATGACACTTAGGTTTTGAGGTATTTAGGCCCCAAGATACTTGTATGAATTTATTTATAATTTTTAGAGGTCTGTTTTCAGAACTTTCTTTACAAGGCCATATTTTTGAGGATAGGTTAATTAATTAGTTTGGGCAATAATTCTTTCAATAAGAATTATGAAAGTTTACATAGAGGTTCCATAGGCCCTCACCATCATCCTGGAATTTTCTCTGAATTGTTGGAAGTATTTTCATTGTACATCCCCTTTTTATGAATTATTTGGAATAAATTCAAAATACAATTTAAGGGCTAAAATCTTGCTGGAAAATTTGGAACTTCTGGATTTTTAGATTATTACCCACCTTACATTTACCATAATTTTTGTGGAGCTTTATGTTGCTTAAATCTTGTACTTCCTGTTCAACCTTGGAACTTTTGGTTTATAAAATAAATAAATAAATTAGTATTTAAATCATAAAAATTAGGAAAATGTGGATTCAGTCTGCATATGCCCATATGAACTTCTAATAATTTTTACATGAGCATTGGATGAACATATGACATACTTCCCTTTCTACGGTCATTTTAGCTTAAGTGGTCTGCATTTAGTAAAACTGCAGAAAATCAGTTGGGACATGAATTAGGGCACATTTGATGAGTCTTGATTGGGCTGCTGGAAGGATAAATAGATCTAGGTGCGTCTTTGGAAGATGAGTGAGTAAGGTGTGGTTCTGTCTAGGGTTATCGGCGTTCGGGTCCGACGAAAGATCGTCCTACCCAAGGAGAGTTGGAGTCAAAATACCCTAGGATTAGCATATCGAAATATGAGAAAATAAAGGGTAAGGGAATCAACCAATAATAAAATAAGTACCTTGCGAAAGGGAACGCTGGGCGTAATCCCAACATAGTTCCTAGTGCCCCTTGAGAGCCCTTCACAGGGAATACCGGGGGCAGTCCTGGGTTAACGTAAACTGTTTAACAAGCTGAAAAGAGTAACTTAGTAATTAGGGTTGCACATTCCACAACACTGATGGCACCAGAGGTTGGATAGGAGCTTCGGCTCGGATGGCTAAAAGGCGGACCTTGAGTCCGGGGAGCTTCGGCTCGATTGCTTGAGACAGACGTGTTGGTCCGGGGAGCTTCGGCTCGGTTCTTGATTACGCTAATTTGCATGTGCATAAGGGGAAAGGAAATTAAGGTGGTGGGTCTTCGGTATTGGAGGGTCGATGCACCGACACCAATACGATGACTCGGCAAGTGTGGTTAGCACTTCGCCAACAGAAGTCCGGTGCGCCAGCCGGCAAGAGTACGCAGGAGTCCGCTTCGTGCACCAAGCGTTGAGGCGTACGATAGGTCTGACCGGTAGTGCTTTACTGGTTTAGAGGTGGGCGAGGCCCAACCCACCGCTTCCGTCTGCCACTACGGAGGTATCCTGGGAGGTTACGGCTCCAGAAAGGGGGAACTAAAGGTCTGTGTGCACAGAGTCGGGTGTGTGTGTTGCACTTGCATGTCCATCATACCCACTTGCATGTCATAGCATAATCGTTACCTTAAACCTTGACACCTAAAGTATAAGTGGAATGGGACGCTTATACTTTAGGACCTGCTACACGACCCCTTAGTCTATAAGCTTGTGTGGGCAAGTTTATAAATTAAGGTTAATTTTGATATATTTAGTTACTGCTGTTTGACCGCTGACACCCCAACGTATAAATCGGTATGGGACTTTTTATACGATGGGAGCCTTGCAAAAGACCCCTTGGCTTATGTGTTTTTCACATAAGCGAAGGTTACATTTCATATTACAGCTTATTGTCTTTATATGCTATAGAACTTGCTAGATTAGGACCGCTGCCATCTGCTTTTGATATTCTCCACCTTCAAGTCCTCCCCTTTCTTCCTCTCCGCTCGGTGCCTAGGAGCCGTGGGGGAAGGAGTGGGGGATGATAGGACTTAGTCTTTTAGACTAACGGTTTTCGAACCGCATCAATTAGGGGATCGCGGAGACCAGCATGGAGGAGCAGCCCCAGAGACCGGTGCGCTTGGAGGTGGGGCAGTCTAGCTCCGGAGTTCACACAGCCGGGACCGTGAGTCTCGACCCTGAGCAGTTTTCTACTTTTGTTTCTGCATGAGAGATCTTGTAGTGAGGATTTGATGTACCGGGCATAAGCCCGTTTTTGCTACTCTGATGTTATTTGCTGTGGACACTCCCTTCGTGGAGTTGTATTTATTATGTCATGTGATTCTCTGTGGACTGCAGTTTCTGTTTCCTTCATTATTCTGCTACTTTTCTGTGATCGAATTGGCCGGCAGAATCGGCGCTTTGTGGTGATGACCCTTCAGGGCGTGAAGGAGTCACCGCAAAACGGCGGTTCTGGGCCTAAGACCCCGGCGTCGAAAAAGAAAAAAAAAGGGGGTCTTACACACCGGATGGAGAGAACCGAGCCGCCTTCTTCGGAGTCACACCGGAGGAGGTAGGAGGTCGCCGGAGTAGCAGGAACAGCCACCAAGAGGGGCGGCGGTAGCAGCCCTTTTCTGTGATTTCCAGGGGGCGGGTTCGGGTTCGGCCAGGCCGAATGGGGGCTGCTTCACACAACTCAAATTAGGTTTTTTTTTTCTCTTCAACATAATCTCTCCAACTCCTCAAACACATATATATATTATCACACACCTCTCCATCCACCCTCCATCAAAATCTAATCTAATCCTAACCACTCAAGTGTTTAATATGACATAAAACATACACTTGTAAAATAACATAAATATAAATTTTATAATTTTGAAATTTATAAATCTTAGGACTTATAAATTCAAAAAGCATTATGAATATAATATTATTTCAAAATGGAAATAACATTATATTCATTAGGACGGCGTAGGCGGCGGCGGCGACGGCGGCGGTGGCGAAGGAGGCGGCGGCGACGGAGGCGGCGGCGACGACGACAGTTGCGGCAACGGCCATCAATGTCCACGAACATGTAGCGGCGGCGAACAATGAGATCCACGTCGGAAAGAGCAAATGGTGGGGCATCCTCGCCATCAATCCTCCCCCGCTCAAAATCACTCATCCCCGATGAGTGGCCAGGGAGAGAAGAGCAGGAGACAGCAGCGTCCACAGGTAGCATAGCAAGAGCGAACATCCACGGGGCAGGACAAGCAGTGCAGGCATCCACAATAGAATAGAACCTGGGATGAGCAAAAACAGCAGGAAACCTCGTAGATGTGCCAGCATAAAGAAAAGCAATACAGATCTTACCATCCAATGCGAGAACCAGGAAACCCAGATGGAAGTGCGACACGAAAAGAATCTCACCTCTCAACCCAAGAGAAGCTGAAGTGGAAGAGAGAAACGGCGGAGGAAACCACTCGGGTGGAAACAAGATATGCAAAATTAAATCCGAAAATTTGAACCACGGCGAAACACTGATTGCATCATAAAAATCCAAAAAAATTGCGTTAAATCCAAAATTGTTGAAGATCATGAAAGGATCGGCGCTCCAACGTAATAATTTTGTTACGGAACCCGAAGGTATCCACTCGTGGGCCAACCAGACTAAATTGGAATCAACAATTCTGCAGTCAGGAGCTCTCGGAGGTGAACAGTCGTGAAAGTGACGCAACCCACCGACACTGGCATAAGGCGATGACATGTGGACGTGCAGATCGTACCAGGATGGAGGAAAAATATGTGCAAGTTGATTTGATGGGTAATAATGTCGTGAGGACACCAAATCAAAAGGCACAGTCGTCGTGAGCTCACACGCAGTCGCAGACGAAGACATGTCAAAAATAAACGGCAGCGAAAAATGCGCACCACCAACTATAGATTCGTACGCTCCCGGATTTGAAAGGACGCACGTGCGATACAACTCAACATATCCAACTAGGTTCACTAACGTGTGCATGCATGGATCATCAAAAGGTGGAGGATAAATGTGTGCGACCGGGCTTGGCAAATAAGTGTGTCTAGGGGACACCACATCAAAAATCCCCAGAGCCAAGGAAGCACTAGCAGTCCAACACAAAGCCTCACCAAACGCCACGCGGTCAGATGAACGGCCCATCCTAGGAAAAGCATAGTCAGATCTAGGAACTGGAGTGGCAGGAGCGAACGCAACAACTAACAACTCGCCCACACACATCTGTCTAGGTAAGTCTAACGAGGGAGCTAGATAAATATGCACCTCCAAATAGCTCGGACTAGAAATGACAAGCTCGGTCCCTAACAAAGCATCTAATCGAGTCAAGTGACTCAGAAGGGGAGTCGACATGGTCGATGCCGGAGGAGCTAAGTCATACTCACCGTCAAAACACGGATTTAACGTCCAAGAAAAATCCACCGGGTGCCAGCCCACCAAATCAAGAGGAAGATCAAATAGTGGATTCGTCCTTATAGAAAACTCAACTGGATCGTCATCACCTAACTCACGCTCAGATAAACATGCATCACATGTGGACTCTTCCAACTCAGCCTAAATGCCGTCCAACCCACTAGATATGTCATCCAAGTCATAATCAGTAACGATCTCTAAAAGAGGCAAAAGCGAACCCGACAATAATTTTATTCCACATGGGGCTTCAGGCAACGGAGATAACATCAAAGTAACATCGTTCGGGTCCTCAGCGCTAACATCATCCAAAAATAATCTTCCCGCGTCAGGTACATCTTCCAATATAATAGGTACATCCGTCGACTTAGGGCCATCGAACGATCCCGCAACGGTCGTAGGAGACGGGCCTGAAATAAGGTCGAGGGGAAATGGGTTAATCCCAGGGAGGGATATCTCAGGGGATATATCATCATCCAAGTCACTAGGATATCCACTCTCCTCTTCGTCACTACAGTCGTTGGAAAAATTGACATCGCCCTCAGTGGCGGGCTTAGACGTCGACGCTAAAAGATCCAAAACCCTAGGCTTAGTGGGGCACTCCACAGCATAATGGCCAATCAACCCACAAGCATAACATGTAGTGTCTTCCTTGCAAATCTTAACTTCTTTCCTAGGCTTCACCCGCGGTTTTATAACATTCTGAGTAGTGACAACGATTGGTGGCGGGACAGAGGGCCTAACCTTTTCTTTCTCCCTAAAGGTTGGAGTACGTGTGCTCGAAATAGTTAGATCAGGGTGGAGCAAGGATCTAGCGTGAGGCTGATAGTCGCTCCTAGGATCAAAAACGGGTCTAGTGCCCTGGCGGGGAGAAACAAAATCATGAGATATCTGAGTATGGGAGTACGATGGGACATACTGGGTCGACGTAGGCAAAGTCGTAGGCGGTGACTCTTTCAGATAATCAGAAAAGTGGGGGCGACAGTAGGGAGGGTAATACTCGTCCGTTAATAGATTCTTCATAATATTCCAACCTACAAGTGAGTCGTCGAGGGACGTCCCAAAACGTCTCTCTTCATTGAGCCAGAAGGTTTGGGCTCGACCTAATAATTGTAGTCTCGCAACGGGAATCCTGTGGGGGTCCATAATATGATACTGCTCAAAATAACGTTCAATATCCTTCACCCAACCTAAAAATACTCGCGGTCCACCTATCCCATCATAGGTCGGAACAGGAACGCTAACAAGCCTACAGGTGCGCGGTGGTGGTGTCAAATACTGGGCTAACATAACGTTGCGATCAACGAATGAAGGTGGGTTAGCGGAACTCCCAATGTGCGTCATAAGGTCTAAATGAAAACTCAAACTAAGGGAGCACGAAAAACATTTTTTTTTGGTTTTTGAGATATTTTAGGAAACACAATTTGTTTTTATATATAACTAAGAAAATAAATAGAAGACCAACAAGCGTGCCTAAGTGCAAAAAAAGGGTGACGCGGGAGGACCGACAAAGATTAAGAAAGCTTTGTGCCGCCTCTGATACCAAATTGATGTAGCACACTCCCGGGAATGGGGTTAAGGCACGAAGTGGCAAGGGGGTTCCTAAGAGGAATTTCAACGAACATGTGGTGTGCGCGCAAAATTCAAAATTTCGGCAGAGTTTCGTTTAAAATATCGCGATCTCACAAGGGAGAATCTCCCATCCAAACCTGCACGAAACATTGACATACACTAACATCATAACCTAACCATACATCTAGCATCGCATCATAACAGTTTCCATCCACATGGAGAGTGATCCGGACTAAAGCTTTGATTCGGAAAATAGTCCAAATTCAGCCCTCAAAACAAAATCAAACGAGGATATACCAAATCCTCTTGATCCATTCGAAACCAAAGGCTAAACCAACCCCGGCTTGCAAACGTCCAAGGGGACCTATCCTTGCAAAACTCTTCGTGAAAATTCGGAAATAACGCAATATAACTTCAGATTTTTGTAAAGCAAATGAGGATCAAACTTTAGGATAAAATATGATATCAAGTTTCCACATATCTCACAATCTAAGATGAGTCATTACCCAAGTTTGAGAAGAGGAAATCGTTACCCAAAATCTGAAAATGAAGAGGAGGAAGAAGGATAACTATGGAAGAGTCGCACTTCCACGGGTCCACCGGAGTCACACCGGATGGAGAGAACCGAGCCGCCTTCTTCGGAGTCACACCGGAGGAGGTAGGAGGTCGCCGGAGTAGCAGGAACAGCCACCAAGAGGGGCGGCGGTAGCAGCCCTTTTCTGCGATTTCCAGGGGGCGGGTTCGGGTTCGGCCAGGCCGAATGGGGGCTGCTTCACACAACTCAAATTAGGTTTTTTTTTTTCTCTTCAACATAATCTCTCCAACTCCTCAAACACATATATATATTATCACACACCTCTCCATCCACCCTCCATCAAAATCTAATCTAATCCTAACCACTCAAGTGTTTAATATGACATAAAACATACACTTGTAAAATAACATAAATATAAATTTTATAATTTTGAAATTTATAAATCTTAGGACTTATAAATTCAAAAAGCATTATGAATATAATATTATTTCAAAATGGAAATAACATTATATTCATTAGGACGGCGTAGGCGGCGGCGGCGACGGCGACGGCGGCGGCGGTGACGGAGGCGGCGGCGACGGAGGCGGCGGCGACGACGACAGTTGTGGCAACGGCCATCAATGTCCACGAACATGTAGCGGCGGCGAACAATGAGATCCACGTCGGAAAGAGCAAATGGCGGGGCATCCTCGCCATCAAACACTCCCCACAGTAGGAGTAGTGAAATCCCGCATTATCCTAATGCGAGGTTGGGCCACATCCTGGTTCTCAACAATTTGTTCCCCTTGACCATTTCCCAAATGGCCCAAGTCATCCATCCTTCCCTCAGCTGCAGTAGCACGCCAGCGAGCTCTCCTTGCTCGTACAGTCTCGGGATCAGCAACCAAATCTTCGCACCTTACACCCAGGTTCAGATCTGTCATAAACAATCACAGAAAAAAAACATTAAAAACACCAAAACACTCACAAACGTTTCCCAAAAGAAACGAAATCCACACAACAGTTGCACTCCCCGGCAACGGCGCCAAAAACTTGATGCGATGGCGGTAAGTTTACCATTCACGGCCAAGTAATAAAATGGAGGAGTAGCTTCCCCAAGTATCGATCTCACACGGAGTGCAAGTAGGGAGCATAGATTTCTCTTTCAGAGAAATGAATAAAAATGCTAAATAAAATCGAGAGTTTTGATTTCGCTTTTCCTACAATAAGCAACAACAAACTAGTGCGGGTCGTCGTCACTGCGTCGCCAGGGTGAATTACTCCAAGGAGTAATAGAGGAGACGAACGAACTAACGAGGGTCGCAAACACCTCTTCGCAACGCGCGCTTCTAGAAGTCGCTAGAACGGCTCAAAAATGACTTTCTCTAATAAGGAGGAAACTCATCAATGTATATCATGAACAAGGAATCACCATACAAAATCTTAACAAGACCTTGAACAAAACATAGTTAATGAATCTCAAGCAAACTAGCACAAGTTCAGTTTAACATAAATCCAAGAAAAAAGGGGATTGAAATACAACCAAGCACTCGAATACTCTCAAAGATTCGCGGCCGGAAGTGAGGGTTGTTGAGCCTCATCCTAGCTCGGTCTTTGGAAGGTATTCGGTATCCCGAAGGGCTGTCACTTCCTTCTTCATAACCGGCTTCTTCGTGTGGTAGTTGTTGATGCGGATCGGAGTAAAATGCTTCACAATTTCAGCAACAAAGAACTCGAACAGCAACTTGGAGGTCGGCAATGGCGATGGTGGCCGGAGACAAAGCTTTTGCAAGCTCTTTGGAGGAGAAAGGGTGGCCGGATCAACCCTCCAAGGAGGAGAGAGAAAACGATGGCTGGAGGGGCGAGTTCCCGCTCCAATGGGCGGAATGGCGGGGGGAAACGGGGTCTTCTGGTCCAGGAGAAATCTGCGGCTTAAATATTAAAAATCAGAAAAAATTGGTCACGCACGGTCTGGCGCACGACCGTGCGTGAATCATGCGATATTAATAACCAGGACACGCCTGAGGAAGAAGAAGCGTTGACCCGTGCGATTTTACTCACGCACAGGCGATTCCGCCCGTGCGTGAAGTAATTCGCACGGGTAACGACAGCAAGCATAAAGTGCAGGCAACCAGGAGAACTCGTGTGTTTACGCGCGCACGAGCGCTTCCTCCCGTGCATGCAGAAGACGCACGACCAGCCACAGAACAGATAAAAACCAAAACGCTATAGGAAAACCGTGCGCTTCCTTCGCGCACGGTTCCAAAGAAACCGTGCGTGAAGCAATCACACGAGCTGGTCAATCTTCCAAAGTGATATGTAGGAAAACGCACGACGGAAACAAACTGTGTGGCAATAAAATGCACGGTCATGAGGTTTCCTCAAATCAGCATTCTGAAGAATGGAAAACTGACCACCTGCACACAAAAATACTATCAACAGAGGACCCTCCAGCAATCATCAAAAAGCAATAAAAACCGGAATGAGCCCCGGGGAACACCAAGGGCATACCCCCAGCAAACGAATGCGCAATTGCGCACCCTAGGGCTAGAAAGGTGCACTAAATATGAAACGCAACAGTAATGAAATATCAATGAAAATAACTGAAAAGTGAAGTGCAAAGACAGGAAAAACAGCCCAGATGAGTACGAAAACCACTATATAAACGGGACTCATCTGAGGACTACCGTGGGGCGGTAGTGGGCAAGCGCGTGGCGGTACCACACAATGCACTCAACACTTCGAAGCATTGAGAGGGCTACAACGGGGCTGTAGTGGGATAGCGTGTGACGCTATCACTCAACGCTTTCGATGCAGCATTGAGTGAGTATTGCGCGTTAGCAGGATTACAACGCGGTGATAGCTTGGGTTAAAGTACTACTTGGTGGTAGTAACCTAACGTGCGGCGGTAACTGCATATGGCAGTACAGTGGAGGCTTTTTTAGAGTGATAGATCGATGTCAATTAGCCCAAGCAGCAACCGCCTATGATACCGCGCGGTGGTAGTAGGTATCACGCGGCGGTAGCCTCTAAATAAGTGATGGGCATGAGATTGAACTCTCACTTTTCTTTCTATCTTGGTACTGCAAGTTCTTGAGGGAAAGAGACTGAGGCTTAGTGTTGCAAGATTGTTGAAGGAGATCCTGTGATCGAAATCAAGAGCTGAAGTAAGATCCGTGATGAGGAAAGTGAGGCCCTCCTTTCCAGCCAGATTAAAGACTTACTCATGGATCCGAAAAGATCTAGAAGGGTAATGTTCTTTCTTCTTGGACAAATGAAGTCCACCTTTTTGCATATACATGGAATCCCTCACCAAAAGATGGAGAATTGAGGAGATTCTGATGGGTTGATACATAGTATCCCCTGGTTTAGTTTTGTATATAGATCTGGAAATCATAGTACGGAATAGGCATGTTGTGTGAAGCCCATCAGGACAGGTTGGTATGGATTGGTGATGTTTTCTTTTGCATGCTAGAGTAGACTTCGAGTATAAACGAGAAGTTTACGGGATCTGTGGGTTGTAACTGTGAAAAGAGAGTAGCAAGAAGTACTAGGGGGCTCTCCAGGGAAATACCCAGAAAGTAACACAGTTTATATAACTATTGGATGTCCCCGGGAGACAGCGAGTATCGCTGGCGATAGCTCGCGGTGAGCTTTGATTGATGTGAAAGTCCTGTGTTTCTTGCACTGCAGGATGCTGCAAGGTTTTCTGGACAGATGTTCCAGTTATATGTGAGTCTAGAGACAGATGATAGTTCTGTCTCTAATGTCAGGCCATAGTGGCTATCGATGGCGGTAGCTTCCAGATAGCTTTGGTCTTGCAGCGCCCATCTCGCGGAGACTGAAGGGCTAGCAGGTGAGCTGTGATCCTGGGTGCCCAGCCATGGCTGTGAGTGCCATTGTGTGTCGATTGCAAGCTCTGATCCTGGGGAACCGGTGGGCAGTAGTCGAGGAAAGGCCAGATAGCCAAACGAGAATGTGAAGGATGATCTGCATCTTGTCGTTCGCCATGATGGTTGGGACCATTGGCATTGACCTGGAAATTTGAGCAACGGGAATGAGCTGAACTGCACCCGAATTATGTCGTTCGGGCTGGATTGTCTAAAGTAATTGGCTTTCGTGGTTGGCATAATAAGAGTCTTAGGCCCCATGCCGGAAAGACTAGAATGCTAAAGTATACCATCAAGTCTGGGACTGTGGATGATGGTGGGACCAGGAGATGTCTGGTACATCGAGAATGTGTCATGAGTGCACAGAATATTTGGCCATTGAGACATTTATTTATGATATATTGTCTGATGCTTAAGTGTGCCTCCTTGTGATAGATCTATTATTTAAATACTATGTTACAGGGAAGGAATACCGCTGCCCCAGGAATGGGGTAGGGTCATTATAATTTGGTCAGCTGAAAGCTTACCGTTGCCTTGTTTGTCACCCTTGTGATGGACTGTCCCTATGCAGGTACTGGAGAGCCAAGTGGTAAATAGCGGGTTGCTGCCCTTTGAAAGTGCAACTAGATCTGATATACTCTAGAGGGGGTGAATAGAGTATATGGTGTTTTAAAACTTTTTTAAAAGCTTTTACAACAATTGTTGTACTAAGTGTGAACAGGGAAGCAAATATAAATCTAATCACAGAACTAAACTATGCAAAAACTAAGCACAGAAAATCAAGGCCAGAAACAAAAAGTAAACAAGCAGAACCAGAGGACACAAGGAAATATAGTGGTTCCCCAAACTTGGGTACATCCACTCTTCTACCACCCTAGGTAGGAATCCACTGCAGGATGAGTTGGTCAGGTGTCCTGGGCACCAATGAGCTTTTGATAAGGTGCTCAAAAACCAAAGCAGATTTTTTGATCAGGTGTCTTGCCACCAATGAGCTTTTGACAAGGTGCTCAAAAACCAGATTCAAACTTTTGAAGGGAGTTTGAGAAACCCTTTACAGAGTGGGGGTGAGAGAGTTATGGCAGTCTTCTCTTTCTCAAACAACTGAGAAGACTATGTGGATTGATGTCAAAGCTCCCCTGAGTCCTTGAGATCTTCAGGAAGAAGAGCTTTGCTGAGGGTGATAGGCCTTCAAAGATAGATCTCCAGCAATAGATGATTTCAGCAAGCTGAAATGTTGAGTGTCTGGAGTCTTGAGATGATGTTGGCCTTGAACACTTTGAAAGCTGAAGAGATCTGATGATTTGTGAAAACTTGATCTCTTGATGAGTGTTCTTCAGAATTCTTTTTGACAGAAGATTGAGAGAGTCTCTGTATTCTGAGTTGTGTGTCCTCTTCTTGTTAATCTCTGTATATCATCTATTTTTATTCAAAAACATTCTTTTTTTTATTCTCTGTGCCAGAATAGAATATTACTCTGTCAAAGATAGCCGTTGGTCTGCATTGATTGCATCTTTAATTGCATAATCTCTTCTAGAGGAAAGTCCACAGAATTATTCCTTGAAAAATCCCTTGAAACTTGGTCCAGAAGTAAATGAAAACGGCTAGCAAATCTTCTGAATTAATTGCATAATAACTCCTGTCTGATTTGAATTTGAATTCTGGAAGTTATCTGAAATCGTCGAACTGAGCTCTGCTATCGTCGATCTGAGCTCAGCGAACTGAAAAACTTAAGCAGCAAAATCGTCGTCGATCTGAGCTCAAAGATCGTCGAACTGAGCTCAGAGATAAAGATCCAATGCAGAGTCAAAATCGTCGAACTGAGCTCACCGATCGTCGAACGGAGTTCGACGATATTCTGAAGTTGAGCTCAGCGATCGTCGAATGGAGTTCGACGATCTGCAGAAGTTTGAGCTCGACGATCGTCGATCTGAGTCCGACGAATCGTCATGCTGAGCTCGACGATCAGACTTGGTCTCCAGACAGAAAAACTTGGTCTTCAGGGCAGCTTCCAATCCTAGACTTCTAACCCTTAGACTCAATTCTAATTGACCTATTAAGCTATACAGAAGGACAAACACAGATTCCTAGAGACATAGTGATCCTGACCCAAATTAGTAATAGGGTGTTCCAAAAATCTCCCCCTATTTGGGTTAGGATTACTATTTACAGACTTTATAAATTCAAATAACAACATATAATCAGAAAAGCATAAAAACAACAGCAGCTAGACATGCAGAAACATCACAGAGATATATATATATATATAGCATCCAGATAGCAGTCAGAAACACCAAAGATTGTCACCTTACAGAGTTACTTCTTCTCTTTGCCTTTAACCATTTTGATTTCTCTGTTTGGATTTAAGGCTTCCTTGTTGGACCTGGTGTCATCAGCTGCACCCAAGTATGTTTGCTTTGAAGTCCTGGGAACCACAGCAGCAGGATGCAACTCCATATATCTGTCTGCATCAAAGAATTTGCTGGAGGCATATCTCTCTAATTCCTTCTGTCTCTGCTCTGACATAGTAGAAATATTGGAAGTGTCTAACCCTTGTTCTTTGGCTTTCTTTATCTGATCTAATGCAGCCAACTCCTTCATCCTAGCAGTCCAAGCAACAGGATTCTTCTCAGGTTCCTCAAAAGGTACAGGTGGCTCATACCTGTTGGAAGAATTATCTTGAGGAGGCCTAGCAGACACTGTCTCTCTTAGCTTGTAGGGGAATGGACCAGAAGTAGTGTCAGCTGAAACATGTCCTCCCCTGGAGTATGGGTGCTGCCTGGAATGCCCTTTAGAATAAACCTGAATATCTCTTTGACTTCCCCTGTATCCTCCTCTCCTGGAATAAGAACCCCTAGGCTGGCTTTCCCTTTGGTATGATCTGGCATGGGGTTGGTAGGGAGCCTGGCTTCTAGATGGGGCTTGACTTGCAGAGCTGCCACCTGCACCTGCATCAGGAGGAGGTGGTGGAGGAGGATAAGGGTGCTGGAACTGGGAGGAGCCCTTCTCATACTTTCTCTTCTTTTTCATTGCTTTCAGCTGATTTTTGGAATACTGCATCCAATGTTCAGTAATTTGGCAGTTATGCAGAATATAATAAGGAATATCATTATCATCTTTTACTTTTGCAGGAGGAACCCTTTTCATAGCTTTGCTTCTAGCCTTCCTCTTCCTGGCAATAGTGGCAGCAGAGTCATCAGAGTCTGTCTTGAACTCATCAGACTCAGAACTCTGGGCATCATATACAGCATCTATTTTCTTCATCAATTCTTTCTTCAATTGAGCAGCAGCAGATGAGGCAGAAGCAGAAGGAGCAGCAGCAGGGACAGTAGCAAATGCAACAGTAGATACAGCATCAGATACAGGAACAACAGCAGATGGGGCAGCAGATGGAGCAACAGAATCATCAGCAGATACAGAAGGAGAAGCAGAAACAACATCAGTAACTTCAGGAGTGATGGCAGCAGCAACTTCAGTAACATCAACAGAATCTTCAGCAGGCTCAAACTCAGTGGCCTCTGTCATCAGAAAATCCTTGGATATCTGCTCATCAGAGGCAGTTGGGATTTCAGCAGCAGCAAAAACAGTTCTTTCTTCAACAGCAGCAGCAGCAGCAGTTACTGAGAGTACAAAGGAGGATATAATGCTGGGGTCACAGCCAGAGAAAGGCACCAGTGCCTTGGACAAATCTTCTGGGGGCTGGACAGCATTAGGCTCTGGGAGATAGCTGAAGTATGCAGTATCAAAGGCAGAAAGCAAAGACCTTAGGTCTATTGCCAAGACTGCAGTAGGAGCCACAGCAGCAGGAGCAGAAGATACAAAAACAACAGCAGCAACATCAGTATCATGAACAGCAGGAGCAGAAGCAGCAGCAACAGCAGCATGAAGGCTTGCTTCATATGGCATCTCCCCCTGCCTGGATGCAGATACATCTGTATCAAGGCACACTGCTGGAGGTGCTGCCTGAGGAATGAGGGAGGAAAGCCTGGCAGAGAGAGCTGCCACTGACTGTTGTAGAGGAGCTAAGGAGGCCTCCATGAGAAGAGAGAGCCTGGGGGCAAGTAGCTCATACAACATGTCAGCTAAGGCTGGGAGATCTACATGCTCAATAGCAGGAGCAGTGGTAGATGGAATAGGGATGTCTGAGGGTGCTGGAAGTGGAGGGCTGGAGAGTGGAGGGATGGTTGGCTGAGGTGTGGGGATGGTGGAGATGGAGCACAAGGGTATGGATATGGATGGAGTGAATGATGGTTGGTCAATGATGTGGTGGAGGAGATCTTGGAATGAGGTTGAGGAGGAGGGTAATTCTGGAGGAGAAGAGGGGGAATCATCCATGTAGGAGTCATCCAGAAGGGTGAAAGATGGTATGGATGGTGAAGAAGTGACATCTGGTGGTGGATATGAAAACAATGGGTGGAAGTGGTCTGCTGGTGGTGATGAAATGGTTGCTGGAGATGGAATTGATGTTGGGGAAGGGCTAGAGATGGTAATGGTGGATGGAACTGGAATGGTGGATGGAACTGGAATGGTGGATGGAAGAGGTAGGGTTGGACTTGGAGGAGGAGGAGAGGCAGCAACAGCAGCAGCCAGGTCTTCTGCAGGAGCAGAGACCTGTGGGAGAGTGACTCTGTGAGTCCTGGTGCCTGAAGGAGCACTAGATGAGGGCCTGCTTGGCTTGCTGATTTGCCTGTCCCACTTGCCAAAGAGGGCACAGGTGAGTCTCTTGGAGGCATTTATGTGCACTCCAGAGGAGACAGCAAGGTAGGGCACTTGCTCTGCAGGAAGACTCCAATAATTCTTCCAAAATTTACAAAGCTTTTATTTATTTTCTTCTTTATTAGGTCAAAGAAGACCTCTCCCCAGTTCAGACTTTTCTTATCTACCAGAGCTCCCATGAGACAGAGCTGATGTCTGGAGATAGTGTCATGTGCAGAGTGCTTTGCCAACAGCACTTTTCCTACAACATCTGCTAGGAACCTGTACTCAACAGACAAGTTCCTTTTGAATAACTTGCTAGGGTTTCCCTCAGGATGACCCATCCTGGCAAGTATGTCAGAAAACTCTTCTCCAGATAATTCAGCAGTTTCTTCTCCATTTCTTAAACCAAAAACCTCTGTTAAAGCTATGGGGGTCAGAGGTACCTGGGTTCCAGCAATAGAGCCAACGATAGTGTTATTGTCTAGATTGTGAGCAGTATAGACCCATTCCTTTATTTCATCTGAAGCAAGCTTGATTCTAGTGGTCATGAGGGCAGACAAGTTCTGATCCTTGAATAAATTCAGAATGTCTTGGAAAACTTGATCAGTAGTGTTGAACGATTCCAGATCAATGTCGAAGCCTGCATCAAACTTCATTGCGGCTAGGACAGCAACTGATACAGCCATTGTACCTGCAAAAACTTAACAAACAAAACGAACAAGCGTAGAACTGTTTGGAGGGAAGAAAATTCTTGCAGAGAAATTGAAAGCGCAAGAGAGAACGACGGCGAAAAATGAGTTTTATATTAGGGTTCGACGCAGAATTGGAAAGATCGTTGAACTCGGTTCGACGATCGAGGCTTCTAAAGGAATCTGAAGAGACTCCAACATCGTCGATCTCCGTTCGACGATCTGGAAAGGCGTCGAGCTCCGTTCGACGATCGTTCAGGGAACAAAATCGTCGAGCGCCGTTCGACGATCGTTGACCGAAGGAGATAGTTCATACTATCTGAGGGGCGCTGAACTCAGTTCGATGATTCTGGAAATCGTCGATATCCGTTCGACGATCTGTGTGGAAATCGTCGAGCGCAGTTCAGAGATCAGAAAATTCTAGACACTAAGAAAAATCAGAATTTTGCCTAGTCTTGGTCAATTTTTAGCTTTCAAAATCTTGGATATTATTTAAGACTTCCTCCATCTAACATTCCTAACTGATTTAGGAAGAAGGTGTGTTTCTTTTCATCCAAAGGCTTGGTGAAAATATCTCCCCTTTGTAAATCAGTTGGGATATATTGCAATTCAATTTTATTCTTTTCAACATTGTCCCTTAAGAAATGATGCCTAATCTCTATGTGTTTTGTCCTACTATGGAGGACTGGATTTTGAGCTATGGAAATAGCACTTGTATTGTCACAAAAGATTTTTGACTTCTCTAAGTTGTAGCCATAGTCTAGGAGTTGATTTTGAATCCACAGTATTTGTGAACAACAACTGCCTGCAGCCATATATTCAGCTTCAGCAGTTGAAGTTGACACAGATGTTTGTTTCTTGCAAAACCAAGAGACAAGTCTATCACCAAGGAACTGACAAGTTCCACTGGTGCTCTTCCTGTCAATTCTGCATCCAGCATAATCAGCATCAGAGAATCCAGTTAACTCAAATGCTGAATCTTTTGGATACCAGAGACCTAGATTTGGACAACTTTTAACATACCTAAGAATCCTCTTTACTAAAGTGAGGTGTGACTCTCTAGGGCTAACTTGGAACCTAGCACATATACATGTAGCAAACATTATATCTGGTCTACTAGCTGTAAGATACAGTAAAGAGCCAATCATTGCTCTATATGTTGTCTGATCAACAGGTTTCCCATGTTCATCAGCATCCAATACAGCATTGGTAGGCATGGGTGTTTTCATACAAGATGCCTCAGACATACCAAATTTCTTAACCAGTTCATTAGCATATTTGGTTTGAGAAATAAAGATGCCTTCAGCATGTTGTTTGACTTGCAATCCTAGGAAGAAGGATAGCTCACCCATACTACTCATCTCAAATTTAGAATGCATTAGGTTAGAAAACCTTCTGCACAATTTTGAGTCAGTAGAACCAAAAATGATATCGTCTACATAAATTTGCACTAGTAGGGTATGGGACTTATGAGTTCTAATAAAAAGAGTTTGGTCTACTCTACCCCTTATAAAACCATTTTCCAAGAGAAAGCATGCTAAGGTCTCATACCATGCTCTAGGGGCTTGCTTGAGACCATATAATGCTTTATTTAGTCTAAAAACATAATCAGGATAAGTTGGAGAGATAAAACCTGGAGGTTGTCTGACATAGACTTCCTCTTTGATGTCTCCATTTAAGAAGGCACTCTTGACATCCATCTGATAAACCTTGAAGCCTTTGTGAGCTGCATAAGCTAGAAATATTCTGATGGCTTCCAATCTTGCAACAGGTGCAAAGGTCTGGTCGTAGTCAATTCCTTCTTCTTGAGAATATCCCTGGGCAACTAGCCTTGCCTTGTTCCTTATTATTACTCCTTGATCATCTAGTTTGTTTCTGAATACCCATTTTGTTCCAACAATGGAATGATCCTTTGGCTTTGGCACTAGTTCCCACACTTTGTTCTTCTCAAATTGATGCAACTCCTCTTGCATTGCAATGATCCAGTGTGGATCTTGCTCTGCATCTTGAATGGACTGAGGTTCAATTTGAGAAAGGAAGCAGGTGTGCAACAGGTTTTGGTTGACCTGATTTCTGGTTTGCACACCAGCTGAGAGTTCTCCAAGTTATTTGGGTAATTGGATGGTCTCTTGATGTTACTAGATCAACAGGGGTGTTGATTGTTCACCAACCTGTGTTGTTGTTTCCTCTTGTGGTACAACAACTGGCTCTTCAAGTTGAGCTTCAATGTGTTGAGCATTGCTTTCATCTTCACTGCTTTCTTCTTCTTGAGCAACCTGTAGCTTGTTCATATCTTCAACTAGAGAGTGTTCCTGCAAAGGTTCTATGGTAGAAGAAATCTTCTCCTTGAAAGACATGTTAGTTTCATCAAAAGAAATATGAACAGATTCCTCAATTTTCAAAGATGATTTATTATAGACCCTATAGGCCTTGCTGATCATGGAGTATCCCAGAAACACTCCTTCATCAGCTTTGGCTTGAAATTTTGCTAAGTATTTCTTGTCATTATTGTGAATATAGCAAATGCAACCAAAAATTCTGAAATAGTCAACTTTAGGTTTCTTCCCTTTGAGTAATTCATAGGGAGTCTTTCCCTTCAGTTTATGTATCAGACTTCTGTTCAGCACATAGTTGGAGGTGTTCACTGCCTCTGCCCAAAAGGATAGAGGTAGATGAGCATCTGACAACAATGTAGTGGCAGATTCAATAAGGGTTCTATTTTTCCTTTCAGCTACCCCATTTTGTTGAGGAGTTCTAGGAGCTGAGAAAGTATGCCTGATCCCTTCACTCTGACAGAACTCTTGCATAAGAAGAGAATCAAACTCTGTCCCATGATCACTTCTGATCAGGGCAATGTGAGTATTGAACTCAATCTGTATACATTTGAGAAACTCTGTCAGACACTTAAAGTTATCAGACTTCTTCCTTAGAAAGAACACCCAAGTGAATCTAGAGAAGTCATCTACAATTACTAAAGTGTAGGATTTCCCTCCTAGGCTTTGTACTGTGATGGGTCCAAATAGATCCATGTGTAACAGATACAATATCCTAGGTGAATCACTCTTATTAAGTGACTTAAAACTGTTTTTAGTTTGCTTGCCTAATTGACAGGCCTTGCAGAGTCCTTCCTTCTTGTAGGGGCCAGAAGGTAGTCCTCTAACAAGGTTGTCCTTGGATAGCCTAGCAATAGTTCTAAGGTTTAGGTGTCCTAATCTCTTATGCCATAACACATTTGGTCTACAGACTGAGTTAAACAGGCAAATATCTATACCAGTTGAAAGAAAATCTACTAAGTAGATGTTACCTTTCCTTTTACCTGTCAACACAGTTGTGTTGTCCTCTGACTTGATTTTGCATAAGGTTTTGCTGAAGGTCACCTGGTAGCCTTCATCACATAGCTGACTGATGCTGATCAGGTTGTGCTTCAGTCCTTCCACATATGCTACCTTCTTGAAGGTTACTGATCCAATCTGTACTACAACATATCCCTTAGTTTGTCCAAAGTTGGAATCACCAAAGATAACTTTGGGTCCAAGCTTGGCTCTGAAGGATGTGAGGTTGTCCTTATTCCCTGTCATGTGCTTAGAGCACCCACTATCCAAATACCATTGCTGGTTAGATGTTGGATAGGTCTTCACCTGCACATGAAACAATTTACTTGTTTTTGACCCAGTTTACCTTGGGCCTAGGTTGATAACCTCTAAATTCAGAAATAAAAGATATCCCTGGCTGGCTCTTATATCCTTCAGGATGATATCTCCTTGGAGGTAAGATCCATTCAGTATAAGGGTTGAAGGTTTGGGATGAAGAACCCTTAGGATTCAATTTTGACTTGCCTTTGAAAAAGTTTCCAGAGTTCTGACCTCTGTTTGACGATCTTGGAGCTGCGTTCGACGATCGTGGGTCAGATCGTCGAGCTCCGTTCGACGGTCGACTATGGCTGAGGTCAGGTATATGAGATCGTCGACCTCCATTCGACGACTTTGGCTGAGATCGTCGACCTGCGTTCGACGATTTTTCCTGAGATCGTCGAGCTGCGTTCGGCGATCGTCGATCTTCATTCGGCGATCGTCGATCTCCGTTCGACGATTTTTGCTGGGACTTAGTTTTCTGAGGCAGATCAGAATTTTTCCTGGCAACCTCTACAACTCCCTTTCCCTTACTAGAGATAAACTTGATGGGAGTTGTTAGGACTATAGGTTGGCTGGATGAAGCACCCAAGCCCAGTGTACTGTTGAATCTAGAGTTCACTGTGCTTGTGATGTCCATCAGCTTGATGCTTCTCCCATTAAGGGATTCTTCAAGCTTCTTGGCCTCAGAGAGCTCACTTTTCAGTGTAGCTATCTGTTCCCTATAGTTCTCCAACTCCTGAGAGAGTTTGAGGTTTTCTGACTTTAAACCATTGTGTTCAGATAATTGATTTCTGAGAGAGATAATCTCTTTCTCAGACTTTAGCAGGTCTAAACACAGTGCTTTAAATTCAGATTTAAAATCTTCTGAACTAAAATCAAAAGAACTAATTACCTGATCTTCTTCAGGTTGAGTCTCTGAGTCTGACTCTGACTCTTCTTCCTCTGAATTGTGCTGTGAGGCATTGATTGCCATCATGCAGAACTCCTTTTCTTCTGCATCATCCTCATCATCACTGGAGCTGGATGAGGCTTCTGACTCCTCTTCAGTCTCACTCCAGGATTCAGCAACAAACCCTTTCCTTGTATGCTTATTTTTGCTGGAAGAAGGTTTGCTATTGCCACTCCTTTTGGAGTCTTTCTCCTTTCTTATCTCCTTTCTTTCCCTTCTGTCCTTGTTCTTGTTCTCTGGACAGTCAGGAACTATGTGCCCTGGTTTCCTGCAACCAAAGCAGATAATGTCTTTGTTATTGCCAATGGACTTGTCATACCTTGGCTTATCCTGCTCCTTGTATGATCTTCTTCTGAAGTCCTTTCTGGCCATCTTATAGAATCTTTTGGCCAATAAGCTGAGAAGTTCATCATTGCCTGTAGCTTTTTCTTCAGGCAGATCCTCAGTTGCCTTGAATGCTATGGTCTTCTCCTTTCTTGTGGCTGGTGAAGCAGCCTTCTGTTCTTCCTCTCTGTTCTTGATGAGTAGCTCATAAGACTTGAGCTTACCCAACAAAGCTTCAGTGGTGATCTCATTTAGACTTCTGGCATCTTTGATTGGCCAGATTCTTGAATCCCAAGTGCTGGGGAAGCACATTAGGATCTTGTCATTAAGTTCTGTCAGAGAGATCTCTTTGTCTAATGTCCTTAGTTCACTGACAATTAGACTCAGTCTGTTATACATGTCTCCCACTGACTCAGTCTCTCCCTTCTTGAAGTTCTCATATTGGGAGATGAGATGGGATCTTCTGTCCTTTCTCTCGTCAGCTGAGCCTGAGACTATTTCTGAGAGTCTATCCCAGATTTCCTTGGCTGAATTACATTCAGCTACCTTTTGAAAAATGTCATCTGACATTGTCTGGGCTAGGATGTTCATAGCCTTGGCATCAGCTACTTTCCACTTTTTGATGTCAGCATCTGTTCCTGATGGAGGTGGAACAGCATTTGTACTTGTGCTCTCTGGGGGTCTTGGACACACTGTCAAAACAGAATTAAATATATCTTCATCAATAGAATTCATGTAGAGTCTAATCCTTGCTTTCCAAAGTGCAAACTTTGACAGATTGCACACTGGAGGTCTGGTGCTGGCATACTCTTTGTTTTGGGCCATGATTTGTGCACACAAGATCTAATAATAAAATACAAAAGAAAAACAGATCTAGTTTAGGATCTTGGGGTTCAGGTGTTAGCCTGTACAACCAATCAGGTATGGTATGTTTAACCAACCTGGCTCTGATACCAATTGAAAGTGAAACTAGATCTGATATACTCTAGAGGGGGGTGAATAGAGTATATGGTGTTTTAAAACTTTTTTAAAAGCTTTTACAACAATTGTTGTACTAAGTGTGAACAGGGAAGCAAATATAAATCTAATCACAGAACTAAACTATGCAAAAACTAAGCACAGACAAATTAAGGCCAGAAACAAAAAGCAAACAAGTAGAACCAGAGGACACAAGAAAATATAGTGGTTCCCCAAACTTGGGTACATCCACTCTTCTACCACCCTAGGTAGGAATCCACTGCAGGATGAGTTGGTCAGGTGTCCTGGGCACCAATGAGCTTTTGATAAGGTGCTCAAAAACCAAAGCAGATTTTTTGATCAGGTGTCTTGCCACCAATGAGCTTTTGACAAGGTGCTCAAAAACCAGATTCAAACTTTTGAAGGGAGTTTGAGAAACCCTTTACAGAGTGGGGGTGAGAGAGTTATGGCAGTCTTCTCTTTCTCAAACAACTGAGAAGACTATGTGGATTGATGTCAAAGCTCCCCCTGAGTCCTTGAGATCTTCAGGAAGAAGAGCTTTGCTGAGGGTGATAGGCCTTCAAAGATAGATCTCCAGCAATAGATGATTTCAGCAAGCTGAAATGTTGAGTGTCTGGAGTCTTGAGATGATGTTGGCCTTGAACACTTTGAAAGCTGAAGAGATCTGATGATTTGTGAAAACTTGATCTCTTGATGAGTGTTCTTCAGAATTCTTTTTGACAGAAGATTGAGAGAGTCTCTGTAATCTGAGTTGTGTGTCCTCTTCTTGTTAATCTCTGTATATCATCTATTTTTATTCAAAAACATTTTTTTTTATTCTCTGTGCCAGAATAGAATATTACTCTGTCAAAGATAGCCGTTGGTCTGCATTGATTGCATCTTTAATTGCATAATCTCTTCTAGAGGAAAGTCCACAAATTATTCCTTGAAAAATCCCTTGAAACTTGGTCCAGAAGTAAATGAAAACGGCTAGCAAATCTTCTGAATTAATTGCATAATAACTCCTGTCTGATTTGAATTTGAATTCTGGAAGTTATCTGAAATCGTCGAACTGAGCTCTGCTATCGTCGATCTGAGCTCAGCGAACTGAAAAACTTAAGCAGCAAAATAGTCGTCGATCTGAGCTCAAAGATCGTCGGACTGAGCTCAGAGATAAAGATCCAATGCAGAGTCAAAATCGTCGAACTGAGCTCACCGATCGTCGAACGGAGTTCGACGATATTCTGAAGTTGAGCTCAGCGATCGTCGAATGGAGTTCGACGATCTGCCGAAGTTTGAGCTCGACGATCGTCGATCTGAGTCCGACGAATCGTCGTGCTGAGCTCGACGATCAGACTTGGTCTCCAGACAGAAAAACTTGGTCTTCAGGGCAGCTTCCAATCCTAGACTTCTAACCCTTAGACTCAATTCTAATTGACCTATTAAGCTATACAGAAGGTCAAACACAGATTCCTAGAGACATAGTGATCCTGACCCAAATTAGTAATAGGGTGTTCCAACACCCTTGTTGCTATGCCAGCCTTCAAAGGCCAAGCGAAGGCTTATTAGTGTTTTCATTTATGGCTGGCCTACGTGCCGATGTATGAAAATACTTTTGTAAAAGGCAACAGTTGTAAGGCCTTAAGGCCACTTGACTTTGGTGTATTTCTGTAAAACATTCCAATTATATATATAGTGAATATTTGTATGTGCTTGAGTTCAAACTGTTAACCCTTAAAGCTTCTACTAAAATACTCTGAGTTAGGATTCGTGTAGTTTAGTTTCTGATATTAACATGTAACTCTGCCGACGATCTGAGGGATTGGCGTAGGGCCCCGGCCGGACCCTCTGTTATATTTCATGAGACGAATGAAGGTATTACAATTTTGGTATCAACTTGTCTTCCCCTTCCTCCCACGAATTCGTGCTTGAATTCTTTTGAGGGGTGGCGAGCATGTTTTTGTGCTTACCATTATAACACAAAATGAACTCAAGAATGTCCACTTAAGAATGAAAATACACATATTTGAGGAACATGTGTGTTCCTATTGATTGTTGTTTGCCTTTTGAGTAGTTGCTAAATTGTGAATTTTACATGTATAGGTGACTAGAAGTGGTGTGGATGCAGTCTGAACCCCAACTTTCTGTAGAGAGTGCGACTGTACAACCTCGAGCTCGCAAGAGGCCCTCAAGGTGCGAACAGTAAAAGTGGATGAGAGGAACTGACAGGAGAGTGGGACCATGTGGTCCACTCGTAGGAGGCGAGACGGGCAATCTCTACAGTGGGCGAGACGCCCCTTTTGGGATGCGAGTAGGCCTTTATTGGCGAGAGGGACCCGTGGCGAAGGATGCCTGCGAGACGGCCAGGAGGGCTCGTCTCGCCGATGGATGTTTCCCTACTCGCCATACAGAGAGAGGGATGTTTTGACAAATCTATACCCATGGGAGATTTTACCTCTCTGCCCCAGGTAATTTTACCCTTTTGCCCTTGGTGGTCTGCATATAACTCCTCAGAACAGCGGAGTTTGGCTATTGGCAGACACAATCAGGGGTACTTTGGTAATTTCAGGTCAGCTCAGTGTGGTTATTTGCAGATCCAACTCAGAAAACTATAAATAGGCCCATAGGGGTTCTTCAGAGGCTCTTCTTTCTTCCCGGGACTTAAGAGGATTTTTCTGTGCTTTCTGAGGAGCTCCAAGCCCAGCTTTTGGCTTTGGAGGGTAAGCTCTCAGAGATCTTCCGGGTAAGCGGCGGGACCTCCCTGCTGAAGCTTTGGGCCGATTTCTAGTCCTTCACGACCAGTCGGAGGTCAGAGCATGGGACGAGTAGGTGTTGGCTACGCCCCTATTTTTCGAATTTTTTCGAAGTCAAATTTTGGCTTCAACAGTTCTGATGCGGTGAGCGTGGAAGGTAGCCGATACAAGAAAAGCTTGAGTTTAGTCCTATGGCAGGAGGTGAAGGTAAAGGATCTGGTTCAGGATGTTCCCCCTCCTGTAGAGAGGAGGAGACAAGGAAGATGCTGGAGGACTTCAGACGAGAAGTCCTGCAGACCATCAGCTTGGCCTTCTCTGCAAGGAGCAAGTGGGCAACGCCTCAAGTCCCAGTAGAGGCGGTCCCGCTCTTGGGCGAGAACGCTCCTGGGCAGCGCCCTGGGAAGGAGGTCCCGGAGGAGGTATGCGAGAGGGACGTGGCCACGATAGAGCTCTTCCCAGGCCAGCGTCCCGGGAAGGAGATTCCTACAGAAGTTGGCGAGCGGGAGGTAGCTATGCGAGAGCTCTTCCCTGGGCATGGTCTCGTGGATCAGGCCAGCCAGCCGATGCTGTGAGACATGCGCTCTCGGCAGGCAGGAGGCGAGAGCCCTTTTAGTGAGCTCATCATCTCGGCCCCGGTGCCGGAGGGGTTCCGGGAGCCCGACATGTCCTACTACTCAGGGAAGGATGACCCTGTACAACATATGCAGTGGTTTGAAGATGTTGTTTCGAAAAGGCAGATGACGGATGCCTTCAAGTGTCGGATGTTCGCCATCACATTGAAGGAAAATGCACGGGACTACTTTCACCAGTTGTCGGCAAGCTCGATCTACAATTTTGAGGACCTGCGTCGAGGGTTCCTGTTGAGGTTCTCGACATCGAAGAAGCGTTAGAAGGAGGCAGAGTGTCTGTTTGCGGTGAGGCAGAAGCAAGATGAAACTTTGGGTCATTATGTTGACCGGTTTCAGGAAGAGATCTTCCTATTCCAGGAGGTCCCAGGGTATGCACTGATGCTCGCTTTTACCCTGGGTCTAAGGCCGGGATTATTTAGCATGGAGCTGAAGAGAGTGCCCCCCCCCTCTATTTTGAGGAGCTCATGGAGAGGGCGGCAAAGGAGATAGACTTCGAGAGGGCAATTCCGGCGTTTGCCAGGAAGCTAGCCAGGTTGGCGGAGGATGACGTGAAGGAGCCGAGAGGAGGGAAGTAGAGGAAGCACAGAGAAGATAGAAGAAGGGAGGAGCCCCGAGGGCAGGGGCAGCAGGGATACCATCAAGGACGGGGGGACCGGGAGCCGAACAACCAGTTAGGTTGGAGGCCTCAGGAGGGTCGCCCCCAGGAGCAAGGAGGAGGTGTTCAGGGAAGAGATAACTTCCGCAAGCTAAGGATGTTTGATCAGCTGGCAAGGAGGCAGGAGCTGAGGGGTCACTTCCCGCATCAGCAGGAGGCCATGGGGGTCGGCCGAGGTAGAGGAGCTCGGGGAGGAGCTGGAAGAAGAGGCGGAGAAGGAAGAGGGGGGCACGGTGGCATTGTCTTTATGTGACTTCCACCAGGAGGAAGGTCACGCGATGGCCACCTGCCCAGAGTTCTTGGAGATGAGAGAATCCAGGGTGTTGAGGAGGCAAGTTTCGCCAGTAAGGATTGAGGAGGTGCAGTAGGAGGAGATGGAAGATAGATGTGAGGCCCGAGTGGATGTAGGAACCAGGGGAAGGATCGAGGTGATCCACGGAGGAGTTGGGATTGAAGCAACTTGAAAGGGGAGTCTCCAGACCATGTTCCGAAGGGGGGTAGCCTCGACCTCCCAGGAGCCCCCCCCCCCCCCCCCCCCCCCCCTCAAAAGAAAATTTACCTTTTTTCAGCGGATATGCCCAATTATAAGGATCTATTTTATGATGCCTTAGTGATCCAGACGACAGTCGATAACTTCACGGTCTCCAAGATCCTGGTGGACAATGGGAGCTCTGTGAACGTGATCTTCAAAAATGCCTTCGATGAGATGTAGGTCGAGGGAAAGAGAGTACTAGCTTCGGACGGACCGCTATTTGGTTTTTCAGGAGAAATAAAGGAGGTAGAAGGAGGGGTAGGGCTGCATGTGAAGTTAGGGGGCGTATCAGGGAATTGCACGTTCGTGATCGTGGATGGCCCAAGCAGCTATAACTCCATCTTTGGGCGCCCCCTCATCGGTGCCTTTCACTGCGTCCCCTCCTCATTTCACCAATGCCTCAAGTTCAGTAATGGGGTGGGTGTAGGTTATGGCCAGGGGGACCCGAAGGTGGCGAGACAATGCTACGTGACGGCAGTCAACACCATTTCTTGGATGGCAGAGGCGGAGGAGTTGGAGAAGCAGATGGCAGTACATGAAGAGGTTGTCAGAGAGTAGGAGATGAGCCTAGAGGAGGTAAGGGAGGAGGTTGAGGAGGAGCGAAGAGGAGGAGATTTGTAGGGGGTCCAGAGGGACAAAGAGTCAGAGATGCAAGGGGGTCGGCAGATGGAAGGAGAAGGAGGAGGAGTTGAGAGGGAGTCCCAGCGAGGCGTAGAGGTTGAGCAGGAGCAGATCGAGAGCCTAGGGGAGGCAATGGAAGTTGAGAAAGCAGGAGGGGAGGAAGAGTTTGGGCAGGAAGAGGAGGCAAGGGCCGACTGGGAGCAGTTGCGGTTGGAGCCAGCTGAGGAGATGGTGGAGATGGAAGTCTTCACCAGCGCCGATCAGGTGCAGAAGGTGTGGATCAGTGGGGGTCTGAGTCCCAAGGACTAGGAGAGAGTGTGGGCTTGCATCTAGAGCAACGTCGACATCTTTGCTTGGAGCGCGGCTGACATTCCGGGCATCGATGCGGATGTGGACTGCCACTTCCTGAACCTGGATCCCCGGATGCGCACCATACGCCAGAAGATGAGGACCATCACTACCAAACAGGAGGAGCCAATCCGTGAGGAGGTCAAGAAGCTTTTGGAGGCTGGCTTCATCTCGGAGATCCAGTATCCAGGTTGGGTCTCCAACGTGGTAATGGTAAAGAAAGGGTGAGGGAAGTGGCGCATGTGTATTGACTTTTCTTTATTGCATAAATCATGCCCCAAGGATTGCTACCCCCTGCCTCGAAACGATGCGCTGGTTGATTCAGTCGTTGGTTTTTCTATTATGAGTTTTTTTTATGCCTTTTCAGGTTACCACCAGACCTGAATGAACCCTCCCGATGTCAAGGACGTCTCCTTCATCATAAGGGAGGGATGCTTCGGCTATAAAATGATGCTCTTTGGGTTGAAAAACGGAGGGGCTACATACCAGCACATGATGGATCGAGTTTTCCAAGGCCAAAGGGGGAGGAACCTGGAGGTCTATTCCAACACAGGGGATACATACCTGAAGGGCTCGCAGGTGAGCTGTGATCCTGGGTGCCCAGCCATGGCCGTGAGTACCATTGTGTGTCGATTGCTAGCTTTGGTCCTGGGGACCCGGTGGGCAGTAGTCGCGGAAAGGCCAGATAGCCGAACGGGAAAGTGGAGGCTGACCCGCATCTTGTCGTTCACCATGATGGTTGGGACCATTGGTGTTGACCTAGAAATTTGAGCAACGGGAAAGAGCTGAACTGCACCTGAATTATGTCGTTCGGGCTGGATTGCCTAAAGTAATTGGCTTTCGTGGTTGGAATAATAAGAGTCTTAGGCCCCATGCCGGAAAGACTAGAAAGCTAAAGTATACCATCAAGTCTAGGACTGTGGATGGTGGTGGGACCAGGAGAAGTCCGGTACACCGAGAATGTGTCATGAGTGCACAGAATATTTGGCCATTGAGGAATTCGTTTATGATATATTGTTTGATGCTTAAGTGCACCTCCTTCTAATATATCTATTATTTAAATGCTATGTACAGGGAAGGAATACTGTTGCCCCGGGAATGTGGTAGGTTCATTATAATTTTGTCGGCTGAAAGCTGACCGTTGCCTTGTTTATCACCCTTGTGATGGATTGTCCCTATGCAGGTACTAGAGAGCCAAGCGGGAAATAGCGGGTTGCTGCCATTGTTGCTATGCCAGCCTTCGAAGGCCAAGCGAAGGCTTATTAGTGTTTTCATTTATGGCTGGCCTGCGTGCCGATGTATGAAAATACTTTTGTAAAAGGCAACAGTTGTAAGGCCTTAAGGCTGCTTGACTTTGGTGTATTTCTGTAAAACATTCATATTATATATATAGTGGATATTTGTATGTGCTTGAGTTCAAACTATTAACCCTTAAAGCTTCCTCTAGAATGCTCTGAGTTAGGATTCGTGTAGTTTAATTTCTGATATTAACATATAACTCCGCCGACTATCTGTGGGATTGGTGTAGGGCCCCGGCTGGACCCTGTAAGACCCCCCTTTTTTTCGACACCGGGGTCTTAGGCCCAGAACCGCCGTTTTGAGGTGACTCCTTCACGAACTGAAGGGTCATCACCACAAAGTGCCGATTCTGCCGGCCAATTCAATCACAGAAAAGTAGCATAATGAAGTAAATGGAAACTGCAGTCCACAGAGAATCACATGTCATAAAAAATATAACTCCACGAAGGGAGTGTCCACAGAATAATACATCAGAGTAGCAAAATACGGGCTTATGCCCGGTACAACATATCCTCACTACAAAATCGCTCATGCGGAAGCAGAAAAACTACTCAAGGTCGAGACTCACAGTCCCGGCTGTATGAACTCCAGAGCTAGACTGCCCCACCTCCAAGCGCACCGGTCTCTGGGGCTGCTCCTCCATGCTGGTCTCCACGATCCACTAAATGATGCGGTTCGAAAACCGTTAGTCTAAAAGACTAAGTCCTATCATCCCCCGACCCTTTCCCCACGGCTCCTAGGCACCGAGCGGAGAGGAAGAAAGGGGAGGACTTGAAGGTGGAGAAAAATCAAAAGCAGATGGCAGCGGTCCTATACTAGCAAATTCTATAGCATGTAAAGACAATAAGCTGAAATATGAAAAATAACCTTTACTTATGTGAAAACACATAAGCCAAGGGGTCTTCTGCAAGGCTCCCATCGTATAAAAAGTCTCATACCAATTTATACGTTGGGGTGTCGGTTATCAAACAGCAGTAACTATATATATCAAAATTAACCTTAATTTATAAACTTGCTCACACAAGCTTATAGACCAAGGGGTCGTTTTGCAGGTCCTAAAGTATAAGCGTCCCATTCCACTTATACTTTAGGTGTCAGGGTTAAAATAATTGATTATGCTATGACATGCAAGTGGGTATGATGGATCATGCAAGTGCAACACACACACCCAACTCTATGCACACAGACCTTTAGTTCCCCCTTTCTGGAGCCGTAACCTCCCAGGATACCTCCGTAGTGGCAGACGGAAGCGGTGGGTTGGGCCTCGCCCACCTCTAAACCAGTAAAGCACTACCGGTCAGACCTATCGTACGCCTTAATGCTTGGTGCACGAAGCGGACTCCTGCGTACTCTTGCCGGCTAGCGCACCGGACTTCTGTTGGCGAAGTGCTAACCACACTTGTCGAGTCAATGTATTGGAGTCGGTGCATCGACCCTCAAATACCGAAGACCCACCACCTTAATTTCCTTTCCTTTTATGCACATGCAAATTAGCGTAATCAAGAACCGAGCCGAAGCTCCCCGGACCAACACGTCCGTCTCAAACAATCGAGCTGAAGCTCCCCGGACCCAAAGTCAGCCTTTTAACCATCCGAGCCGAAGCGCCCAGCTAACATCCGGTGCCATCAGTGTTTGTGAAATGTGCAACCCTAATTACTAAGTTACTCTTTTCAGCTTGTTAAAACAGTTTACGTTAACCCAGGACTGCCCCCGGTATTCCCTGTGAAGGGCTCTCAAGGGGCACTAGGAACTGTGTTGGGATTACGCCCAGCGTTCCCTTTCACAAGGTCCTTAATTTGTTATTGGTTGATTCCCTTTCCCATTACTTTTTCATGTTCCGATATGCTAATCGTAGGGTGATTTGACTCCAACTCTCCTTGGGTAGGACGATCTTTCGTCGGACCCGAACGCCTCTAAACCCTAGACAAAATCACACCCTACCCACTCATCTTCCATAGATGCAACCCATTCTACTTATCCTTCCAGCAAACCATCAAGACCCATCACACGTGCTCTAATTCATATCCACAATGATTTCCTGCAGTTTTGCTATATGCAGACCACTTAAGCTACATGACCCGTAAAAAGGGAAGTACATGAAATACTCATCCAGTACCCCTATGATAATTATTAGAGGGCTAAAATGATATTTGAAGCATAAACCCAGAAATCCATAATTTTCCTAATTTGTCTGATAATTAATTTATTTATTCGAGTATCCAAAAAGCCCAAGTTTGAACATGAAGTAGCAATTTCACACAAGATAATGTTCCAATAAATTTATGGTAATTACAAAATGAATAATCAACTCTAAAGCCTAAGTCTTCAAAGTTTTCAGCAAGGTTAAGCCCTTAAATGTAATTTCAAAAATATCTCATAAAAAGTCATTTTAAAAGATTTTACAGCAATAATACCTCCAAAATTTCAGAGAAACTTCAGGGATGATTATGATGGCCTACAAATACCCTAGAAAAGGTTTCATAATTTATCATGTAAAAATAAGGCTATACTTGATTTTCTCATGAAATTTTAGGTTTATGGGTTAATGGACAAAGTATACTAATTATCCATCAACAATTTCCACAAAAATTTCCACATGATAATATTGAGCTAGAAACACTATGTATCAAGTTTCATAATTTTTCAATAAGTATTGGGCTCTTGCAAGAATTATTTAGGATATAATCAAAGTAATGCACTTGTGAAGTAGATGCCCTAACTAGGTGTCCAAAAATTCTATCAAAAATCATACATGATCAGTATAGTCTAAAACTACCTCTGCCAATGTTTCATGCCCTTTCAATGGGCAGTGAGACCACAATAGCCAAATTATTAATTAGGGCAATCATATTGGTTACAAGTGAAGTGCTACAAATATTGATCAAAACTCCCCAAGTAAATTACCAGAGGCTCAAAATATCCTTATTCCCTCACTACCCAAATTTGGTTAAGTTTCAAGATGTTTAGCTAACCTAAACCTACACTACAAGTTTTAGGTCCTAAGCTAGGGTTAGGGTTTTGTGGACCCTACCCTTTTCAAAATTAGTTAATATTTTTAACAGAGGGTTTTGTATATCCTAGGAACCTCCTTGCAAAATTTGATGTTCATCCAAGGTTTTTATGACTCATGCCCTTCACAAGGCAAAAAGGTCCCTCCTTAGGGTTTGGCCTAGGAACTTAGGGCAAATCAATTCCACACTACCCCACATTCCATAAGGAGGTGCTAAGTGCCATAACAAGTCAGTGGCCCCAAATTCAGCCTCTGTTGAGGTGATTTGGTCACTCAAAATCAAAAGTGCACTTTTTTGTCCAAAATACCCTTATTAAGGTAAAGTTAGGGTTGGGTCAAAACCTACTCAAAACACATTCAAATTAGGTGAAAATTTTTACAGATACATAACATGAGCCCAGGGACCACTCACCAAAATTTGGGAGGGTTTGGAGGTCATTTGACTACTTAATTTAATTACCCTAGCTTTATTAAATAAAATCAAAAACTTTAGGAACATTGTGTCCAAAACTTCTGGGCTTTGGGCAGGCCCTAGGTATAGCTAGTTTAGGCTCCCTGCCAAAATTTCAACTGATTTGGTCTAGGGATGAAGTGTGGGCACTCAGTTTAATGACTGCCTAGCCCTAATGGTATGTCCCACCAAAATGGGTGTCCTGGTCAGACCATGCACCCAAATGGGTTCAAACAAATTTTAAAATAAAATAGACTCAGAGGGATACAACTTTTGTGTTGAAAGTTTTTCCACCAAAAGAACCTAAGTATTTTTAAAAATTAAAACCATTTAGTGTATAATGTGTGACAGAAATGAAATAATCCAGAAATAATTTCCTATAGTTTATTCTCTGATGGAACACGAATCTTGGCGCAAATGAACGGGATCCGTTCATCTTATTCGTTGAGCCGACGACCAGGATGCGTTCTTCCTGGGCCGACTTCAAGCGGCTGCCGCCGGCCATCCAACCCCTTCCCCGGCCGGCCACCGCCACCACCACCTCCGCTGAGGTGGGGGCAATCGCCAGGCGGCGGCTCTGCCGCCGGAGAGGCGTTTTCCAGCGGCTATAGAAAGAAATTTTTCATGCCGAAGCCATGAAAATGCCGGATTTGATCGGGCTCAATTGAGCCCGAATCTTAAGCCTAAGAAGTCATATGATCTACCCGAGAGTTAAGGAGAGGGGGAGGACCTTCCTGGCGGCCTGGATGCGGGAAGAGCGGCGGGATGCCGTTGACGACGGCGGCGGCACTCGGCTTCTGCAACAGTACAGTGGGATGGCTCGTCTCCTCCAGGTAAACGCTCAAAAATATTCCCCTTGGCTCACTGATGGTGTTTAAACGGCAATTGGGGAAGCGGGGTGGCTGGTTCTTCAATGGCCATCAATACCATTAATGGTGTGGATCGGGTAGAGTGGAGGGGGGCTGAATCCACCCCTTGGTGGCCGGGAAACGGCTGGAATCAACTCCTCTTCCCTCGAGAAGTTGATTCAGCCATGAATGGTGGTTGTTGATCTCCTTGGCCGGTTTTCCACTCTCCCCTTCCTTCTCTCTCCTCCATTAACATGGGGGGAGCTCCTTTCTCTCTCCTAGTCACCTCTGGTTGACTGGTCAACCCCACAAGCTAAATGCAGCCCACTTGGTTATGATGATCATGGAAATGGGGTTAGCCTAAAGAAGAAGTGGCTTGGGCTTGGGTTAGCCCTTTTGGGCTAGGTTTGACTTGACCTAAATGAGGGTTGACCTGGGCCAATTTGACCATCTGGGTTGACCCCATTGGGTTTTTAGTGGCCTATTGGACTCTCTTAAGGTCTAGGATTACTTGAATAGGGTTGGTTGGGCATCTTGGTGGTCACATGTCCCTTGGTAAGGGCACTTTGACCATTTTAGGGCTAGAGTGGACTTGGGTCAACATGACCAATTGGGTTGACCCCTATGGGTCCTTGGTGACACATTGGCTTCCCCTAAGGTCTAGGTAGGGTTATGTAGGGTTACCCTGCACTTTGGAGGTCACCTACCCTTAGTAAGGGTACTTTGACCAGATTAGGAGCTTGTGTTGACTTGGGTCAACCTGGCCTCTAGGGTTGGCCCCAATGTGTCCTTAGTGACCCATTGACCTCTCTTTAGGGTTAGGAGGGCATAGGTGGGGTCCTCTAGGATAGGAGCAGGTCAATTGACCCTAAGTAGGCTAGTTTGACCTATTAAGGGCTAGGGTTGACCTTGGTCAACTGAGCCTCTTTGGTCGACCCTAATGGGTCCTTATGGCTCTAATGGGCCTCCCAAGGTATTAGGGATGTTGTGGTAGAGTCTTGGGGTTAAGGTGTAGCCCATGGTCCTCCTAAACCATTGCCCAGAGTTCTACTATTTGTAGACCATGATGATCTTCCACATTTTGTCCCCTATCTCTTGGCCCATTTCTGGCTTCCTAGGGTTTTGTCATGACCTAGTCATGGCCAAAATCACTCTTAGGGGTCTAGTTGGAAATGGGATATTACAAATCCCAATAAACAAAACAAAGATTTCATCCCTGAAATCAAGGTTGAGCCTACGGGACTTGCTACCGAAGAAAAGAAACTTGTAACATCCCATCATGACGCCATTTTTGTTAAATTAGGTTTAAAGGGAAACGTAGATCTATGACCATTTCACCCAATTGGCAAACCAAGATCCCAATAAACAAGGATAAGCCCCCAATAAACAAAAGATAAGCCTCTATCTGCCTAGTGCAGCCCTTAGTAGTTTAAAGCAGGAAAATAAGTTAAACATCTTTAGGGGTTTGTGAGGTATACCTGACTGAACAGCTCTGGGTATCTTTGTCGCATCAGGTCCTGCGGCTCCCAGGTATGCTCCTCCTGGCCGTGGTTCCTCCACAGGACCTTGACTAGTGGGACCTTCTTGCATCGCAAGACCCGTACTCCTCGGTCGTCGATCCTCACCGGCTCCAAACGAACCGACCGGTCTGAAGCTACCGGCCCTTCGGTGGTCAAAATCTGCTGCTCCGTGCGTAGCAGAGCCCTCCTCAGCGAAGAAATATGGAAGGCGTCGTGCAGCGCTTCCAGCTCTGGTGGTAACTCCAGCCGGTAGGCTAGGGGTCTGATCCGCTCCAGGATCCTATAAGGGCCCATGTACCTAGGGCTGAGCTTCTTCCTCCGACCACGCACCCGCGAGACTCCATGCATGGGCCGGATCTTCAGAAACACCCGGTCTCCCACCTGGAACTCCACCTGCCGATGTCGGGCGTCATAGTACTTAGCCTGTCTACTCTGCGCCTCTAGCATCATGTCTCTGATCAGCCTCACCTGGGCCTCGGTGTCTTCAACAAACTCTGATCCCAACACCTTTGGATCTTCGTCCTGAACCCAAGAAAGCGGGGTCCGGCATCTCCTTCCGTACAAGGCTTCGTAAGGCGCCATGCTGATGCTGGACTGGTAGCTGTTGTTATAGGAGAACTCGACCAGGGGTAAGAGTTTCTCCCATGGTTCCCCGCGGTCCAAAATACATAGCCTAAAAAGGTCTTCCAGCATCCGGTTGGTGCGTTCTGTCTGCCCGTCCGTCTGGGGATGAAATGCAGTGTTGAAGGTCAATCGCGTGCCTAAGTAAGCTTGCACGGATCTCCACTCCCTGGAAGTGAACCAGCCATCCCGATCCGACACTATCGTCTTGGGCACCCCGTGATACCGAATGAACTGCTCCACAAATCTCCGTACTAATACTCCTACTACGTCGTCCTTCCTGATCGGAATGAACCTGGCTACCTTGGTCAACCGATCGACGATGACCCAAATTGAGTCATTCCCCGTTCGTGATCGGGGGAGTCCGTGAATAAAATCCATCGCGATGTCTTCGAACTTCCACTCTGGTACCGGGAGCGGTTGCAACAACCCCGCAGGGTTTTTGCACTCTGCCTTCACTAGCTGACAAGCTTCGTAGTGTGTCACAAACCGAGTAATATCCTTCTTCATGCCAGGCCAGTACATAGTCTTCTTCAAATCCGCAGTCATCTTCGTGATGCCCGGGTGCACCGAGTATCTGTTGTGATGGGCTTCCGCCATGATATCCTCCCGGACCTGGCCTCCTCCCGGTATGTAAGTCCTACCTCTGAAGCATACCACGCCGTCCCTCATCATATAATCTCCTGCTATACCGTTCTCCAAGGACCAGAATATCGGCTCCAAATTGACATCTCGCCTCTGTCCCTCTCTGACTCTGTCCCGGATATCATCTGTAGCACTCACCGCTGTTAAATACTCCGTGTAAAGCTCGGGGTCCTCGGATGACACCAGTGTGATGTGCATATCCTCCAATCTCCTCACCAACTCCATAGACATAACCTGAGGCCCGACTGCGGAAGTGGCAGCTCTCCGACTCAATGCGTCCGCCACCACGTTTGCCTTCCCTGGATGGTAGTGCATCTCATACTGATAATCTGCAAGGAACTCCACCCAGCGCCTCTGCCTGATGTTCAGTTCTTTCTGCATGTCCACGTATTTCAGGTTCTTGTGGTCGGAATAGATATCGCAGTGGACTCCGTAAAGATAATGGCGCCAGACCTTCAAAGCAAAAACGACCGCCCCCATCTCAAGGTCGTGCACCGGATAGCTCTGCTCGTGCTTCTTCAACTAGCGAGATGCATATGCAATCACATGGCCCTTCTGCATCAGTACAGCTACCATACCCTGGTAGGAAGCATCAGTGTAGACCTGAAATCCTTCCCTCCCCGAGGGGATATTAAGAATGGGAGCCGAGGTTAGCCGATCCTTCAGCTCCTGGAAAGCTGTCTGGCACTACGGGGTCCACACGAACGATACCTCCTTCGTCAAGGAGGTGAGCGGGAGGGCGATTCGAGAGAATCTGTCCACGAACTTCCGGTAGTAACCGGCAAGTCCGAGAAAACTCCGTACGTCGGTGGCTGTCTTCAGCTTCGGCCAATCCCGAATAGCCTGAATCTTTGCCGGATCCACTGCCAATCCGGCTCCACTGATGATGTGGCCTAAGAAGCCCACCTCCTTCAGCCAGAACTGACATTTACTAAATTTTGCATATAGATGATTCTCCCGCAGTCTCTGCAGGGTCAGTGTCAGATGGCGGGTGTGCTCCTCCTCCGTCCTCGAGTAAATGAGGATGTCATCGATGAACACAATGACAAACACATCCAGATATTCCCTGAAGGCTTGGTTCATGAGGGTCATGAACGCTGATGGTGCGTTGGTGAGTCCGAAGGGCATCACCGTAAACTCGTATAAACCATATCTGCTACTAAAAGCAGTCTTCTGAATGTCCTCCTCCCGAATCCGAAGCTGGTAGTATCCCGACCTCAAATCTAATTTCGAGAAGAACTGCGCCCCCTGCAGCTGGTCGAACAGCTCGTCTATCCTTGGCAGTGGATAGGTGTTCCGGACCGTCAGCCGATTTAGTGCTCGATAATCGATGCACAATCTGAGGGTCCCGTCTTTCTTCTTGACAAACAATACCGGGGCTCCCCAACGTGAAGAGCTTGGCCGGACAAATCCGGCTTCCACTAACTCCTGAAGCTGGCTCCGGAACTCTGTCAACTCCTTTGGGGCCATCCGGTAGGGTGCCTTGGATGCTGGCTTGTCCCCCGGCACAAGCTGTATCTGGAAGTCCTGCTCCCTGCGCGGGGGTAATCCGGGTAACTTCTCCGGGAAGACGTCCTCAAACTCCCGCACCACCGGAATATTCGATATAGAACTCGTGGCCTCCGCCATCTCAAATAGCACCTCGTAGACCTCCTCCCCCTATAAATAGGCCTTGACGGCCTGTACTGAAGATAAGGGTATATGTGAGGCAGGTCTTATACCTTCGATGATGATGGTAGAGTCCCCGTGCCTCACGGTGATCCTCTTCGCTTGACAATCAATCTGGGCATGGTTCCACTGTAGCCAAATCATGCCCAGGATCAACTCGAAGACTGGCATCCTCAGGACCGTTGCCGAAACTTCGAACGACTTTCCACCAATCTCCGCCTCCATACTGCAGTGGGCTGAGGTGAGTATCTCCGATCCGTCAGGTAGACGCACCCTACTCAATCGGCCTGTGAACCGTTCCACTCCTTCCAGCCCTTCCAGAAAGGCCTCCGACACAAACGAGTGCGAGGCACCCATGTCGAACAAAGTATAGGCGGGCTTGCCGCTGATGAAGACTATACATGTGATGACCCGCTCTGGGTTTCGAGGCTGTGCCAGATCCAAGGCATATGCCTGCTCCCTTTCCTGTCTCCGGTCTCCTCCCTGGTAACCACGTCCTCAGCCGCGTCCTCGGCCTCCGAAATGCTGGGCAGGTGGGCCACCCTGTGGTGCTGGAGGTGGTGCCCCCCTCATAGGGCAGTTTCTCCGGAGATGTCCCACCTGATGACAATGGAAGCACTCCGGCGGGGGATACGACATACCCCCGGGTCTCGGCATCTCCTGTATCCGGAGAGATTGAGGGGCCAAAACCACCTGCTCTCTCGGCTCCTGCCTCACCTCCTGATGAGGCTGCTCCTCTGTCCTTCTCACGTCTGGTATGGTGCCTCGCCGCTGATCATTTCGGGCCCTCCGGCCCTGATCCTCCGTTTGCCGCTTCCGGCCCCGAGTGGTGTGCCAATCGGCCTCAATCCTCTTCGCCATCTCCAAAATCCGGGAGATAGGCCCGTCAGATACAAACAACAAGGCCTCCCTCAACTCCTCTTTTAGGCCCTTATAAAATCTCTTGACGTAACCTGCTCCGTCCAGCTGGTAAGAGCCCGCATATCGGGCCAAATGATCGAACTCTCGGTGGTACTCCACCACCGTCCTGGTGCCCTGCCTCAGCTGCAAGATCCTGCTCCTCCAACTCGTCCCTGGCCGACTGCGGAACAAAGTGCTCCAGCAGCATGGCCCTGAATTCCTCCCAAGTGATTTCTGCAATCTCCCTATCAACAAATGTCGTGTCCAACAGCATCTTCCACCACCTCTTAGCATGGGACTCCAAGCAAGATATCACCAGGGCCACCCTCTCCTCCCAAGGGCATCATATCCCAGTCAACATCTCGTACATAACATCCAGCCACTCCTCTGTCCGCACTGCCGACTCTGTCCCCAAGTATGATGGGGGAGAGAGTCCTAGGAAGGTGCTCATCCAGTTGGCCCCTGGGTTTGGCTGCTGGGCTGGAGCCTGCTGAGCCCGGAAGGCCTCAAGGATAGCTGTAAGGGTTTGCCCCATGTCTGACTGAAGGAAAGGTGTGGGGACCATGGGAGGTGGTGCAATGTCTGGGGTCTACTGAGCTCCACCTTGTGGAGTGGGCTGAGCTGGGGGCTGCAAAATGAACTACATTAGCAGGTAATCGACTCAATGCCTAATAAAAGTGGACAATTTACATGTGATCCCCCATATGGGCACACCACGCTTCCGCTGCTTAGTTTGTCCCCAAACTAAACTCGCGCGGGGGTGACCCAGGGTTGTGGACTGCTACTTTTCGATCGAGGTCTGCTTTGATACCACTTGTAGGACCCCCCCCCCCCCCTTTTTTTGACACCGGGGTCTTAGGCCCAGAACCGCCGTTTTGCGGTGACTCCTTCACGAACTGAAGGGTCATCACCACAAAGCACCGATTCTGCCGGCCAATTCGATCACAGAAAAGTAGCATAATGAAGAAAATGGAAACTGCAGTCCACAGAGAATCACATGTCATAAAAATATAACTCCACGAAGGGAGTGTCCACGGAATAATACATGAGAGTAGAAAAATACGGGCTTATGCCCGGTACAACATATCCTCACTACAAAATCGCTCATACGGAAGCAGAAAAACTACTCAAGGTCGAGACTCACAGTCCCGGTTGTATGAACTCCGGAGCTAGACTGCCCCACCTCCAAGCGCACCGATCTCTGGGGCTGCTCCTCCATGCTGGTCTCCACGATCCCCTAAATGATGCGGTTCAAAAACCGTTAGTCTAAAAGACTAAGTCCTATCATCCCCCGCCCCTTTCCCCACGGCTCCTAGGCACCGAGCGGAGAGGAAGAAAGGGGAGGACTTGAAGGTGGAGAAAAATCAAAAGCAGATGGCAGCGGTCCTATACTAGCAAATTCTATAGCATGTAAAGACAATAAGCTGAAATATGAAAAATAAACTTTACTTATGTGAAAACACATAAGCCAATGGGTCTTCTGCAAGGCTCCCATCGTATAAAAAGTCCAATACTAATTTATACGTTGGGGTGTCGGTTATCAAACAGCAGTAACTATATATATCAAAATTAACCTTAATTTATAAACTTGCCCACACAGGCTTATAGACCAAGGGGTCGTTTTGCAGGTCCTAAAGTATAAGCGTCCCATTCCACTTATACTTTAGGTGTCAGGGTTAAAAGAATCGATTATACTATGACATGCAAGTGGGTATGATGGATCATGCAAGTGCAACACACACACCCGACTCTGTGCACACAGACCTTTAGTTCCCCGTTTCTAGAGCCGTAACCTCCCAGGATACCTCCGTAGTGGCAGACGAAAGCGGTGGGTTGGGCCTCGCCCACCTCTAAACCAGTAAAGCACTACCGGTCAGACCTATCGTACGCCTCAACGCTTGGTGCACGAAGCGGACTCCTGCGTACTCTTGCCGGCTGGCGCACCGGACTTCTGTTGGCGAAGTGCTAACCACACTTGCCGAGTCAACGTATTGGCATCGGTGCATCGACCCTCCAATACCGAAGACCCACCACCTTAATTTCCTTTCCTTTTATGCACATGCAAATTAGCGTAATCAAGAACCGAGCCGAAGCTCCCCGGACCAACACGTCCGTCTCAAATAATCGAGCCGAAGCTCCCCGGACCCAAAGTCCGCCTTTTAACCATCCGAGCCGAAGCTCCCAGCTAACATCCGGTGCCATCAGTGTATGTGAAATGTGCAACCCTAATTACTAAGTTACTCTTTTCAGCTTGTTAAAACAGTTTACGTTAACCCAGGACTGCCCCCGGTATTCCCTGTGAAGGGCTCTCAAGGGGCACTAGGAACTGTGTTGGGATTACGCCCAGCGTTCCCTTTCGCAAGGTACTTAATTTGTTATTGGTTGATTCCCTTTCCCATTACTTTCTCATGTTCCGATATGCTAATCCTAGGGTGATTTGACTCCAACTCTCCTTGGGTAGGACGATCTTTCGTCGGACCCGAACGCCTCTAAACCCTAGACAAAATCACACCCTACTCACTCATCTTCCATAGATGCAACCCATTCTACTTATCCTTCCAGCAAACCATCAAGACCCATCACACGTGCTCTAATTCATATCCACAATGATTTCCTGTAGTTTTGCTATATGCAGACCACTTAAGCTACATGACCCGTAAAAAGGGAAGTACATGAAATACTCATCCAGTACCCCTATGATAATTATTGGAGGGCTAAAATGACATTTGAAGCATAAATCCAGAAATCCATAATTTTCCTAATTTGTCTGATAATTAATTTATTTATTCTAGTATCCAAAAATCCCAAGTTTGAACATGAAGTAGCAATTTCAGACAGGAAAATGTTCCAATAAACTTTATGGTAATTACAAAATACATAATCAACTCTAAAGCCTAAGTCTTCAAATTTTTCAGCAAGGTTTATGCCCTTAAATTTAATTTCAAAAATATCTCATAAAAAGTCATTTTAAAAGATTTTACAGCAATAATACCTCCAAAAATTCAGAGAAAATTCAGGGATGATTATGATGGCCTACAAATACCCTAGAAAAGTTTCATAATTTATCATGTAAAAATAAGGCTATACTTGATTTTCTCATGAAATTTCAGGTTTATGGGTTAATGGCACAAAGTATACTAATTAACCATCAAAAATTTCCACAAAATTTCCACATGATAATATTGAGCTAAAAACACTATGTATCAAGTTTCATAATTTTTCAATAAGTATTGGGCTCTTGCAAGAATTATTTAGGATATAATCAAAGTAATGCACTTGTGAAGTAGATGCCCTAACTAGGTGTCCAAAAATTCTATGAAAAATCATACATGATCAGTATAGTCTAAAACTACCTCTGCCAATGTTTCATGCCCTTTCAATGGGCAGTGAGACCACAATAGCCAAATTATTAATTAGGGCAATCCTATTGGTTACAAGTGAAGTGCTACAAATATTGATCAAAACTCCCCAAGTAAATTACCAGAGGCTCAAAATATCCTTATTCCCTCACTACCCAAATTTGGTTAAGTTTCAAGATGTTTAGCTAACCTAAACCTACACTACAAGTTTTAGGTTCTAAGCTAGGGTTAGGGTTTTGTGGACCCTACCCTTTTCAAAATTAGTTAATATTTTTAACAGAGGGTTTTATATATCCTAGGAACTTCCTTGCAAAATTTGATGTTCATCCAAGGTGTTTAGGACTCATGCCCTTCACAAGGCAAAAAGGTCCCTCCTTAGGGTTTGGCCTAGGAACTTAGGGCAAATCAATTCCACACTACCCCACATTCCATGGGGAGGTGCTAAGTGTCATAACAAGTCTGTGGCCCCATTTTCAGCCTCTGTTGAGGTGATTGTTCACTCAAAATCAAAAGTGCACTTTTTGTCCAAAATACCCTTATTAAGGTAAAGTTAGGGTTGGGTCAAAACCTATTCAAAACACATTCAAATTAGGTGAAACTTTATACAAATACATAACATGAGCCCAGGGACCACTCACCAAAATTTGGGAGGGTTTGGAGGTAATTTGACTACTTAATTTAATTACCCTAGCTTTATTAAATAAAGTCAAAAACTTTAGGAAAATTGTGTCCACAAATTCTGGGCATTGGGCAGGCCCTAGGTATAGCTAGGTTAGGCACCCTGCCAAAATTTCAACTGATTTGGGCTAGGGATGAAGTGTGGGCACTCAGTTTAATGACTGCCTAGCCCTAAGGGTATGTCCCACCAAAATGGGTGCCCTGGTCAGACCATGCACCCAAATGGGTTTAAAAAATTTTTAAAATAAAATAGACTCAGAGGGCTACAACTTTTGTGTTGAAAGTTTTTCCACCAGAAGAACCTAAGTATTTTTAAAAATTAAAACCATTTAGTGTATAATGTGTGACAGAAATGAAATAATCCAGAAATAATTTTCTAATAGTTTATTCTCTAATGGAGCACGAATCTTGGCGCAAATGAACGGGATCCGTTCATCTTATTTGTTGAGCCGACGGCCAGGATGCGTTCTTCCTGGGCCGACTTCAATCGGCTGCCGCCGGCCATCCAGCCCCTTCCCCGGTCGGCCACCGCCACCACCGCCTCCGTTGAGGTGGGGGCTATCGCCAGGCGGCGGCTCTGCCACCGGAGAAGCGTTTTCCGGCGGCTATAGCAAGAAATTTTTCATGCCGAAGCCATGAAAATGCCGGATTTGATCGGGCTCAATTGAGCCCGAATCTTAAGCCTAAGAAGTCCTATGATCTACCCGAGAGTTAAGGAGAGGGGGAGGACCTTCCTGGCGGCCTGGATGCGGGAAGAGCGGCGGGATGCCATTGACGACGGCGGTGGTGCTCGGCTTCTGCAACAGTACAGTGGGATGGCTCGTCTCCTCCAGTAAACGCTCGAAAATATTCCCCTTGGCTCACTGATGGTGTTTAAATGGCAATTGGGGAAGGGGGGTGGCTGGTTCTTCAATGGCCATCAACACCATTAATGGTGTGGCTCGGGTAGAGTGGAGGGGGGCTGAATCCACCCCTTGGTGGCCGGGAAATGGCTGGAATCAACTCCTCTTCCCTAGAGGAGTTGATTGCAGCCATGAATGGTGGCTGTTGATCTCCTTGTCCGGTTTTCCACTCTCCCCTTCCTTCTCTCTCCTCCATTAACATGGGGGGAGCTCCTTTCTCTCTCCTAGTCACCTCTGGTTGACTGGTCAACCCCACAAGCTAAATGCAGCCCACTTGGTTATGATGATCATGGAAATGGGGTTAGCCTAAAGAAGAAGTGGCTTGGGCTTGGGTTAGCCCTTTTGGGCTAAGTTTGACTTGACCTAAATGAGGGTTGACCTGGGCCAATTTGACCATCTGGGTTGACCCCATTGGGCTTTTAGTGGCCTATTGGACTCCCTTAAGGTGTAGGATTACTTGAATAGGGTTGGTTGGGCATCTTGGTGGTCACATGTCCCTTGGTAAGGGCACTTTGACCATTTTAGGGCTAGAGTGGACTTGGGTCAACATGACCAATTAGGTTGACCCCTATGGGTCCTTGGTGACCCATTGGCTTCCCCTAAGGTCTAGGTAGGGTTATGTAGGGTTACCCTGCACTTTGGAGGTCACCTACCCTTAGTAAGGGTACTTTGACCAGATTAGGAGCTTGAGTTGACTTGGGTCAACCTGGCCTCTAGCGTTGTCCCCAATGTGTCCTTAGTGACCCATTGACCTCTCTTTAGGGTTAGGAGGGCATAGGTGGGGTCCTCTAGGATAGGAGCAGGTCAATTGACCCTAAGTAGGCTAGTTTGACCTATTTAGGGCTAGGGTTGACCTTGGTCAACTGAGCCTCTTTGGCCGACCCTAATGGGTCCTTATGGCTCTAATGGGCCTCCCAAGGTATTAAGGATGTTGTGGTAGAGTCTTGGGGTTAAGGTGTAGCCCATGGTCCTCCTAAACCATTGCCTAGAGTTCTACTATTTGCAGACCATGATGATATTCCACATTTTGTCCACCTATCTCTTTACCCATTTCTAGCTTCCTAGGGTTTTGTCATGACCTAGTCATGGCCAAAACCACTCTTAGGGGTCTAGTTGGAAATGGGATGTTACAGACCCTCTGTTATATTTCATGTGATGAATGAAGGTATTATAATTTTGATATCAGCTTGTCTTCCTCTTCCTCCCACGAATTTGATTAGTTATAAATATACCTATTTTTATGTTCATTATTTAAGTAGTTTTCATTTTTTTTTCTTATTTTAGGTTAAATTTCTTTAATAAAATGCTCCTTTTATTGTATATATTTTGCTAACTTAGTTTATTTTATGTTTCAGAAAGTTTTAGAAGTTTGCCAGAAAAATCATGTGTCACGCCCGTGTACTTCGGTCACGCTCATGACATGGGCATGATAAATAAAAATCCCATGAAATCAGCACATTTGAAGAAGAAAAGTTTGAAACGCCCGAGGTCACGCCCGTGTCATGTGACACTCCCCGTGACCATGGCCGTGACCACTCAAGCTCGATGAAATTCTCTCGACGTTGGTCAACCAACCCAACAAGCCCAGCGTCACGCCCGTGACCTAGGGCGTGACTGCCACGTGACTCCTCCACCTGGCCTACAAACCGCCGTCGGCGACTTTTCGGCGCAAACGACGCCCACTTCAACCTCACCGACACGCCCACGGTCACGCCCGTGACATGGGGCGTGACTTCCACGTGGACCTCCCGAAGTCAACAATGGCATCAAATCGCCGAAATCAGATGATGAATAGTATTGACACGCCCACTGGCACGCCCATGACCTGGGGCGTGACCGCCGCGTTTTCAGTCGCAAAGTCAAATCTCTAGTTGAATCACCGCCGCCATTTGAATAGTAGTGACACGCCCCCTGATACGCCCGTGTTAGAGGGCGTGTACTTGGAAACTTTTGCCTATAAAAGGCAAGCTGATGTATGAGTTAAGGGTTCCAACTTTTTGAACCATTTTGTTGACAAGGTCTGCCGTTTGGAGCTTGCTTTAGTGTTATGTAATGACTTGCCCCCACCCCCCCTTATTCTTAAGTTTGTTTGTTTAGGCTCTTGTAATCAACTACTTTTGTAATAAAAATCATTAGTTTTTCATCCTTACATGCTCTGAAATGTCTCTAATGACCTCCTTTTCACCAATCTTATGTATTTATGTTTTCATTTTCATATTGCGTGTGTGCGTGTATGAGTTCAAATTGCGAAATTTATGTTTTAAAATGAAAAACTTTTTGTTTTATTTTCATTTATGTCCAAATTTCTAACCGTTATTATAGCAAATTTTGTTATCATACTCTTTAGAGTTGGTTAGACTTAGAATTTTTATGCTTCCAAATTCATTCTTATGAACTTGTAAAGCAATAAAAAAGTGTTTTTCATTCCTCCTAACTTAGATTTTTCTTCATTTTGATTATAAAATGGTTGCTTCTTTTTAGCTTTCTTCCACTTTTTAAATTGTTTTACAAAGCTATAAGAATGTATAATGTGTTATTTTAGTTTTTCAAAAACTTTGATTTTAGCAAATACGTAAAAGATTTTTGCTCAAACAATTTTTATTTCCACTTTTTATGCATTTCTGTCAAAATCTAACGATAAAAATGCAAACGTTTTAATTTTTCAAGCACTTGCTTTTATCGCTTTAATTTGAAAACTCTTTGCTCAAACAATTTTTATTTCAACTTTTTATGCATTTCTACGACATTTTAGCGGTAGAAATGCAGTCGTTTTAATTTTTCGATCACTTTGTTTTACTTAATTTTTTCGCCTGTGTGCGTGTATGAGATAAGTTTTATTTCTTTCTCCAATTATGTAGAGTGTGTGCGTGTGTGCATTTATTTTCTCCTACTCGTTAAGAGTTAAACAGCGTGTCTTTATTTTTTTCACCTACTTATTTGAGTAGGATTTGCAAGTGTGAGTATTTACTTTCTGCAGTGTGAGTAACTCATTTTCTGTCAGTGTGTGTTTTTTTATTAATGCAAGTGTGTGTTTTAATTTCAGCAAGTGTGTGTTGTTTTTATTTTTCGCCTACTCATTTGAGTTAAATGGCTAGACTTTATTTAAGTAGGACTTGTTGTTTTTATTTTTCACCTACTCATTTGAGTTAAAAGGCCAGACTTTATTTAAGTAGGACTTGTTGTTTTTATCTTCCGCCTACTCGCTAGGAGTTAAATGGTCGGACTTCATTTCCCTCATACTCGTTTGAGTAGGACTTGTAATTTTCAGCTTTTATTTATCGCCTACTCATTTGAGTTAAATGTCAGGTTTTTATCTTCCGCCTACTCGCTAGGAGTTAAATGGCCGGACTTTATTTCCCTGTAAATATTTGAGAAGGACTTCTAATCGTATTTATTTTCGCCTACTTGTTTAAGTAGGACTTGCTTTCATTTTAGTCCTACTCATTTGAGTAGGACTTGCAAATTTTCAGCTTATATTTTCTGGCCACTTGTTTGAGAGGGACTTGCAATTTTAATTATGCAATTTTCTCTTACTTGTAACTTAGTTTTATTTCTATCTCTTTATTATGTGTTTGGATGAGTGCGTGTGTGTTTATTTGTAGTAACTTTTCTAATATTAGGTTATCTTGCTTTTCTTCTTATTCTCTTTATAACCCTTCAACGAATAGTTTAGAACGCTCGCCTAACCAAACTCATAAGCTATCCTCATTCCGATGAGTGGCTAATCGTTTTTAGCCCTCGGTATTGAAGAGCATTAGGATATAAAAAATGTTTTAAATAACTAAATATCTTATTTTTCTATTTAATTAAAAACTTAAGGTTTACCCCGGGTTAACGACGCGTAGAACCGCAAATCTATATGTGGGATCTATTTCCGTTATCCATACGCTAGCTAGCCGAGAGGCCGTGCGTATGGACTGATCACCCCTGGGTAAAGAGAGTTCCGCAGTAACCCTCAAGAGTGGAGGCGCGCTAACTCTACCGGATTGGGTTCCCCACCCAATAGCGGGGTTCTTAGCGTACTGCGGGCATTAAGAGGAATCCTTCGTCGGACGAGAGCCCGGTCGAATTGTCTTAATGTCCAGGTGAGGGATATTCCTAGAGATAGGTGAGCTCATTATTTTGCAACCTCCACGGTCAAGTTTCCGCTTTAATTAAATTGAAACTTTAGATCTCATGTTATTCAAATCTATTTTTAATCCTAGCGTAATTCGATACCGAGTGTTATCTATTCAGCGTCTTTAATCTTAATCAATTTTCACCCTATTTTAGTTAAAATCAACAACTTACTATTTCGGTAAAATAATAGTGCTTTCGGAGCAGTAGGGATAATCAACACGTTCCCGAGAAATTTACGATCTGGATATTCCCCCGAATATTCGGTATTACTTGCGATAGGTGCACTTGCCTACCTAAGCAAGCCCGCGGCGATCGACTCGTCGAACCAACCACCCACATTAGAGTCTGCTCGCGGGCTCCATCAAGTTTTTGGCGCCGTTTCCGAGGACTTCTTTGAGTTGTTATTTCGAATCCGAAGTCTATTACTTTTACCTTTATTTCTAAAAAACTAAAAAAAACTTAAAAACTTTACTTCAAAATCCAAAAAAATAAAAAGTTAATTTTCTACTTTCTATTTTAGGGTGTATGACCCGTGGACAACCTTCGGAGCCCGAAAATTTGGATTTCGATCTTGAGATCGAACGCTCGCTTGCGCATATTCGCTCTCAACGCCGAAATCCCTCTTTGGATCCCGAAGAATCCGTCGGAGAACCCACTGCCGTTGCTATGGCCGACCCCAATCCAAACGCGGTCGTCGAGCGTAAAATATCGTATTACGCTCGGCCGAATTTGGACGATACTGGGTCCAGTATTGTTCGCCCGACGGTGGCGAACAATAATTTTGAGATCAAATCGAGCGTTATCCAAATGATCCCAAATGTCGTGCAGTTCGACGGACTGCCGGATGAGGACCCGAACGTTCATTTGTCTAGTTTTTTGGAAATCTGCGATACCTTTAAGATTAATGGCGTCACTGATGATGTCATTCGTTTGCTCCTTTTTACATTCTCTCTTAGATCCAAAGCTAAGGCGTGGTTGAATTCCCTCCCACGAGGATGTATCACCACCTGGGTCGAGCTTGCGGAACGGTTCGTAACGAAGTATTTTCCGCCGGCCAAAACTGCAAAGTTGCGGGCGAACATTTATTTGTTCGTGCAGAACGATTCCGAGTCTCTATTTGAGACTTGGGAGCGCTTTAAAGAATTTCACCGCAAGTGTCCGCACCACGAGCTGCTTGCGTGGTTGCAGGTCCAAATCTTCTACAATGGGCTTAACTATCAGACGCGTCAAATGATTGATGCGGCTGTCGGGGGTACCTTGAATAATAAGACCCCCGAGGCTGCCCAAGCTCTTATTGAAGAGATGTCTATGAATGCCTACCAATGGAATGTCCCGCGGGGATGTCCCAAGCAGGCGGCCGGCCTCTTCCGAGTGGATGCCACTGCCCACTTAGCCCTTCAAGTTGAACGGTAGACGAAGTAGGTGGCGGAGATGTCTGTTGCCTCCACCACTCCGCCTTGGGCGATTCCCCCTATTGTCGGCATAGTCAATGAATTTGTAGACTTCGTGGGAAATGCTGGGCGACCTTCCTTTAACCCCAACAACAACCCTTATAGCAATAACTATAATTTGGTTTAGAGGAACCAACCTAACTTCTCATGGAGCAACGCGAATAATGCGCAGCGCCCGCCCAATTCTTTCGCGCCCGGATTTCTGCCGCCTCCCCCTCTTCCAAAACCCTCGCGATGGAGGAGAATTTTTCTAAATATATTGCTTCCAACGAGTCAAATATCTGGAACATCACCGGATCGCTAAAAAACTTAGAACTCCAGGTTGGACAGCTAGCGCGAATGATGTCCGAGCGTATGCTCGGGGCATTGCCGGGAAACACGGAGCCCAATCCGTGGGAGAATATCAACGCTATAACCCTCCGTAGCGGAATGGAGGTGATCGATCCAAAACGGACCGATCCGCAGGTACATTTTTCACCTCCGACCCCTCTTCCCCCTTCTTCGATTACGCCGCCTTTACAAATTCTAAATGAAAAAATTATTAAAACACCCCTGCCATATCCACACAAGCTTGATAGTGAGCGTATGGTTGCGCAGTACCAAAAATTTATTTTACTATTAAAACAAATTCATATTAATGTTCCCTTCTGTGACGCAATCTCGCAGATGCCTAAATATGCAAAATACTTAAAACAACTTCTTTCCAATAAACAAAAATTAGAAAATATTTCGCATATTTCTCTGAATGCTGACTGCTCAGCGGCTCTTACGAATAAATTTCTCATTAAAAGAAATGACCCGGGACGGTTTTCCATCTAGTGCCTTTTTGGCAATATATTCATAAAATACGTTCTTGTAGATTTAGGCGCGAGCATTAATTTGATGTCGTTCTCGCTCTTTCAAAAATTAGGTTTGGGCACTCCGACCCCTACTAAAATGCGAATCCAACTAGCGCATCACGCAGTTAAGTTTCCCGTCAGGGTAGTGGAGGACGTACTTGTCCGAGTTGATAAGTTTATCTTTCCGGTAGACGTCGTCATCTTGGACATCGAGGAGGACACCAATATACCAATTATACTCGGTCTCCCTTTTCTCGCCACCTCCCATGCATTAATTGATGTCAGTAACGGTCGTCTCCTCCTCCGGGTAGGAGATGACGAAGTTACTTTCTCGATTAATCCCTCCATAGGAGACTCGTCATCGAGCGACGATTTCTGTTATAATTTAGATACCTTTTTTAGAGATCGTTCTTCTCCCATTTTCGAGTACGTATTTTTAAATGACGATATTTATGCACTTGAAAATTTTAAATGCGATGAGGATACCTCTATAGAACTGCCTTTTGAACCAATTGGTAAGAAAGACATAGGAATTAAAACCTCCTTAGAAGAACCGCCCATCCTAGACCTCAAACCCCTACCCAATTCACTCAAATACGCCTTTTTGGGAAAAGATGATACCCTTCCCGTTATCATTTCTTCGCATTTGAGCGAATCGGAGAATTCCGATTTATTGGGAGTTTTGCTTAAACATCGCCACACAATTGCGTGGCAAATTTTCGATCTCAAAGGGATTAACCCATCTTTCTGCACTCATAAGATTTTCCTTCTTGATAATTGCCGCAAAACCATCCAGCCGCAGCGACGACTTAACCCAAACATGAAAGACGTTGTTAAGGCCGAAATTATTAAATTATTAGATGTGTAGATTATTTATCCTATATCAGATAGTACATGGATGAGTCCCGTTCACGTGGTGCCCAAAAAGTGCGGTCTTACCGTAGTGGAAAACGAGCATAATGAACTCGTCCCAACTCGTACTGTTACGGTTTGGCGGGTGTGCATCGATTATAGAAAACTAAATGACGCCACTCGTAAGGATCATTTCCCACTACCTTTCCTCGAACAAATTCTAGAGCGTTTGTTCGGTCATTCATATTTTTGTTTTCTTGATGGATTATCGGGGTTTTTCCAAATCCCCATTTCCCTCGATGACCAAGAGAAAACAACTTTTACCTGCCAGTTTGGTACCTTTGCATATCGAAGGATGTCATTTGGCCTCTACAACGCGCCAGCTACATTCCAACGATGTATGCTGGCAATCTTTGGCGAGTTGGTATGAGACATTATGGAAGTCTTTATGGATGACTTCTCTGTTTTCGGAAGCTATTTCCCGTCCTGTCTTCGTAATTTAGATCGTGTACTTCAGCGATACGAGGACACACATCTTGTTTTAAATTGGGAAAAGTGTAACTTTATGGTTCGAGAAGGTTTGGTTCTCGGCCATAAGATTTCGTCTAAGGGGATGGAGGACGATAAGGCCAAAGTTGAAATTATCGAAAAACTTCCCCCGCCTTCTAACGTTAAATCCATTAGGAGTTTCTTAGGCCACACGGGCTTTTATAGGCATTTCATTCAAGATTTTTCAAAAATAACAAAACCGCTTACTCGCCTCTTAGAAAAGGAATCAAATTTTGTCTTTGATAGCGAATGCGAGTCTGCCTTTAATTTCATAAAACAAAAACCTATCAATTCACCCATTTTAGTGGCGCCCGATTGGACCCTTCCGTTCGAAATTATGTGCGACGCTAGTGATATTGCCGTAGGTGCCGTTCTTGGCCAATGTATAAACAAATATTTTCATCATATTTATTACGCTAGCAAGACGCTCACTTCCGCACAAGTAAATTACACGATAATGGAAAAGGAACTTTTTGCCGTCGTTCTTTGCTTTTGATAAGTTTCGCTCGTATATAACGCTATCTAAAGTTATCGTATTTACCGACCACTCCGCCTTAAAATATTTGTTAGCAAAAACGGACGCCAAGCCCCGCCTTCTTCGATAGATCCTACTCTTGCAGGAGTTTGATTTAGAGATCCGGGATAAGAGGGGCGCAAAAAATTTAGTCGCCGATCACCTCTCCCGCTTAGAAAATCCTATTGCGGAAGGACTCGTCGAATCAGACTTAAATGACAGATTCCCGAGGAACGCCTCCTTGCCATTACTAATTGTTCATCTTCCTCACCTTGGTTCACAGATTTTGCGAACTATTTAGTTGCGAGGGTGCTTCCAAAAGACTTTTTGAGCCAGCAAAAGAAGAAATTCTTTTCTGACTTGAAATATTTCTTTTGGGAGGACCCTTTTCTTTTTCGTATCTGTGCGAAGAAAGCGGTCCGAAGATGTGTCGCGGGTGTGGAGTGCACGCAAATCCTTAGGCACTGCCACGAGGGTCCGGTTGGTGGGCATTATTAAGCTAACCGGACCGCGTGGAAGGAGCTCAAGGCGGGTTTCTTTTGGCCCACTCTATTCAAAGACGCTCACAATTTTGTGCGTGCATGCGATACTGTCAGCGGTCGGGTAACATCTCTCGTCGCGACGAGATGCCCCAAAATTTGTTTTTAGAATCCGAAGTCTTCGATTTATGGGGCATAGATTTCGTTGCCCCCTACCTCCGTCTTTCAAAAATAATTATATTTTAGTGGTGGTCGACTACGTATCGAGGTGGGCAGAAGCGCAAGCTCTCCCCACCAACGATGCGCGTGTCATCGTTACTTTTCTTAAAAAAAAACTATTTCTCGCTTCAGCACACCTCGCAAAATTGTAGGCGATAGGGGGACGCATTTCTGCAACATCCAGATGTCTAAGGCGTTAGCTAAATACGGCGTCACGCACAAACTTGCCACCCCCTACCACCCCCAAACTAGTGGCCAAGTAGAGGTAGTCAATCGAGAGATTAAGCGGATATTAGAGAAAACGGTTTCATTTAATAGGAAAGATTGGTCCATCAAACTCGATAATGCGTTGTGGGCTTATCGTACCGCATAGAACACCGCAATTGGTTGTACGCCATATCGATTAGTCTACGGCAAAGCGTGTCATCTCCCTGTATAATTAGAACATCTCGCACTTTGGGCTTTAAAACTTTTAAATCTCCACGCTAACTTAGCCGCCAAAAATAGAAAACTTCAACTAAACGAGCTCAATGAATGGCGTGCAAACGCTTACGAGAGCAATAAGTTCTATAAGGAGCGTTCTAAGTTTTATCACGACCGAAAAATCAAGACCCAAAAAACTTTTTCTCCGGGAGATCTTATCCTTCTATATAATTCACGCCTTAGACTTTTCCCCGGGAAACTTAGATCACGTTGGTCCGGCCCCTTCAAAGTTGAAGAGGTTTGGCCATATGGGACCGTACTTGTCTCCCACCCGGATAAAGGCTCGTTTAAGGTGAACGGTCATCGCTTAAAATTATACATCGTAGGTGATCCTGTGGGCCGTAATTTCGAATCCATACCCCTCCTCGATATATAAACCGCCAAAATAGTCAAGCTACACGACTAAAAACAAAGCTCTCCTGGAAGGTACCCCATGTTTATCTTTTTTGCTATTTCTTTACTTTTTCTTTGCTATTTTCTTAATAATGCAGGGTTCCTAAACTGCGTCTTCCCAACCTCCTTTCAGGGAAGCTTCTACCCCCTCTCTTTATTTTCTTTGTACATATTTCCTTTCCTATTTGTTCCGCATACTTACGTTACAACATTGGGGACATTGTTGGACTTAAGTATGGGGGTGTTTTCTCGCTTTATTTTTCGAACTTCTATTTTCTGCACTGTATTTCTATTTTCTGCACTCCAAAAATTAAAAAATATATGAAAATATATATATAACAACAAAACAAATCAAAAAAAATTAAAAATGAAAATTCCAAAAAAAAATTCTTTTCCTTTCTTTTTATTACAAAAATTCCAAAAAAATTATAAAACAAAAATTCCAAAAATATTTAGTTTCATTTTGTAAAAATCTTTGTAAATATTTTTGTAAATATTTTTGTAAATAATCTTCTCTCTCTCCCCCTTCCTTTTCACCAACATTCTTGTAAATAACGTCTCTTTTTCTCGCACTTTTCGCAAAATTTAAAAATCTAAAAAAAATATAATAAGTTAAAAAAATTCAAAAAAAGAGTAAAATTAAACAAAAATTCATAAATTTTAAAACAAATAAATCAAATATTTCATTTCTTGATCTTCTTGCTATCCAAAAACTTTGTTTTGAGTTTATTTATTTGTGAATTTTATTAATTCTTTGTTTGTTATTCGTTTGTTAATTATTGATTGAAAAATTTAAATATCTGGGGTTAAGTTTTAAAGAATTCATTATGCTTTGTTTAAAATAGCGAACTCGTTTTAGGCACTACTTCTAATTTTTTATTGATAGGAGCACGTATATTATGTTAGAAAATAACGACTATAGGATTCAATTATGTTTACTTTTAGATTTCTGAAAAATTGAAACGTACAATTTATTAAGGTTGCTCTCAAAATTTTTTTAATTAAAAATCTAGTTTTCTTTTCTCCCCTTATCATGTCTTACTTGACATGATACTTTTTTTATCATTAAAAGATCTTATGTCAAAGGGAATAAGATTTCGTTCCGTAAACATAGGCACGCAATAATTTAAAAAGATTATATGTTACGGAGTAAGAGGATAAAATTTATTACTCCTACACATATACATTAGGTCAATTTTATCATTATGAAGCTAAAAAAATGATATTAGGAAAATAAGATTTCATTTTTCTAATAATGCAATAGAAAAAAAATGGAGGTTCGAGAAAAGATTACCTCACCTCAATTTCAAATCGTCTTCATAAACCAACATCAACCCTTTTGGCCAATTTCACGATTCTAGAATTAATTCAAAAATCATTTTGAGAGCATAATATGTAAATTACATTATTTCCAGTAAAACTCCTATAAGCTAAAGTTCATATAATTCCAAACTATTTTCGTTAATCTAACCATTACAATTTTTGCTTTTTATTTGATTACATCAAGAAGTCTTTTGGCCAAAACTTTTGCGCTATTTAAATCATCTTCATAATTTTAGGACTTAACTCTTACAACTCGTATGTTTATTTAGATCTCTCTTATAATTAATTAAGCGGTAGCTAAACTTAGAATTTTTTTATTCCTTATAAGTTCACCTCAAACTTTTGCTCTGGAATAGCAAAAGCCTAAGTATGAGGGTATTTGATAAGTTGTAAATATACCTATTTTTATGTTCATTATTTAAGTAGTTTTTGTTTTATTTTCTTGCTTTAGGTTAAATTTCTTTAATAAAATGCTCCTTTTATTTTATATATTTTGCTAACTAAGTTTATTTTATGTTTTAGAAATTTTCAGAAATTTGCCAGAAAAATCATGTGTCACGCCCATGTACTGTCGGTCACGCCCGTGACATGGGCGTGACACATCAAAATCCCGTGAAATCAGCGCATTTGAAGAAGAAAAGTTTGACACGCCTGGGGTCACGCCCGTGTCATATGACACGCCCCGCGACCATGGCCGTGACCACTCAAGCTCGACGAAATTCTCTCGACGTTCGTCGACCAACCCGACATGCCCAGCGTCACGCCCGTGACCTAGGGCGTGACCGCCCCGTGACTCCTCCACCTGGCCGACAAACTGCCGCCGGCGACTTTTCGGCGCAAAAGACGTCCACTTCAACCTCGTTGATACGCCCACAGTCACGACCGTGACATGGGGCGTGACTTCCACGTGGACCTCCCGAAGTCAACAACGCCATCAAATCGCCGAAATCAGATGATGAATAGACTCGACACGCCCACTGGCACTTCTGTGACCTGGCACGTGACCGCCGCGTTTTCAGCCGCAATGTCAAATCTCCAGTCGAATCACCGCCGCCATTTGAATAGTAGTGATACGCCCCCTGACACGCCCGTGTCAGAGGGCGTGTACTTGGAACATTTTGCCTATAAAAGGCCAGTTGCTGTATGAGTTAATGGTTCCAAATTTTTGAACCATTTTGTTGATAAGGGCTGCCTTTTGGTGCTTGCTTTAGTGCTATGTAAGGACTTCCCCCCCCCCCCCCCCTTCTTCTTAAGTTTGTTTGTTTAGGCTCTTGTAATCAACTATTTTTGTAATAAAAATTATTAGTTTTTCATCCTTACATGCTCTGAAATGTCTCTAATGGCCTCCTTTTCACCAATCTTATGTATTTATGTTTTCATTTTCATATTGTGTGTGTGCGTGTATGAGTTCAATTTACGAAATTTATGTTTTAAAATGAAAAACTTTTTGTTTTATTTTCATTTATGTCCAAATTTCTAGTTGTTATTATAGCCAATTTTGTTATCATATTTTTTAGAATTGTTTAGACTTAGAATTTTTATGCTTCCAAATTCATTCTTATGAACTTGTAAAACAATAAAAAGGTGTTTTTCATTCCTCTTAACTTAGATTTTTCTTCATTTTGATTATAAAACTGTTGCTTCTTTTTAACTTTCTTCCACTTTTTAAACTGTTTTACAAAGCTATAAGAATGTATAATGTGTTATTTTAGTTTTTGAACGACTTTGATTTTAGCAAATACGTAAAAGATTTTTGCTCAAACAATTTTTATTTCCAATTTTTATGCATTTCTGTCAAAATCTAACGGTAAAAATGCAAACGTTTTAATTTTTCAAGCACTTGCTTTTCTCACTTTAATTTGAAAACTCTTTGCTCAAAGAATTTTTATTTCAACTTTTTATACATTTCTACGGCATTCTAGCGGTAGAAATGCAGTTGTTTTAATTTTTTGATAACTTTGTTTTTCTTAATTTTTTCGCCTGCGTGCGTGCGTGTAAGAGATAAGTTTTATTGCTTTCTCCAATTATGTAGAGTGTGTGCGTATGCGCATTTATTTTCGTCTACTCGTTAAGAGTTAAATGGCGTGTCTTTAATTTTTAACCTACTCATTTGAGTAGGATTTGCAAGTGTGAGTATTTACTTTCTGCAGTATGAGTATCTCATTTTCTGTCATGTGTGTGTGTTTTTATTAATGCAAGTGTGTGTTTTAATTTCAGCAAGTGTGTGTTGTTTTTATTTTTCGCCTACTCATTTGAGTTAAATGACTGGACTTTATTTAAGTAGGACTTGTTGTTTTTATTTTCCGCCTACTCATTTGAGTTAAATGACCGGACTTTATTTAAGTAGGACTTGTTTTTATCTTCCGCCTACTAGCTAGGAGTTAAATGGCCGGACTTCATTTCCCTCCTACTCGTTTGAGTAGGACTTGTAATTTTCAGCTTTTATTTACCGCCTACTCATTGAGTTAAATGGCAGGTTTTTATCTTCCGCCTACTCGCTAGGAGTTAAATGGCCGGACTTTATTTCCCTGTAAATATTTGAGAAGGACTTGTAATCGCATTTATTTTCGCCTACTCATTTAAGTAGGACTTGCTTTCATTTCAGTCCTACTCATTTGAGTAGGACTTGCAAATTTTCAGCTTATATTTCCTGCCCACTCGTTTGAGTGGGACTTGCAATTTCAATTATGCAATTTTCACTTACTTGTAACTTAGTTTTATTTTTGTCTCTTTATTATGTGTTTGGATGAGTGCGGGTGTGTTTATTTGTAGTAACTTTTCTAATATTAGGTTATCTTGCTTTTCTTCTTATTCTCTTTATAACCCTTCAACGAATAGTTTAGAACGGTCGCCTAACCAAACTCATAAGCTATCCCAATTCCGATGAGTGGCTAATCGCTTTTAGCACTCGGTATCGAAGAGCATTGGGATATAAAAAATGTTTTAAATAACTAAAGGTCTTATTTTTCTATTTAATTAAAAACTTAAGGTTTACCCCGGGTTAACGACGCGTAGAACCACATATCGATGTGTGGGCTCTATTTCAGTTATCCATACGCTAGCTAGCCGAGAGGCCGTGGGTATGGACGTATCACCCCTAGGTAAAGAGAGTTCCGCACTAACCCTCGAGAGAGGAGGCGCGGTAACTCTACCGGATTGGATTCCCCACCTAATAGCGGGGTTCTAAGCATACTGCGGTCATTAAGAGGAATCCTTCATCGGACGAGAGCCCGGTCGAATAGTCTTAATGTCCAGGTGAGCGATATTCCGAGAGATAGGTGAGCTCATTATTTTGGAACCTCCACGGCCAAGTTTCCGCTTTAATTAAATTGAAACTTTAGATCTCTAATTATTCAAATCTATTTTTAATCCTAACGTAATTCGATACCGAGTGTTATCCTTCATCGTCTTTAATCGTAATCTATTTTCGCCCTATTTTAGTTAAAATCAACAACAAACGATTTCGGTAAAATAATAGTGCTTTCGGAGCAGTACAGATAATCAACCCATTTCCGGGAAATTTACGATCTAGATATCCCCCCGAATATTTTGTATTACTTGCGATAAGTGCACTTGCCTACCTAAGCAAGCCCGCGGCGATCGACTCATCGAACCAACCACCCACATAAGAGTCTGTTCGCGGGCTCCATCAGAATTCGTGGTCGAATTCTTTTGAGGGGTGGCGAGCACGTTTTTGTGCTTACCATTATAACACAAAATGAACTCAAGAATGTCCACTTATGAATGAAAATACACATGTTTGAGGAACCTGTGTGTTCCTATTGATTGTTGTTTGCCTTTTGAGTAGTCGGTAAATTGTGTATTTTACACGTATAGGTGACTAGAAGTGGTGTGGGTGCAGTCTGAACCCCAATGTTCTGTAGAGAGTGTGGTTGTACAACCTCGAGCTCGCAAGAGGCACTTAAGGTGCGAACAGTAAATGCAGATGAGGGGAACTGACAGGCGAGTGGGACCATGTGGTCCAATCGCAGGAGGCGAGATGGGAGATCTCTACAGTGGGCGAGACGCCCCTTTTGGGATACGAGTAGGCCTTTATCGGCGAGAGGGCGCCGTGAAGAAGGATGCCTACGAGACGGCCAGGAGGGCTCATCTCGTCGATGGATGTTTCCCTACTTGCCATACAGATAGAGGGCCGTTTTGACAATTCTATACCCATGGGAGATTTTACTCTTCTGCACCGGGTAATTTTACCCTTTTGCCCATGGTGGTCTGCATATAACTCCTCAGAACAGCAGAGTTTGGATGTTGGTAGACCCAACCAGGGGTACTTTGGTAATTTCAGGTCAGCTTAGTGTGGTTATTTGCAGATCCAACTCAAAAAACTATAAATAGGCCCATAGGGGTTCTTCAGAGGCACTTCTTTCTTCCCGGGCCTTAAGAGGATTTTTTTTGTGCTTTCTGAGGAGCTCCAAGCAAAGCTTTTATCTTTGGGGGGGGGAAGCTCTCAGAGATCTTCCGGGTAAGCGGTGGGACCTCCCTGCTGAAGCTTTGGGCCGGTTTCTAGTCCTTCACGACCAGTAGGAGGTCAAAGCTCAGGGAGGAGCTGGAAGAAGAGGCGGAGAAGGAAGAGGGGGTACGGTGGCGTTGCCTTTCTATGACTTCCACCAGGAGGAAGGTCACGCGATGGCCACCTGTCCAGAGTTCTTGGAGATGAGAGAAGCCAAGGGTTGCGTAGGCAGGTTCTGCTAGTAAGGATCGAGGAGGTGCAGCAGGAGGAGACGGAAGATAGGTGCGAGGATCGGGTGGATGTAGGAACCAGGGGAGGGATTGGGGTTATCCACGGAGGAGTTGGGATTGAGGCAAGTCGAAAGGGGAGCCTCCAGACCATATTCTGAAGGGGGGTAGCCTCGACCTCCCAGGCCCCCTCCAAAATAAAAAATTACCTTTTCTTCAGTGGATATGCTCGATTATAAGGATCCGTTCTGTAACGCCTTGGTGATCTAGACGGCAGTCGAGAACTTCACGATCTCCAAGATCCTGGTGGACAATGGGAGCTCTGTGAATGTGATCTTCAAAAAGGCCTTCGATGAGATGCAGGTCGAGGGCAAGAGAGTACTAGCTTCGGACGGACCACTATTTTGTTTTAAAGGAGAAAGAAAGGAGGTAGAAGGAGGGGTAGGGCTGCATGTGAAGTTAGGGGGTGTGTCACGGAACGGCAGGTTCGTGTTCGTGTACGCCCCAAGCAGCTATAGCTCCATCTTTGGGCGCCCCCTCATCTGCGCCTTTCGCTGCGTCCCCTCCTCATTTCACCAATTCCTTAAGTTCAATAACGGGGGGTGCAGGTTAGGGTCAGGGGGACCCGATGGTGGCGAGACAATGCTACGTGATGGCAGTCAACACCATTTATTGGATGGCAGAGGCGGAGGAGTTGGAGAAGGAGATGGCAGTGCATGACGAGGTTGTCGGAGAGGAGGAGATGAGCATAGAGGAGCCGAGGGAGGAGGTTGAGGAGGAGCGGAGAGGAGGAGATGTGTAGGCGGTCCAGAGGGACGAAGAGTCAAAGCCGCAAGGGGGTCGGCAGATGGAAGGAGAAGGAGGAGGAGTTGAGAGGGAGGCCCAGCGAGGCGTAGAGGTTGAGCAGGAGTAGAGTGAGAGCCTAAGGGAGGCAATGGAAGTTGAGGAAGAAGGAGGGGAGCAGCGTTTCGGCAGGAAGATGACGTAAGGGCCGGCTGGGATCAGTCGCGGCTGGAGCCGGCTGAGGAGTTGGTGGAGATGGAAGTCTTCACCAGCACCGGTCAGGTGCGGAAGGTGCGGATCAGCGGGGGTCTGAGTCCCAAGGACTAGGGGCGAGTACGGGCTTGCATCCAGAGAAATGTCAACAACTTTGCTTGGAGCGCGGCTGACATGCCGGGAACTGATGCGGATGTGGCCTACCACTGCCTGAACCTGGATCCCCAGATGCGCCCCATATGCCAGAAGATGAGGACCATCGCTACCAAGCTGGAGGAGCCAATCCGCGAGGATGTCAAGAAGCTTCTGGAGGCTGGCTTCATCTCGGAGATCCAGTATCCAGGCTGGGTCTCCAACGTGGTAATGGTAAAGAAAGGGGGAGGGAAGTGGTGCATGTGTATTGACTTTTCTTTATTAAATAAATCGTGCCCCAAGGATTGTTACCCCCTGCCTTGAATCGACGCGCTGGTTGATTCAGCCGTTGGTTTTTTTATTATGAGTTTTTTGGATGCTTTTTCAGGTTACCACCAGATCCGAATGCACCCGCCCGACATCAAGGACGTCTCCTTCATCATAAGGGAGGGATGCTTCAGCTATAAAATGATGCCCTTTGGATTGAAAAATGCAGGGGCTACATACCAGCGCATGATGGATCGAGTCTTACAAGGCCAAAGGGAGAGGAACCTAGAGGTCCATGTTGATGACTTAATGGTTAAAAGCATGGGCGTGGACTCACACCTTCGAGATCAGGAGGAGACGTTCGACACCTTGCGAAGGTTCAAGATGAGGTTGAACCCCTTAAAGTACGTTTTTGGGGCAAGCCGTGGGAAGTTCCTTGGGCATCTTCTGACCCCGACAGGGGTAGAGCCTAACCCAGATAAGGTGAAAGCCATCCTAGAGCTGGAATTACCACGCAACACTAAGGAGGTCCAGCGCCTGACAGGCAAGCTGGCCTGGTTAAGCAGATTCCTCTCCACGTCGGGAGAAAAGTGCTCATCATTCTTCAAGGTGCTGAGGGGTACTCAAAGGTTTGAGTGGACTATCGAATACGAAGAAGCTTTCCAAATGTTGAAGGGACAGCTCTCCCAGGCTCCTATCCTTCAAATCCCAAAGGATGGGGAGGACCTAGCCTTGTATCTCAGAGTAGAAGCAGAGGTCATGAGCTCGATCTTCGTCAGGGAAGTGGGGAAGAAGCAATTGTCAAATTACTATGTTAGCGGGATCCTGAAGAAGGCGGAGCTCCGCTACCCCATCTTGGAGAAGTTGGAGTATGCTTTGATCGTTTCAGCCAGGAAGCTTTGGTCGTACTTCCAAGCGCATTCGATCAGGGTGGTGACGGACCATTCCCTTCGAAAGATTTTTGAGAGAGTGGAGCACTCGAGCAGATTGGCCAAGTGTTCCATTGAATTAAGCGAGTTTGATATATCCTTCGTGCCAAGGCTCTCCATCAAGTCTCGGGCAGTGGCTGAGTTCTTGGTAGACTACGTCGTTGAGGTCGGAGCCGAGGAGCCGCGGCCACAGGAGGCTTGGAAGATGATGGTTGAAGGTGCCTCAGGAAAGCACTCCCTCGGAGCGGGGGTGGTGTTTATAAGCCCTCAGGGGGTCACCATAGAACAAGCGATGGTCTTATACTTTTTGGCAACCAACAATTAGGCGGAGTATGAGGCTGTGATAGCCGACCTTCATTTGGCAAAGGAGCTTGAGATCCAGGATGCGGAAGCTTTTACGAACTCGATGGTGGTGGCATCACAGATCTGAGGAGAGTTCAAAGCTCGGGAGCCCACCCTTGTGAAATACTTATCAATGGTGAGGGAGATCATCGGAGGGTTCCGAACATTCTCAATTCAACATGTTCCAAGCGAAGAAAGTATGGCCGTCGATCGATTGGCTAAGTTTGGACCTCGAGGAGGGGGGACCTTGACTGAGCTATTTTGACCAGCTATCGAGGACGGAGAGTTGATGGAGGTGGATCGGAGACCCTCGTGGGTGGATCCATTGGTGACCTTCCTAACCACTGGTGAGCTTCCAGAGGGGACCAAGGACGGGAAAAGCTTCAGGCACAAGGCAGCTCACTACCTGATGCTAGAAGGAGGGTTGCATCGAAAGATGTTGTCAGGGCTCCTGGCAAGGTGTGTGACCGAGAAGGGGGTCCCGTGGATCCTGGAAAAGGTGCATTCAGGAGAGTGCGGCAATCACCCAGGAGGAAGGACGTTGGAAGCAAGGGTGGTGAGGCAAGGGTACTTCTGGCAGACCCTAAGAAAGGATGCGGCTGAGTTTGGGAGGAGGTGCCGAAAGTGTCAGCTATATGCCCCCTCCAGCTCTTGCCCGCTCAAAGGCTCCGAAGTATCACGGCACCATGGACTTTCTCCATCTGGAGGATGGACTTGGTCGGACCTGTTCCCCCAGCTAATGGGAAGAGGAGATTCCTCCTGGTCATGATTGATTATTTCTCAAAATGGATGGAGGTCAAGGTGTTGGCCAAGGTCACCTCACAGGTCATCCGGAATTTTATCTGGGGGGAGATTGTATGCAGGCATGGGCTCCCCCAGACAATAGTAATACACAATGGGGCCTAGTTTGCTAGCGAAGAGTTCATCAGCTTCTGCGCTCAGCTGGGGATAGACCTCAGGTTTGCCTCCGTGCACCACCCCAGGAGAAACGACCAGGTGGAGGCGGCCAACAAGATCATCGTGAACCTACTCAAGAAGAAGGTAGAGAACTTGAGGGGGAGTCGGGTGGAACAGCTCCCATCCGTATTGTGGGCCTTGCGGATGACGCCGAACACGGCCACAGGCGATACCCCCTTCAAACTCTCCCATGGGTGTGAGGTGGTCCTGCCTGTCGAGTTTGAGGTTCGATCCCCACGAGTCGTGGCTGCTGGTAATGGAGATGAGGCTTGGAGGCTAGAAAACGAAGGGGTGCTACGCCTCTCATTGGATATGGTGGAAGAGTTGCGTGATGTCGCAGCTATAAGACAGGAAGAGATCAAGCGAAGAATGGCAAAATACTTTGACAAACACATCAGGATCAAACAGTTCGCGGAGGGAGATTTAGTATTAAAGAAAGTTGATGCTGTAGGAAGATCTGCCCCCATGGGCAAGCTCAACTCGAATTGGGAAGGGCCCTATATTGTCGAAAGGGTCCTAATAACGGGAGGTTACCACCTCCAGGATGTGGAGGGTAGGACCTTGAGCCACACCTGGAGCGGCGATGACTTGAAGCGTTTCTACCCATGAGAAGGGAGAGTAAAAATTGTAACTCAAATCAAGTTTATTATAATATATTCCTCAAATTACTTCTTGCTTTTGCTTATTATGAAATTATAGCAGTAGGAAGATGAGACCTTTTGCACTACCCCGAGCACGGCTCGGCACCAGGTAGACCCGTTGTGCAGGATCTCATTAGTTGGTAGGTCTGAAGGCTTGCCTGTGGGGGAGAGGTTTGGTTCTTGGTCCTCGGTTACTTTTGCACTACCCCGAGCGCGGCTCGGCCCCAAGTAGACCCGCTGCGCAGGCTCTCATTAGTTGGCAGATTCGAAGGCTCGCCTGTGGGGGAGAGGTTTGGTTCTTGGTCCTTGGTTACTTTTACACTACCCCGAGCGCGGCTCGGCCCCAGGTAGACCCACTGCGCAGGCTCTCATTAGCTGGCAGGTCCGAAGGCTCGCCTGTGGGGGAGAGGATTGTTTCTTTGTCCTTCGTTACTTTTGCACTTCCCCGAGCGTGGCTCGGACCCAGGTAGACCCGTTGTGCAGGCTCTCATTAGCTGGCAGGTCTAAAGGCTCGTCTGTGGGGGAGAGGTTTGGTTCTTGGTCCTTGGTAACTTTTGCACTACCCCGAGCACGGCTCGGCCCAAGGTAGACCCACTGCACAGGCTCTCATTAGCTGTCAAGTCTGAAGGCTCGCTTGTGGGGGAGAGGTTTGGTTCTTGGTCCTTGGTTACTTTTGCACTACCCCGAGCGCGGCTCAGCCCTAGGTTGACCCGCTGCACAGGCTCTCATTAGCTGACAGGTCTGAAGGCTCTCTTGTGGGGGAGAGGTTTGGTTCTTGGTCCTCGGTTACTTTTGCACTTCCCCGAGCGCAGCTCGGGCCCAGGTAGACCCGATGCGCAAGCTCTCAATAGTTGGCAGGTCCGAAGGCTCTCCTGTGGGGGAGAGGCTTGGTTCTTGGTCCTTGGTTACTTTTGCACTACCCCGAGCGTGGCTCGGCCCCAGGTAGACCCACTGCGCAGGCTCTCATTACCTGGCAGGTCCGAAGGCTCGCCTATAGGGGAGAGGTTTGGTTCTTAGTCCTCGGTTACTTTTGCACTACCCCGAGCGTGGCTCGGCCCCAGGTAGTCCCACTGCGCAGGCTCTTATTAGCTGGCAGGTCCGAAGACTCGCCTTTGGGGTAGAGGCTTGGTTCTTTGTCCTTGGTTACTTTTGCAGTACCCCGAGCGCGGCTCGGCCCTAGGTAGACCCGCTGCGCAGGCTCTCATTAGCTGGCAGGTCCGAAGGCTCGCCTGTGGGGGAGAGGTTTGGTTCTTGGTTCTTGGTTACTTTTGCACTACCCCGAGCGCGGCTCGGCCCCAGGTATACCCGCTGCACAGGCTCTCATTAGCTGGCAGGTCCAAAGGCTCGCCTGTGGGGGAGAGGTTTGATTCTTGGTCCTTGGTTACTTTTGCACTACCCCGAGCGCAGCTCGGCCCAAGGTAGACCCGCTGGACAGGCTCTCATTAGCTAGCAGGTTTGAAGGCTCGCCTATGGTGGATAGGTTTGGTTCTTGGTCCTCGGTTACATTTGCACTACCCCGAGCGCGGCTAGGCCCCAGGTAAACCCGCTGCGCAGGCTCTCATTAGCTGGCAGGTCCGAAGGCTCTCCTGTGGGGGAGAGGCTTAGTTCTTGGTCCTTAGTTACTTCTGCACTACCCCAAGCGCGGCTCAGCCCCAATTAGACTCACTGCATAGGCTCTCATTAGCTGGCAGGTCCGAAGGCTCGCCTGTGGGGGAGAGGTCTGGTTCTTGAAGTCTTGGTTCTTGATTCTTGGGAATTCTACACCACCTCGAGCCTGCCTCGGCCCTCGGTAAACCCGTTGCCCAGGCTCCCATCAAGCTAGCAGGGCAGCAAACTCACTCGATGGCAGAATGGTTGGGAAAATCTCCTTAAGCAACATCCCTGCTTAATCATATGAAAAATAAACTAAGGCAAAGGCTAGAGCAATGCGAGTGGAGGCACTCCCAGCTGGCGGCCTCAGGGGCAGTCTCGCCCTAGGCGAGAGGGCACTCGCGCGAGACAGAAGACTTAGCCTGATGATAGGGGACCAGTTATATCACTAGGAGCCGCTCGCGCGGGGAGTACCTTAAGGAAAGTCGAGAAGGTTGTCGGCTCTCACGCATAAAAAAGACAAGGGAAGTGACGACTCGCGCTCTGAAAAAAGGCCAACTCTCCAACAAGATAGGGAGACATGATGTAGCACCGTCTCATGGGCATGAGCGCATCAAAGAGTCATCTCGCAGTAAACAAAATAAAGCAAAGTATAAAAAGTAAGGGCGAGGCGACGAGACGGGTAGGTAGCACCGTCTCGCAAGCCAAAACAAACCAACAATTTGTTTCACGAAAAAAAATAACATGCAAGACAAAAAGTATGTACAGTTGATCCATCAATGTGTCATGTATCACAAAATGAAGCTCAAAAAGGAGTAGTTTTAAGTTTTACAGCAGCAAAAATGAGGAGGAGAGAGGGATTCTTGATCTTGGAGGAAGCACGTCATTTCACCCCACCGGAAGAAGAATCCTCGCTCTCCTCGCCAGAGAGCTGGGGAACCAAATCGCGAACGGTCACCGTCTCAGAGCCATCCTTCATGACCCCCAGCTCCTTCATCATTTTTAGGACCAGCTCCGCCGCCCTGATGGTAGCGTATCGGCACTACTCCTCAACTTCATCAAAAGAGTAATACGGCGGTGCCTGGAAGGGTTCGCGGCGAGATGATGACGCGGTGTTGTCCGGAAGGCGAGCGTTCTGGGCTTTCAAATCCTTGACCTCCTCCACCAGGGCCGCCACGCACGAATGCAACCGCTCCGCCGTCTCAGCATCCTGCGAGACGCCCAGTCATTAGTAAAGTGTATTGAAGGAAAATCCAAGGGTAAGGCTAAGGCTTACCACACCGCCCTGGGCTTTCGTGAGGAGGTTCTCGGCAACAGACAACCTTTTCGCAAGGTCTTTTGATTTCTCTCGCTCCGCCGCCAGGCTCGTCTCGCTGTCCTTCCATTTTTTGTTAATGTAAATTAAGCATCGCGAGGCGCGGTACGAGAACTCCAAAGCGCGCATTTGTGCATGGGAGGACTTCTGGACGAGATCTCCTATGGACTCGCTCTTGGGAGAGACTGAATCGAGGCCGCCATAAAGACCATACCCACGGCAAAAGCGTGGCTGGTGGGGAGCTCCTGCTCCTTCCAAGGGGGAAGCAGGGTGGAAATGGACACGCGATTGACATCCCGCACCAACATCAGAATAGGGTCGTCGGCGGCATCTGAAACCACGGGGCCCAAGTTGAAGTTCATATGGGAAGAGGGGGCGGGACGGCTGGAGGAGGCGCCTTCGCGAGAGGTGGTGGCAGCCGGTTGATTGGGTGTAGCGGCATGCAGATTGGTAAGCGTCGTCTCGCAAGTGGGCGAGACGGCATGATGGGGAGGCGAGCGGGGCGACTGGGACTCCCCTACAGAGATGGGGCTCAAAGTCCATGATATCTCCTTCTTCTCCTTAAGGGTCGTCTTCTTTTTCCCCTTGGAGACAACCACGACTTTCCTCATCATTTTTCTGGGAGAGCTGGAGTGAGAGGGGGTCGTGTCACCTACAGGCCTCTTTGTAGGGGGAGGAGCCAAGGACTCTCTCGCCACCTCAGCTGTCGCGCTGGCGAGACCAAGGCCCTTGGAAGGATGGATGTTGCTCTTATAAGTAGGGTGGATTGGTACGACTCGCTCCCCTAAAAACAAACAAGAAGGAGATAAGCTGGCGAGACAGGAAACAACAAAGTGTGAACGAGAAAGCGAGAATACCTTCACCAGGGAGCACCGGAGGCAGCAAGTCGAGGTCTCGCCACAAGAAGTTGACTTCAAAGTTTTTGCCGATGAAGAAATCGTACAGCAGCTTCTCTGGGCCGCCCACCTGCGGAGACGTGTAGAAGCTCTCGGGGGTGACACCGGTGCCAGCGGGACGCCCCCGAAGTCAACCCGAATGAAAACGAACCTTGTGAGCCAATGATGATTCTTTTTGGGCATTTCGCACACCTTGAGCCCTTGCCCGGTGAAATATGAGACGCCATCAGCATTGGCATGGTAGATTAAAAGCTTGCTGAAAACCGTCAAGCTGAATTCGATTCGCTCCCGGCACATATAGCAGGCGAAAGTGATTAACACCGAAATTGCGTTCGGGTTAAACTGCGTCGGGACAACGCCGAAGTATTTGAAGTCTTGCTTTACCTCGAGCCAGAGAGGCAATCTCAACCCCGCCTCGATGTGCGAGACGGGGAAGGTGAGTTCTCCCAGGTAGTAAGTATTGATTGACTCGCCAACCTTGGGGGCCGCGATTCGAGCCCCTCCCCCAGGTACTCGCGGATGAATCCGCGGTAGTCTTCTTCAGAGAGCCTGCCGAGCGGGAAGTTGTGGTCAGTGAACCGCTTCCCGTAGTGGCTGCACCCCTCGCCTTCCTCAACTCTCCTCTTACCCATTCTTGGCGAGATGAATGTAAGCGAGACGATGAGAGAAAGGAAGTAATAGTAAAGAGGATCGGCGAGATGGCAGAGGGAGAAAAGAGCGAGAAGGATCACTGAGACGGAAGAAACAAGGGGGCAAGAGCTTGGACACGGCAGTAGTAAGAGGCGTGGATATCCTTCTGATCTGGGGCCGGGGTATTTATAGCAGATATGGTAAAATGGTTAATGGGCAGGAAATTGTACAGAGGAAGTGGATGAGTCGGCCGAAGGTTCTCTCTCTCTCTCTCTCTCCTAAGCCTCGATTTATGTGGCCCGTCACCATCATAGGGCACGATAATTAAAGGAAATTAAAAGAAATGAAGAGTTTAAACTAACAACAAAACATATTTAAAGATATCGTCCCGCATGCGGTGGGCACCATGGTCTCAGTCATTGTCAACGAGATGGCAGCACAATGTACTAACTAATTATGACAGCATTAAAATACAACACTTGAGTGGAAAAGAATAAAAGGGCGAGACGGACGGCCTTTAATACTTGAACCATTTCCAGTGGCCACCGCGATCTCCCGCGCAAGGGGGCCTATTCGGTGAGTGGAAGGCGCGAATGGCGTCAAGCCCACGGTGAGCGAGACGAAGCTGCATATCGACCTCGCTGATGATGGCCTGAGGATCGGTCCCATTGACATTTATATCGTCACCAACCTCGGAAGATAAGCGAGCGCACTCGTTGTCCAGCCATTCGATGCGCCTATCCACCGCCTACTTGTCCAGCGCCAGCAAATGAATGATACGCATGTGCTTCCTGAACAACTCGGCCGTCTTCCGCTTCATCTCCATCGGGTCCGTAGGGTCGCCCAGGTAGTCTACAATCCAATCTATTGGAGGAGGAGGCGAGACAGCGAGTCGTCTAAAGAGTTCCTCAGCAGGCGAGTCGGTTTGGGCGCCTGAGCGGGGAGTAGAGGGGCAGGGTGAGAGAGGGTCCCGCAGGAGGGTGAGGGAGTAGCGAGTGGGACAGAGAAGTGAGAGGGAAGGTTTCTTACCAGGAGGACGGGAGGTCGCGGCGGCCTGGGAAGGGTCGTCCCTCCTCTCGTTGGGAGGAGTAGATGGAGGAGTGGAAGGTGGTTGTGAGTCAGAATGTAACGCCCCCGGTTTTTCTGTGTTATGTTTGATCTTTGGCTGGCGTTACGATGGCGTATTTCCGGCTTTTTGCCGTTGTAGAGCGTGGTCTTAGCTCTTAGGGTTCCCTGTGTAGCCTGTTTGTAGCCTATTAGCAAGATTCCCCAGCTAGCCGGAGTCTGTTTGATGACTGGGCTGGGCCTCTTAGGGAATGCTTGTGTTTTGGCTTCGGGAGGTGTTATCCCGGGTTTTGTTCGTCGAATGCTAATTTCGACTTCACAGTTGTGTTCGTAGCGTGGGTTTTTAGCTGCGGCGTGAATTTCGTCTTTTTCCGAGAAGTTTCAGGTTTCGTGTTGTTTTGATGTTGAGTGTAAATAATTAGTAATATGTTGATTGTTTAATACTAAAACTGATATATAGTCTTGGGTCAGAATTAGGGTTGGGTTTCTTTTGTTCTTTTCTTGTTTCTCTGCTTGGAAGAAGCCTTCGCCTATACGAGAGGAAGAGCACCGCCGGCCTACCCTAGACTTCGGACGCCGATTCCTGGAGATTTAGCGATCGGAATTCGATTTCGAGAGTGGATCTGGACTGCCCTCGCCGGGATCTGCTTTCTTTCTGCTCCTCAGCTTGCTGCTCTGCGGCCAGATCCGTGAGCGGGGGAGGCCGCCGACCGAGTTCCTGGTATTGAGGCAAGTGATGTCCCCTCATCCTTGCCAAAGCTGATCTTTGTCTTTCTTTTGAGATAATTTTTATCTCTTTCTTGATTAGATCTTAGGTGTAAGCTAGGGTTTGTTCCCGATCATACTGTGGTTAGTGTAGAAAGTTCCAGTTAAATCTCAGTTTTTCGAGGGATTGTGTCTATTAGGGGCAGTTTTGGTTCGGTTTAGGTCGAGTAGCTGCCATTGCCGATGGATGTTGTACTCTAGAGAGAGAGAGAATCCTCGTTCCCGTTTCTAGTTGTGTGCTGGATCTGGCGCCTGAAGCCAGTCAGGGTGTCGACACCAGCCAGTAAGGGTGTCGACACCGTGGTGTCGACACCAGCCAGTCAGGGTGTCGACACCGTGGTGTCGACACCAGCCAGTCAGGGTGTCGACACCGTGGTGTCGACACCAGCCTGTCGGGGTGTCGATACTTGGTGTCGACACCAGCCTGTCAGGGTGTCGACACTTGGTGTCGACACCGGCTAGTCAGGGTGTCGACACTTGGTGTCGACACCCGCAGCGGCAGTGTCGACACCTTCTGTCGACACCGGCCGCAGTGGTGTCGACACTTGGTGTCGACACCCGCAGCGGTAGTGTCGACACCTTGTGTCGACACCGGCCGCAGTGGTGTCGACACTTGGTGTCGACACCCGCAGCGGCAGTGTCGACACCGGCTGCAGTGGTGTCGACACTTGGTATCGACACCCGCAGCGGCAGTGTCGACACCTTGTGTCGACACCGGCCGCAGAGGTGTCGACACTTGGTGTCGACACCAGCAGCGGTTGTGTCTGAAAGATATTGTCCCTAAGCACCTAGAGGGGGGGTGAATAGGTGACTTGAATCTTTTTAACTTTTCAGGCAGCAAACAGATAATATCACAGAATTATATCTAACACAGCACACATTCAGCAATCACAGCAACTCAGCAAACATAGTAGACACAGAGTTTTATAGTGGTTCCCCAAGCTTTGGGTACATCCACTTTCCCCCTTCGCCTATCTAGTAGTGTACTAGATTCGGCCAAACTCCTTCACTATCTCAGAACCCAAAACAGGCTCCTACACCTCAGGCCCAAGGCCCTACAACTCAGCTTTTCACAAAGCCTACACTCAGCCACAAAGGCCTACACTCAGCCATCAAGGCCTACACTCAGCCACCAAGGCCTACACTCAACCAACAAGGCCTACACTCAGAGATTTCACTCTCCTACCCTCAGCCTTTATAATTGCAGGCTTACAATCTCAGATCCCAAAGGATCCTACAAGTTATAATGAATACAAAATATATAAACTCAACAACTTAGACGAAAGAGAGATAAGTTGTGAGATTCTTGATGAGTTCTTGGAAGAACTCAGCTGGACTCAATCTGACTTAGCTTTCTTCAAAGCTTCTTGAAAGTAGAACTCAATAAGATTGACTCCTTCTGCAGTTGATCCTTGATCTCTGCTTCTTAAGATTCAGACTAATCTGAATCCTTCTTCTCAGCTGGGTTCCAACAGCTGATTTCTTGGATGGAGCTCTCTCTCTCCAACTTCTTAGATCTTCACTTGATAGCTAGATCTTCTTTAAATCTGAACTTGGACTTGTGTTCAATCTCTTCAACAACTTGTTGATCAATCTCTTCTGTAGACAGTATAGGCCTATTTATAGGCCTTCTTCATGGTAACCGGCTGGTCCGGTCCATAACTGAATTCTGACAACTCTGACAGGTGCTGTAGACCGGCTGGACTAGCAGCTGTCAAGTCATCCAGTCAGTTCTTGAAAATTCTGTAACTGTCTTTAAGTGTCAAGACTTTCTGTCTTTAAGTGTCGACACTTATAGACCAAGTGTCGACACATGTTGTCTAAGTGTCGACACTAGTCTACAAGGTGTCGACACAACTCCTTGTGTTGTTGATTCTTTATCTCGACACTGCTTCTTCTTCATGTGTCGACACTGAAATTAAGTGTCGACACAAGTACTTGTACTTCAGTATCTTGCTGAATTCTTCTAAGTGTCGACACAACACCTTTGTATCGACACATCTTCATGTGTTGAATCTGTTAAGTGTCGACACTGCTTCTTGGTGTCGACACATCTTCATGTTGATACTTGTTGAGTGTCGACACAGCTCCTTGTGTCAACACATTCTTCTTCTTGTTGAGACTTCAGCTGAGTGTCGACACATTCCCATAGTGTCGACACTTGTACTTAGAATAATTTGTTGAACTTTGCTAATCTTTGCTAAGTGTCGACACAGCTCCTTGTGTCGACACTTTATTCAAGTGTTGAGTCTTCAACTAAGTGTCGACACATTGTTCTGGGTGTCGACACTTACTTCAAGTGTTGACTCTTCTGCTAAGTGTCGACACATTGTTCTGGGTGTCGACACTTACTTCAAGTGTTGACTCTACAGTTGAGTGTCGACACATTGTTCTGAGTGTCGACACTTGTACTTAGTCTCTGCTGACTTTTGCTGAGTGTCGACACAGCCTCCAAGTGTCGACACTTTCTGATGGAGACACAGCTTCACTGGGTGTCGACACAACTGTTAAGTGTCGACACAGCTTTACTGTCTTTTCTTCATTGAGTGTCGACACTGCTCCTTGTGTCGACACTTTCTGTCTGGTGTCGACTCAGCATCCCTGGTGTCGACACAATGACTCCAAGTGTCGACACTGCTTGCCTGGGTGTCGACACAAGTCTTCTTAAGTGTCGACACTTTCCCTCTGGGTGTCGACACATGGACTTAGAAACTTTTTCATCATTTCCTGCAAATACTTAACCTGCACATGTAACTCAAAATACATCAAATACATTTTGATGTATATCATTGAGTTGGGTGAGGCTTCTTCAAATCAGGTACATTTGAACCAATGTACCCAACAATCTCCACCTATTTGGAGAAGTCATAACCCTTAGTCAATGATATACACCATTCATAACAAAATTACAAAATGATGTAAAATAGGATTATATATAGCAGGGTAAACAAAAACATGTATCAATCACACATGTATTCATAGACATCAACACAGAACAAATATGAAATAGACATAGACATCATCACAGAACAAATATGAAATAGATTTAACATATAACACATTGTTCTAATATCTGTCATATTCTTTTTCAGAAGTTCACAAAATGTTTTAAAAAGATTACAAAGTAAACTTCAAGAAAATTCTAATTCTATTTCTGTTCTGTCTCCTTAATCACAATTCCTTTTCCAACTTGAACTTTAGCTTGAACAGGAGCATCAGCAACTTCAGCATCAGCAGGCTTCTTTCCTTTCAGATCTTTCTTCTTAAGCTCTTCTGCTTTAATCTTCTACCTTTCAAAATAATGGTATGGCTTTGGAAAGTACTTGCTAGGCTCCTGAGCAGTAGGAGGTAGCTTTCCCATCTTGGCCTTTCTCCTGTATTGGACTATTGCCTCCTGCCTTATCTCATGTTTTCTCCATTCAGCCTCAGAAAACCATTTGTTCTTGTCATGCACATTATCTTTGGCAGCTTTCCAGGCAGTCAAAATGATATTTCTTGAGGTAGGGCTCCACTGTTCAAAGTCTGGCCTTTGTTCAGCTTGTTCCCTAAACCTCTTCTTAGACAATCTAGTCTCTTCTTCTTTCTGTAGAGCTTCTTCTTCTTTCTGAAGAGCTGCTTGCATAGCTTCAGATATAGGCTGAACCACTTTTTCTAGAATGACATTGGACTTCCCTTCAGTTGGGCTATACATGTGATGAATATCAGCTTGCACCATTTCAAAATCTGGAGGAGGATAGATAACTTGAGACACTTCTGGTTGCTCCCCTCCTAAATATGCAGGATGAATTCCAAATTCAGCAACATTGTCATCATCACAAAGAGGAGGATAGCCCAGTGTAGCTCTGATGGAATTAGATATCCATCTGGCATGATCAGAGCTAGCTTTGACTAAAACTCTCTCCCCCTTTATGACTTCTCTAGCCATGTGATCTCTGACATCATCCTTCTAGAATCTGATTTGATTATCCAAGTATCTGACTCCATCTTTAAAGAAAGGTTTGAGCTTATTAAGTTGTTCAGATATGGCCTTCTGGGAGTCTTGAATGGAGGTCTTAACAGCAGTGATTTCTTCTTGAAATACTTTGTCAAATTCAGCTTTAATAGTAGCAGTAGAGGTAGAAGGTCCAGCAGCTATGTTCTTTATTTCTGTGACAATTGCATTATGAGATTCTGTCAAATTGTCATTCATTCTAAGTTGATTTTCAAGTACATATCCTTGCTTCAGGGCTATGTCATCAACTTGAGCCTTAATCTTTTCTTGGTGTGTAGCTAAGTACACTACTGCATTCCCCCCTTTGTGGAAGCAGTCTGTCATCTCCTTCTTGTTAAGATTCATTTCAAATCTTATTGATTTTATGTCCTGGGCTAGATCAAACTGTAGTGATTTGTGCCCTTCATCAACATACTTTTCAATGGCCTGCCTTTGCTCATCCAACTTGACTTGCATTGCAACCATTAAAGCACTATAATCCACAGTTGGAGCTGGCTGTGCTATAGGCTGTGGAGCAATAGATTGTAAGGCCTTCTTATAACTCTGACTCCTTCTCTTGAATACATAAATTTTCTGTTTCTTTGCCCTTGCAGCCTCCTCATCTTCAGATGCTGAGGAGCTGTCTATATCTACCTTCTCCTTAGGGCTTGGGGGCCTCTCAGGCTGCACATCAGGTGCCTTCTCAGTTTCTTTTCTTGTAGGCTCTTTAAGAAATACAATTTGCTCCCCCTCAACTGGAGCATTCTCCCTCTCAGCAGCATCAATTTCCTTGTCAAAATCTGCTTGATCCAGATTCAAGAAAAGATCTTCCATGGTATACTCTTGTGGTGAATGAGCTGGAGAAAGTCTTGGCTCTTCAACCACTGGATCAGAAACAAATTGAGCTGCAGTAGATGTGTCTTCCATGACAACATCTGGGACTTGACTAGCAGGCTGTGGTTGCTGATAAACATCAGACAAATCAGTATCTTCTATAGGAAAAACCAAAGCATTAAGCTCAGTAATTACCTCTAGAATTGTTTCTGTAGCTTGCTCACTCTCAAGAGGAGTGGGTTCTTCCACAACTAGTGGCTCCCCCTGAATGTGATCCTTGTGGATGGGGCTAGCTTGTGGTAGCCCCCCTAGATTTCAGCATCCACTTGAGGAGCTGGAGACTTCACAGCAGGCTCTTCCTCAATCTCATCTGGTGTGAAGACAACTTGTTCTTCACTGTCTGAGCTACTAGTGGACACTTGAGCCACTGGAGCAGTTTTCCTCTTCTTCTTTGGTGGAATTTCTTTCTCAGAAGTAATCTTCTCAGGTGTTGGTATCTCTTTTGACAACACTCTGTCCCATCTGGAGAATATTCTCAGATCCATTTTCCTCATGTGATTTATTTTACTTCCAGCAGCCTGACTCATAACTTCAGGCATAACACCTGCTAGGTAAAGACTTAAAATTCTGCCTAAGTTGGGCTTCTTTAGGCTTTCTTTAATCTTCTCAAAAACTACCATAGACCAGTCAGTTTGCAGAGAGAAGATTATCCTTGTCATAATAGTAAACATATAGGCAGACACTCTGTCATGCCCTCTTGGCTTGCTTAATATTACCTTTCCAACAATCTCTGAAAGGAATTTCCCTTGATTGTTCATGCCCTTTCTAAGAAACACTGATCCAAGCTTCATCTTAGGATCCAGTCCACACCAGGTTAGAGCTTCCCTGTTCTTTGAAGCAGTAACCTCATCTTCCTCTTTAGTTCTGGGCAACTGAAGTACCTTCCTCAGACTTTTAGGTGAAACCTTAACCTTTTCTCCATGAACTCTGGATTTGATCTTGTATCCAGATTCGTCCACTTCAGCTCCATTGAGGAATTCCAGTACCTCTTTCTTCCATATTTTAGTAGGTTCTGAAACAAGATATTCTAACCCTGAATCTGCGACTAGGGTTACTATTGTCTTGATTTCTTGATCGGCATCCTCAAAAGCATTCCGCACCAGCTCGTATCCTTCGTTGACGTTCTCCTCTAACTTAGGCGCCATTAGGGTTTGTAGAATTTGTCATGAGAGAAGAGAGGTGTCGACACAGAAGTTTGGTCTCGAAACTTTGAAAGCGTGTCGACAAACAAAGACAAAACCCTATTTATACCTTTCTAATTTTGAAGATGAACAGGCGGGACAGCTAACTTAAATTGTGTCGACACTGGCAATAAGTGTCGACACTGACTTATAATGTCTCGACACATATGTGTCGACACAAGTTTAGTCAACAGATTTTATGTGTCGACACTTGTTTATGTGTCGACACTACATAACTCGACACATAATCGAGACTTTACTTAGAGAATTCTAAGTAAATACTAAGTGTCGACACCACCTTGGTTGTGTCGACACCAACTAGTCATGTGTCGACACTATTATTCTGAAGTGTCGACACCAACTTCCTAGATGTGTCGACACCTTTTCCCTGAAGTGTCGACACCTACCATCTGTGTCGACACAGAAATCTCTATGTGTCGACACCTTTTTACTTAGCCAATTTCAATACTATAAACTTACTCTAAATTTATCATTCCTAGTTCAATCTTAAACCTATTGAACTTAGCTTCTTCTAGGGGCTTAGTATACATATCAGCTAGTTGTTCATCTATTTTAACATATTCAAGTAAAATATCTTCTCTTTCTACATGCTCCCTAAGAAAATGATATTTAATTTCAATATGTTTTGTTCTACTATGGGATACAAGATTATTAGCTATTGAAATAGCACTAGTAGAATCACAAAAGAGTGGAGTTCTACTTACCTGAAATCCATAGTCCTCAAGCTGATGTTGTATCCACAGAAGTTGAGCACAGCAACTTCCTGCAGCCACATACTCTGATTCTGCAGTGGAGATAGCCACACTTGTTTGCTTTTTGCTACTCCAAGAAATCAGTCTTCCACCTAGGAATTGACAGGTTCCAGTAGTGCTTTTTCTGTCTTCTTTACATCCTGAGGGTTGTTTCACATAGACTTCTTCTTTAAGATTACCATTTAGAAATGCTGACTTGACATCCATTTGGTAAACTTTGAATCCTTGATAGGTTGCATAGGCCAGGAACATTCTTATGGCTTCCAGTCTGGCTACTGGAGCAAAGGTTTGATCAAAATCAATACCTTCTTCCTGCCTATATCCTTTAGCAACCAATCTTGTTTTATTCTTAATGATGACACCTTGTTCATCCAACTTATTCCTGTAGATCCACTTGGTTCCTATTATATTGTGGTCTTTAGGTTTAGGAACAAGTTCCCAGACCTTGCACCTCTTGAACTGATTAAGCTCTTCTTGCATTGCTTCAGTCCATTGTGGATCTAGTATGGCTTCTTCAAACTTCTTTGGTTCAACTTGAGATAGAAAACTAGAGTAGATTGCTGCATTCTGATTTCTGCTCCTTGTTTGTACCCCTTGTCTTGGATCACCGATGATCTGTTCTACTGGATGATCTCTAAGTTGCCTATTGGCTGGAGGCATCCTGACTTCTGGTTGAACCTCTTCAGTTTCATCATCTTGTTGTACTCCTTGTACTTCTTCTGCATTTGGTACATGTAGTACTACCCCTGGACAACAGCCACTGTCTTCTACTTGTTGTCTTGCAGTAGATTCTTCTTCTAGAGTGAGCTTGTCCATCTTCTTTGTTAAACCTGTGGGGCTGCATACACTACTAGACAACTCATTGTTAATAAGTTTAGTCTCATCAAATACTACATGTACAGTTTCTTCTACAACTTGAGTTGACAAGTTGTAGACTCTATAAGCCTTACTGTTGTTATTGTACCCAACAAAAATTCCCTCTTGGGACTTGGCAGCAAACTTAGTTAAGTAAGACTTTCCATTGTTAAGTATGAAGCATTTGCAACCAAAGATCCTGAAGTAGGATAGGTTTGGTTTCCTGCCTTTCACAACCTCATAGGGGGTCTTGTTGAGGCCTTTAGTAATGGTAGCCCTATTAATAACATGGCATGCAGTATTAACTGCTTCAGCCCAGAAGTATTCTGGTAGTGATGTATCACTTAATAGGGTCCTACCAGCCTCAATCAAAGTTCTATTCTTCCTCTCAGCAATGCCATTTTGCTGAGGTGTTCTTGGTGAAGAAAACTCTTGAAATATCCCAAAGTCTTCACATAGTTTTGTCATGCTATCAGACTGAAACTCAGTACCATGGTCACTTCTTATTTTGACCACTGTACTATTTAGTTCATTTTGAATTTGCTTGACAAAGCTATAGAAGACACTAGGTGTTTCAGATTTCTGTCTTAAGAAAAACACCCAGGAAAACCTTGAGTAGTCATCTACAACTACAAAGGTATAGACCTTCCTACCTAGGCTGTGAACTGGCATTGGACCAAAGAGATCCATATGCAAGAGGTATAAACACCTCATAGCATCTTTGTTTTCTATGCTTCTAAAGGTGGATCTAGTCTGCTTGCCCTTTTGACAAGCTGAGCAAATACCATCTTTAACACACTTAACTTGAGGACCATTCCTCACTAACTCTTTGCTAAAGAGTTTGCCAAGTGTCTTGTAATTAAGATGAGCTAGCCTCTTGTGCCATTTGACACAATGAGAGACTGTCTCATCAGCTACAAGGCACACTTGAGAACCATTGGTCTCACACATAATGTCTAGGCAGTAGACATTCCTCTTTCTATAGCCAGTCAAAATGATCTCTTGATCATTTGACCTCTTGATATGACAACCATCCTTAACAAATGAGATGTCATACCCTACATCACTTAATTGACTTATACTTATTAGGTTGTGTTTCAACCCTTTAACATAAGCCACTTGAGTAATGGTAACCAAGTTGCTAGAAATGTTACCAAATCCTTTGATGATTCCTTTTTCAGAACTACCAAAGGTGACTTTTGGACCATCTTTAATAGGTGTGTAGTCCCTTAGTAGTCCCCTAGTTCCAGTCATATGTCTGGAACATCCACTATCCAAGTACCATATTGGGGCATGGCAACTTGGACTCACCTGCAAAACAGATTAATGAACCTTAGAACCCAAAGTATTCTTGGGTCCTTGGTATTTGTTAGTTTGCATCCTGACAAAGCTACCAGCAGGCTTTCCTACAGGCAGATTGCTACTCACTTTGGCACTACCATTGTGCCAACAGTCTATTGCAAAATGGCCAACCTTGCCACAACACCAACATTCAAACTTATTGTACCTTTGCTTAGGTACTGTCTTTGTTGTCTTATCTATAGCTGACTTGTTGAGTGTTGGGGGTTTGCCCTTGGACTTGGACTTGGACTGAACAGTCCTTGCAGGTCTTGTAAAACCCAGTCCAGCCTTGCCTTTGTGATGAACAAATTCATCAATTAAAGGTAGAACTGACTTAGGTTTAGAAAACCTAGCAACTAAGTCCTTTTCCTTCTGAAGATTAATCTCCAGACACTTGATTTGATCATTCTTAAATGATATAGTTCCCATTTGAATCACAGTTATGTGCTTCAATCTGGCTATCTCATTAAGCTTTTGATCAAAAGACTTCTCAAACTCAGTTGCAGCAGCTTTAAGAATAGCAATTTCCTTTGCCTGACTTTTGGCTAGGGTCTTGCTCTTCTTGTAAGCTTGCAACAGAACCTTGTATTCATCTATCAACTGATGAATATCTGCTTCAGACTCAGATGCACTCTCATCATTTGATGAGGATGAATCTGATTCTGTACTGGCACAAGAAATTGAACTAAAAGTTGAAATTTGTACCTTACTAGGTCCTGGCTGCTCCAGGATTTTGTCATTTTCAGTCAATGCCATTAGTCCTTGGCACTGACAGTCTTCTTGTTCATATATAGACTCCATAATCTGCATGAACTCTTCTTCTTCTTCTTCAGCAAACAGCCCTATATATGACTCAGCATCTGACTCAGTTTCTGAAGAAGAGATATCTGACAGGGTCTTCTCCTTTTTGGCAACAAATGACTTTTCTTTCTTGCCTTTGAAATGAGTCTTCTTCTTGTCACTAGACTCATTTCTCTTCTCTGGACAATCTGCTATCACATGACCTTGTCTATTACAGAAATAGCACACAATTTTTGATAGTGTAGCTTTGCTAGACTTTGACTTTTTCTTGTCTTTCTTTGAAGACCTCTTTTTCTGATAAGAGTCTTCCTTTCCCTGTGATGTAGAAGGCCTTGTCCTCCACTGTTTCTTCTTCAAGAACTTCTGAAAATGTCTAGTGAAGGCAGCAAAGTCCTCATCACTTTCACTGCTTTCAGACTTTGTACTAGCTGACTCATCTGACTCAGATTCAACAACCTTTGGAGGTGGAGTAGGTGACTTACATCTGTACCTTCTGGGGGCTTCTGATTTAAAGGCCACTGTCCTTTCCTTGTGTTCATTTCTTGTGGATTTCTCCTCTTCTTTCCTCACTGTCAACTGCATTTCATAAGACAACAGTTTGCCAAACAGTGTAGGTGGAGGAATTTCTGCCAACTTAGCCATTTCTCTAATGGCACAGATTTTGGTGTCCCAATCTTTTGTTAGGGACCTTAGAAACTTGTCATTAAGTTCATAATTACTGAACTCTCTGCCATAGGACATGAGTTCATTCACTATCCTGTAAAACTTCTTATAGCACTCAGTTATGCTATCACCCTTTCCTTGTCTAAAACTTTCATACTCTTGATTTAGTAAGGATTTTCTGTCTTGCCTAACTTCTTCAGATCCTTCCATATACACAATAAGGGTATCTCACATCTCTTTGGCTGTCTTACAGTGTATAAGATTCTGAAAAGTTGCATCATCTATGGCACTCACTATAATGTTTTGAGCCCTTTTGTCCATGGTGGCTAGGACAATCTCATCCTTTGTCATTTCAGAGAAATCCTTTGGTGTTCTCTGATTAGCATCTAGGACTGACACCTTCATGGGCACATATGGCCCTTCCTTTACTGTGATATAAATTCTAGGGTCTGAGGCCTCCATAAATAGCCTCACCCTTTCCTTCCATATGCCAAAGATTTCCTTCCTACATATAGGTAATTTCATGGATCCCAATTCCTTGTGATTTTCAGTGGAACCCATGGTTCTTGATTTTCTTGAATCTGTTCTTGACTTAACCTGAATCTGCCAACAGGATCTCCTCAGACAGTTATGTCCCTTTTTGAGGAACCTCGCTCTGATACCACTTGAAAGATATTGTCCCTAAGCACCTAGAGGGGGGGTGAATAGGTGACTTGAATCTTTTTAACTTTTCAGGCAGCAAACAGATAATATCACAGAATTATATCTAACACAGCACACATTCAGCAATCACAGCAACTCAGCAAACACAGTAGACACAGAGTTTTATAGTGGTTCCCCAAGCTTTGGGTACATCCACTTTCCCCCTTCGCCTATCTAGCAGTGTACTAGATTCGGCCAAACACCTTCACTATCTCAGAACCCAAAACAGGCTCCTACACCTCAGGCCCAAGGCCCTACAACTCAGCTTTTCACAAAGCCTACACTCAGCCACAAAGGCCTACACTCAGCCATTAAGGCCTACACTCAGCCACCAAGGCCGACACTAAGCCAACAAGGCCTACACTCAGAGATTTCACTCTCCTACCCTCAGCCTTTATAATTGCAGGCTTACAATCTCAGATCCCAAAGGATCCTACAAGTTATAATGAATACAAAATGTATAAACTCAACAACTTAGATGAAAGAGAGATAAGTTGTGAGATTCTTGATGAGTTCTTGGAAGAACTCAGCTGGACTCAATCTGACTTAGCTTTTTTCAAAGCTTCTTGAAAGTAGAACTCAATAAGATTGACTCCTTCTGCAGTTGATCCTTGATCTCTGCTTCTTAAGATTCAGACTAATCTGAATCCTTCTTCTCAGCTGGGTTCCAACAGCTGATTTCTTGGATGGAGCTCTCTCTCTCCAACTTCTTAGATCTTCACTTGATAGCTAGATCTTCTTTAAATCTGAACTTGGACTTGTGTTCAATCTCTTCAACAACTTGTTGATCAATCTCTTCTGTAGACAGTATAGGCCTATTTATAGGCCTTCTTCATGGTAACTGGCTGGTCCGGTCCATAACTGAATTCTGACAACTCTGACAGGTGCTGTAGACCGGCTGGACTGGCAGCTGTCAAGTCATCCTAGTCAGTTCTTGAAAATTCTGTAACTGTCTTTAAGTGTCAAGACTTTCTGTCTTTAAGTGTCGACACTTATAGACCAAGTGTCGACACATGTTGTCTAAGTGTCGACACTAGTCTACAAGGTGTCGACACAACTCCTTGTGTTGTTGATTCTTTATCTCGACACTGCTTCTTCTTCATGTGTCGACACTGAAATTAAGTGTCGACACAAGTACTTGTACTTCAGTATCTTGCTGAATTCTTCTAAGTGTCGACACAACACCTTTGTGTCGACACATCTTCATGTGTTGAATCTGTTAAGTGTCGACACTGCTTCTTGGTGTCGACACATCTTCATGTTGATACTTGTTGAGTATCGACACAGCTCCTTGTGTCAACACATTCTTCTTCTTGTTGAGACTTCAGCTGAGTGTCGACACATTCCCATAGTGTCGACACTTGTACTTAGAATAATTTGTTGAACTTTGCTAATCTTTGCTAAGTGTCGACACAGCTCCTTGTGTCGACACTTTATTCAAGTGTTGAGTCTTCAACTAAGTGTCGACACATTGTTCTGGGTGTCGACACTTACTTCAAGTGTTGACTCTTCTGCTAAGTGTCGACACATTGTTCTGGGTGTCGACACTTACTTCAAGTGTTGACTCTACAGTTGAGTGTCGACACATTGTTCTGAGTGTCGACACTTGTACTTAGTCTCTGCTGACTTTTGCTGAGTGTCGACACAGCCTCCAAGTGTCGACACTTTCTGATGTAGACACAGCTTCACTGGGTGTCGACACAACTGTTAAGTGTCGACACAGCTTTACTGTCTTTTCTTCATTGAGTGTCGACACTGCTCCTTGTGTCGACACTTTCTGTCTGGTGTCGACTCAGCATCCCTGGTGTCGACACAATGACTCCAAGTGTCGACACTGCTTGCCTGGGTGTCGACACAAGTCTTCTTAAGTGTCGACACTTTCCCTCTGGGTGTCGACACATGGACTTAGAAACTTTTTCATCATTTCCTGCAAATACTTAACCTGCACATGTAACTCAAAATACATCAAATACATTTTGATGTATATCATTGAGTTGGGTGAGGCTTCTTCAAATCAGGTACATTTGAACCAATGTACCCAAGAGTGTCGACACCTTGTGTCGACACCGGCTTGTCGTGGTGTCGACGCATCGTGTCGACACTGGGTGCTGCCCTTGTTTTGGGGTCAAGGAGACTCGGGGTTGGTTTTGGTTAGGCGTGCAAGGCCGCGTCGGTTGGACCCGACGTTTTGCCTTGGGTTCGTGTGTTTCTTAGGACTGTTAGTGGGACTTTTCCCTAGAAGGGGGGCATTGGGTGTTCGGCTAATTTTCTGCATGCCGACTCTTGGGTTGTGGCAGGTGGTGGAGTTTTGGTGGCCTCTGGAGGGGTGGTTTTATGTGGAGAGCTGTGGCCCCCGCCTTTTGCCCCGGTTTGGGTTGGTGTGTGTGGGACCCTAAAGCTGCCACTGTTTGACCCCTTAGCCCTTTTTGGGTCTGATTCTGGTTATGCATTCATACACATGTTTTGACCACTGCCGCTTACCCACGTGTTAGGGCTGTTAGTCCCTTTCCTGTTTATGTTTACCCTTCTTTGTTTGGCATATGTATATGTCCTGATGATGTTGCAGACTCTCTTGGTATGGCATGTTGGTTTATTGCTCGCTCTTGGTTTGCTCTGCGGTGTTTTAGACAGTACTCTTTTCCTACTGCCATTCTCTTTTTCTTTTGCTTATAGCAGTTTGTTGCCGTGTTGGTAACCCTTCATCTTATTTGCTCATTAACCTATTGCTCTATTTACTTTTTGATTGTTTCCTTGCTGAGGTGTTCATTTCTTGAATGCCTCAGGTCCAGGTTATAGCCAGTTCAGCGGCTAGTTCTTTTGGAGGGGCTTGTTGGTGTCCTCTAGGGTAGCTGAGATTGCTGATCCCTGTTTGTTGTGAGGTAGTTCTTTACTCTTTTGTATAGACATACGTACTCGCCAGTGGGTTCGTGTCAGGTTGTTGGCGCCCACTGGTGGCTTCTTGTGATGCTAAATATGAATTTAAACTGCTGTTTTTTCCTATTTGTGTTGGTTACTTGCTTCTGGGAAGGATTTATGACAGGTTGCATGTTAGATATTTTAAAAATCTAAAAGCATTATTATATGTACCCCATGTATAACATGATTCTAAATCAAGGACACTATTTTTTCTCAGCGTAAAACACTATTTTCCATACCTACTATATACACCTTAGGGTCGTGCACGCATAAGTCGTCCCCCGGGGACACTTATGCTCTTTTAGGGCGTCAATTTATTGAAACAAAGTATTTTCTGCTGCGTATAAATATAGTTTTAACAGTGGACTAGCAGATCCACCGGGTCGAGGGATACGGCCATTCAACAAAACTGATTTTCTTTCATACTTAATTAACAATTTTCCTTAAAACCTAACGTCTGGAGTTTTGCCTGAGCGTGTGCAGTTATCCCCTGCATGACGTGGCATCACGACGCTTGTTTTCTCTTACTCTGATACGATTTTTACCGTTGAGAAAATGCGGGTTGTGACAGTTCGTAACAGAGGGAGGTTGCTTGACAAATGGTTGGGCAACCTTTCCCTTGTCTGCATTAGTGTTTAGCATCATACCATTCACACACCGATATGTCATCAGCACGTCTTGGCCGAAGCACGAACAATACACTCATGAGCATGAAGAAGTATACAGGGCATATTATGTAGTATGGGATGCATAATATGTGTTTGTATATGGATCCACCATAGGAGGCAACATGTGAGGGTTATGTAGTATGGGATGCATAACCTCACCACATGAATGCGGCTAGCACTTTTTCTTTTTCGTTACATGGGAATGTTATGTAGTATGGGATGCATAACATTTTCATGTGTACGCCACCCATGGCATGCACTAAGGCCTTTTTAGAATGCATAGCACATCATGCATAGCATAACATTTCATAAGCACAACGTGTCAAGCTAAAGATTTGCAAGATGACATATGTACACACATGGTTTTGAGTCAAAAAGAATACAAATGCATCCATTCATGGTTTAGGCACATGAGTCAGTATGATGGTGGTGAACCATCTTAGGATAAGCATAACATCATCATGGTAAAAACAACTTCCAGAGCAAGTTTTGCAGTTGAAGTTCATATTTAATTGTGTTTGTCCGTACCAGGTAGTTTCGTTCTAGTTGATGGGCTAGGATTTGTCTAAAGCTTGTGCGATTTTAGGATGGCGAGACGTCCTGCGACGAGATCGACCCCCCAATCCGAGGGTGAGACGTCAGGAGCGCAGAGCGATGCGTTGGTAGAAAGCCTGCGGCAGAGTAATGAGGAGTTATCGAGGCAGGTTGTGGCTATGCAGGCTCAGATTCAGTCCCTTGTAGCAGTGGTGGAGGGACAGACCCCGAGAGATCAGAACCCCGCTGAGGGAGTAGCTGTTCCTACCCCTCCTGCTCCTCCCGTGCCTTTGGTTGTGGTGCCCCTGGAGATGGCGTTCATATCCCAGTTTCAGCGGCTGAGACCCCCTACCTATGATGGGCAGGCAGATTTCATGATTCTGGATGATTGGCTGATTACCATTGAGGAGATGTTCTCGTACTCAGGGATTACGGACGATCAGGGAGTGATGCTCGCTGCTTACCAGCTCAAGGGCTTGGCAAAGAATTGGTGGCTGAGGGAGAAAGAGAGCTTAGTGGCAGGTTGCACTTGGGAGTCATTTAAAGTGATGTTGTTAAGTAAGTTTCTGCCTTCAGTCGAATGGGACCGGCTAATGAATGACTTTCTTCATTTAAAGCAGAGGAAACTCACGGTTAGTGAGTATGAGATTGAGTTTAGTAAGTTGAGTCGGTTTGCTCCGGGTCTGGTGAGTGTTGAGGCAAACCGAGTTAAGCGATTTCTGGGTGGACTAAGATGTGACATTCAGCAGTTAGCAAATGCCTATGGAGTGGTCAGTTATGCCAGCGCGGTTGAAGCTGCTTTGAGAGTTGAGGCCATTGAGAATGCCAAGAATAGAGGCCAGCAGTTAAGGAAGGATAAGCGGAAGTCCGGTGGAGCGAAGAGCCATCAGGAACCTGATGTTGTCTCAAGAAAGAAGGTCAAAGAGATTTGTAGCTTTTGTGGCCGGCCAGGCCACCCCTTTGAGAAGTGTTTCAAAAGGTTGGGAGCGCAGAAGAAGGAACAGGTGCACGCGATTCAGGGTACTTCCAGGGGAGACTTGGTGTGTGCCTTGTGTGGAAGGAAGGGGCATGAGGCTGCCCGTTGTTGGTTAAAAGATAAGGTCAGTTTTCTGTGCGGCCAGAAGGGTCATCTCAAGACAAGGTGCCCTCAGACCCAGTCTATTCTGCAGCCAGTTCCCCTCCAGGCTCTTCCACCGCCTCAGCGAGTGGATAAAGGAAAAGGAAAGCTGAATGTGCTTTCGGCATACGAAGCGCAGACCTCAACCCAGGTTATCTCAGGTTCGACTCCTCCCCAGTCGTTTCGTTACGTTCCCTTTTTGGTTGCAGTTTTCGTTTTAGCGCTTGTTGCCTTAGATGCGTGTGCAATTCGTAGGGCGATTTAAGGTAAAGAACTGCTGGGCGCGCGTTCTCTTCGATTCCGGCACTACCCACTCGTTTGTGGCTAGAGCCTTCGTGGAGCGGTTCAGTTTGGGCCTAGATCGTGTTGGTGGTGCCTTCTGTGTTAAGTTCCCCTCCGGTGACTCTGTGGTTACGGACCTGGGTATCCTCGATTGTCCAATTTTGTTGGGAGATTTTCTAGCCAAGGCAGATTTGAAGGTGATTGACCTGGAGGACTTTGACGTTATTTTGGGCATGGACTGGTTGTCAAGGTACGATGCTGTGATCCAGTGCAAGGGTAAGCGCTTGGACTTCGTCAAAGACAACGGTAATCCAGGGAGCGTTTATGGGTATTCCCTCCAGTTGTCTCCAGTCATTTCTGCGGTGCGTGCTCGGAAGTTGCTTGTTTCTGGCTGTTTTGCCTGTGTGGTTTCTCTAGTAGGGTCGATTGTTAGTGAGCCCCGTTTGGAAGAGATTCCTGTGGTGTGTGACTTTTCTGATGTGTTTCCTGACGATCTTCCCGGTCTTCCACCCGATCAAGATGTCGAGTTTGCAATAGATTTGGAGCCAGGCACGCGTCCTATCGTAAAGGCGCCGTACCGAATGGCCCCGCGAGAGCTGGAAGAGTTGCGAATTCAGCTGGATGAGTTGTTGGAAAAAGGCTTTATAAGGCCGAGTTCTTCGCCTTGGGGTGCGCCAGTGCTGTTCGTTAAAAAGAAGGATGGGTCGATGAGGTTATGCATCGACTATAGAGAGCTGAACAAGGTTACTATTAAGAACAGGTACCCTTTGCCGCGAATCGACGATTTATTTGACCAACTGCGTGGTAGTGCCGTGTTTTCCAAGATAGATCTTCGTTCGGGCTATCACCAGTTGAGGATTCGGGAGTCAGATGTTCCGCGGACGGCGTTCCGCTCTCGTCATGGGCATTTTGAGTTTTTGGTTATGTCATTTGGTTTGACTAATGCGCCCTCAGCTTTTATGGATTTGATGAATAGAGTTTTCAAGGATTTTCTAGATAATTCGTGATTGTCTTTATAGACGATGTTTTGGTGTATTCTAAGGATGCAGAGGATCATGATCGACATTTGCGGCTGGTCTTGGCGACTCTGAGAGACCATAAGCTATACGCCAAGCTGAGCAAATGTGAATTTTGGTTGCCTCAAGTTTCTTTTCTAGGCCACGTGATTAATAAGGAGGGAATATCGGTGGACCCAGAGATGATCGCTGCTATTATGGGATGGGCGAGACCAGTTACCCCCAAAGAGATCAGAAGCTTCTTGGGTTTGGCTGGTTATTATAGAAGATTTGTAGAAGGTTTCTCTACCTTGTCCGCGCCGTTGACCAAGTTGACGCAGAAGAATGTAGCCTTTATATGGGATGACAAGTGTGAGAAGGCTTTTGAGGAACTAAAAAGAAGGCTATGTTCGGCTCCAATTTTGTCTTTGCCTACAGAGGGTAGTGAGTATGATACATATGTGGATGCGTCGCATGTCGGTCTGGGCTGCGTTTTGATGCAGGGCGGAAAGGTGATTGCGTACGGGTCGAGGCAGCTAAAGACTCACGAGAGGAACTACCCTACGCATGACCTGGAGTTTGCAGCTGTGATCTATGCGTTGAAATTGTGGAGGCATTTGCTATATGGCGCGCAGTGCAAGATTTTCACGGATCATAAGAGTCTGAAGTATGTCTTCACTCAGAAAGAATTGAATCTGCGCTAGCGGCGGTGGTTGGAGTACGTGGCCGACTATGATGTTGAAATTCAGTATCATCCAAGCAAGGCAAATGTGGTGGCTGATGCCCTGAGTCGGAAGTCAGGTAAGATTTTTAATCTTTCCGCCGAGCGTCTAGTGGAAGAGTTTCTTTTGATGGACATTTCTATGGGAAGCTGTGATTCGCAGAGTAGCATAGCAGTAGCAGAACCTTCGTGGATTACGCTTATGAGACTACATCAGAAGGACGATCCCGATCTTCTGCATTTGTATCTTCGAGCTGAGAAGGGTGAATTACCAGATTTCTCTAAAGATGATGCGGGTACCTTGAAGTACCGTGGTAGGTTTTGTATCCCCGCAGTTGGAGATATCCGAGATATGGTGTGCAGAGATGCCCACAGATCTAGTGTTGCCTACCATCCAGGGTCTACCAAGATGTATCATGATTTAAAACGGATTGCCTGGTGGTACGGGATGAAGAAGGACATAGCCAGATTTGTTTCAGAGTGTTTCACTTGCAGGCGTGTGAAAGCCGACCATGGGAGGCCTGGTGGAAAGCTGACCCCCTTGGAGATTCTGATGTGGAAGTTGGAGAGTATCTCGATGGATTTCATTACCGGCTTACCGAGATCTCCTAAGGGGCATGATTCAGTTTGGGTAATTGTAGACAGATTGACGAAGAGCGCTCATTTCGTACCATTTAAGATCGATTATCCGATGAGGAAGATAGTCGAGCTGTATCTGGAAGAGGTTATCAGATTGCATGGAGTACCCGTAAGTATCATATCAGATCGAGACTCCAGGTTCACATCTCGTTTTTGGAAGAGCCTTCAAGAAGGGTTGGGTATAGATTTGAGATATTCCACGGCTTATCATCCGCAGACCAATGGTCAGACGGAGCAAGTGAATCAGATTGTGGAAGACATGATCTGATGCTATATTCTGGACCACGGAGGAGCGTGGGACGAGCGCTTGCGGCTTATGGAATTCGCATACAACAACAGTTATCAAGAAAGCTTGCAAATGGCTCCCTTTGAAGCTTTGTATGGGAGGCGCTGCATGACTCCCTTGTTTTGGGCTGAGCTAGGCGAGGGACCTTTGTTGGGTCCAGAAGCGCTTTAGGAGATGGAAACCGCTGTGAAGCTTATTCGGGAAAAGCTTCGGATAGCCCAGGAGAGGTATGAGAAGAACGCCAATCGGCGTAGATCGGACTTGGAATTTGCTGTGGGGGACTCGGTGTTTTTAAAGGTCTCCCCGTTGATTGGAGTCAAGCGGTTTGGCAAGAATAGGAAGTTGGACCCGAGATACGTGGGGCCGTTTCCGATTGTTGAGCGGATTGGGGTATCAGCCTACATGCTGGCCTTGCCCGCAAATTTCCCTGGCGTGCATGATGTCTTTCACGTCAGTCAGCTGCAGAAATGTGTGATGAATGGCAGACATGTTTTGGATTCTGTGCCTCAGTTGGAGCTGAATCTTTCTTATGTGGAGGTGCCTGTTCGCATTTTAGATTCTCAAGTTCGGGCGTTGCGGAAGAAGACTATTCTGATGGTTAAAGTTTTATGGAGGAATCAAGATGTGGAAAGCGCGACTTGGGAGTTGGAGTCGGCTATGAGGGAGGCTCACCCTCATCTGTTTCCCTGATCTTGTGCTTGGTATGTTCTATTTTATTATTTATTTAGCCCTTTCCTGGCTCTTTCTCTCTCCTTCTTTATAGGGGTGTTGTGAGTAAAGTTTCGAGGCGAAACTTTCTTTTAGGGGGAGTGGCTGTAACGCCCCCGGTTTTTCTGTGTTATGTTTGATCTTTGGCTGGCGTTACGATGGCGTATTTCCGGCTTTTTGCCGTTGTAGAGCGTGGTCTTAGCTCTTAGGGTTCCCTGTGTAGCCTATTTGTAGCCTGTTAGCAAGATTCCCCAGCTAGCCGGAGTCTGTTTGATGACTCGGCTGGGCCTCTTAGGGAATGCTTGTGTTTTGGCTTCGGGAGGTGTTATCCCGGGTTTTGTTCGTCGAATGCTAATTTCGACTTCGCAGTTGTGTTCGTAGCATGGGTTTTTAGCTGCAGCGTGAATTTCGTCTTTTTCCGAGAAGTTTCAGGTTTCGTGTTATTTTGATGTTGAGTGTAAATAATTAGTAATATGTTGATTGTTTAATATTAAAACTGATATATAGTCTTGGGTCAGAATTAGGGCTGGGTTCCTTTTGTTCTTTTCATGTTTCTCTACTTGGAAGAAGCCGTCGCCTGTACGAGAGGAAGAGAACCGCCGGCCTACCCTAGCCTTCGGACGCCGATTCTTGGAGATTTAGCGGTCGGAATTCGATTTCGAGAGTGGATCTGGACTGCCCTCGCTGGGATCTGCTTTCTTTCTGCTCCTCAGCTTGCTGCTCTGCGGCCAGATCCGTGAGCGGGGGAGGCCGCCGACCGAGTTCCTGGTATTGAGGCAAGTGATGTCCCCTCATCCTTGCCAAAGCTGATCTTTGTCTTTCTTTTGAGCTAATTTTTATCTCTTTCTTGATTAGATCTTAGGTGTAAGCTAGGGTTTGTTCCCGATCATACTGTGGTTAGTGTAGAAAGTTCCAGTTAAATCTCAGTTTTCCGAGGGATTGTGTCTATTAGGGGCAGTTTTGGTTCGGTTTAGGTCGAGTAGCTGCCATTGCCGATGGATGTTGTACTCTAGAGAGAGAGAGAATCCTCGTTCCCGTTTCTGGTTGTGTGCTGGATCTGGCGCCTGAAGCCAGTCGGGGTGTCGACACCAGCCAGTCAGGGTGTCGACACCGTGGTGTCGACACCATCCAGTCAGGGTGTCGACACCGTGGTGTCGACACCAGCCTGTCGGGGTGCCGACACTTGGTGTCGACACCAGCCTGTCAGGGTGTCGACACCGGCCAGTCGGGGTGTCGACACTTGGTGTCGACACCCGCAGCGGTAGTGTCGACACCTTGTGTCGACACCGGCCGCAGTGGTGTCGACACTTGGTGTCGACACCCGCAGCGGCAGTGTTGACACCTTGTGTCGACACCGGTCGCAGTGGTGTCGACACTTGGTGTCGAAACCCGCAGCGGCAGTGTCGACACCTTGTGTCGACACCGGCCGCAGTGGTGTCGACACTTGGTGTCGACACCCGCAGCGGCAGTGTCGACACCTTGTGTCGACACCGGCCGCAGTGGTGTCGACACTTGGTGTCGACACCCGCAGCGGCAGTGTTGACACCTTGTGTCGACACCGGCCACAGAGGTGTCGACACTTGGTGTCGACACCAGCAGCAGTTGTGTAGACACCTTGTGTCGACACCGGCTTGTCGTGGTGTCGACACATCGTGTCGACACTGGGTGCTGCCCTTGTTTTGGGGTCAGGGAGACTCGGGGTTGGTTTTGGTTAGGCGTGCAAGGCCGCGTCGGTTGGACCCGACGTTTTGCCTTGGGTACGTGTGTTTCTTAGGACTGTTAGTGGGACTTTTCCCTAGAAGGGGGGAATTGGGTGTTCGGCTAATTTTCTGCATGCCGACTCTTGGGTTGTGGCAGGTGGTGGAGTTTTGGTGGCCTTTGAAGGGGTGGTTTTATGTGGAGAGCTGTGGCCACCGCCTTTTGCCCCGGTATGGGTTGGTGTGTGTGGGACCCTAAAGCTGCCACTGTTTGACCCCTTAGCCCTTTTTGGGTCTGATTCTGGTTATGCATTCAGACCCATGTTTTAACCACTGCCGCTTACCCACGTGTTAGGGCTGTTAGTCCTTTTCCTGTTTATGTTTACCCTTCTTTTTTTTGGCATATGTATATGTCCATGATGCTGTTGCAGACTCTCTTGGTAGGGCATGTTGGTTTATTGCTCGCTCTTGGTGTGCTCTGCGGTGTTTTAGACAGTACTCTTTTCCTACTGTCATTCTCTTTTTCTTTTGCTTATAGCAGTTTGTTGCCGGGTTGGTAACCCTTCATCTTATTTGCTCATTAACCTATTGCTCTATTTACTTTTTGATTGTTTCCTTGCTGAGGTGTTCTTTTCTTGAATGCCTCAGGTCCAGGTTGTAGCCAGTTCAGCGGTTAGTTCTTTTGGAGGGGCTTGTTGGTGGCCTCTAGGGTAGCTGAGATTGCTGATCCCCGTTTGTTGTGAGGTAGTTCTTTACTCTTCTGTATAGACATACGTAATCGCCAGTGGGTTCGTGTCAGGTTGTTGGCGCCCACTGGTGGCTTCTTGTGATGCTAAATATGAATTTAAACTGCTGTTTTTGCCTATTTGTGTTGGTTACTTGCTTCTGGGAAGGATTTATGACAGGTTGCATGTTAGATATTTTAAAAATCTAAAAACATTATTATATGTACCCCATGCATAACATGATTCTAAATCAAGGACACTATTTTTCCTCAGCGTAAAACACTATTTTCCATACCTACTATATACACCTTAGGGTCGTGCACGCATAAGTTGTCCCCTGGGGACACTTATGCTCTTTTAGGGCGTCAATTTATTGAACCAAAGTATTTTTTGCTGCGTATAAATATAGTTTTAACAGTGGACTAGCTGATCCACCGGGCCGAGGGATACGGCCATTCAACAAAACTGATTTTCTTTCATACTTAATTAACAATTTTCCTTAAAACCTAACGTCTGGAGTTTTGCCTGAGCGTGTGCAGTTATCCCCTGCACGACGTGGCATCACGACGCGTATTTTCTCTTACTCTGATACGATTTTTACCGTTGAGAAAATGCGGGTTGTGACACAGAATCCTCGCGATGGACGGCAGTGTCATCTCGCGGACTTTCCTGTTGTTGTAAAGTTATGGGGGCTCCCTGAAGAAATAAATAATTCATAAGGAAGGTACAGCTGTTGGAGGAGTAATAAAGACAGAAGCGAGAGCTCACCTCTTTCTCTCTAGGAGATGCGGGAGGAGGAGTGGGGCAGGTCTCCAGGACTGCGCGAGATGGCTTCTCGTCAGAGGAGGAGGGGCCACCTATTTTTACCCTCTTCGGGCGAGACGGAGAGGGCGGTAAAGGGGGTAGGGGTGAACTAAAGTTGAGGTAAAAGCGGCCACGTCGGCCTTGTTCTGCCGGCACACCATTGCAAGGCGCTCGCGAAAGCTCTAGCTGTGAGACATGATGAACAGTTCAAACCAAGGAAGGAGGAAGTGTGCAAGGGGGCATCCTCTATTCGGGGTAGGAACCCAATATTTATACGCTTCGGTGAGGGGCCTCACAAAAGATTCTCTCATAAATACGTCCATAAATACGCTTTAATGACGAGCCTCAGTTAGACATTCTTTCAGAGCTTAAAATTATCTCGAAAAAAGCGCGGATTTTATACAACCTAGAGCTCGCAAGAGGCCCTCAAGGTGCGTACAGTAAAAGCGGATGAGAGGAACTGACAGGCGAGTGGGACCATGTGGTCCACTCGCAGGAGGCGAGACGGGCGATCTCTATAGTGGGCGAGATGCCGCTTTTGGGATGCGAGTAGGCCTTTATCGGCGAGAGGGCCCTGTGGCGAAGGATGCATGCGAGACGGCCAGGAGGGCTCGTCTCGCCGATGGATGTTTCCCTACTCGCCATACAGAAAGAGGGCCGTTTTGACAATTCTATACCCATGGGAGATTTTACTCTTCTGCCATGGGCAATTTTACCCTTTTGCCCTTGGTGGTCTGCATATAACTCCTCAGAACAGTGGAGTTTGGCTGTTGGCATACCCAACCAGTGGTACTTTGGTAATTTCAGGTCAGCTCAGTGTGGTTATTTGCAGATCAAACTCAAAAAACTATAAATAGGCCCATAGGGGTTCTTCAGAGGCACTTCTTTCTTCCCAGGCCTTAAGAGGATTTTTCTGTGCTTTCTGAGTAGCTCCAAGCCCAGCTTTTAGCTTTAGAGGGGAAGCTCTCAGAGGTCTTTCAGGTAAGTGGTGTGACCTCCCTGCTGAGGCTTTGGGCTGGTTTCTTGTCCTTCACGACCAGTCGGAGGTCAGAGCTTGGGACGAGTAGGTGTTGGCTACGCCCCTATTTTTCGAACTTTTGTCGAAGTCAAATTTTGGCTTCAACAACGGCACCAGCTGAGGTGCCTACACCTCCTCCTTCTGCAAAAATAGTATGCTTAGTTGCTAATGTAGTGTTTGTAATGATTAATGCACAGCCGACTGGGCAGGTGAGACTTGTAATGTTGCCAGTTCATGTTGGTGTAGCCGAGCCTGTAGCTGATTTGCAAGTGTTTGTTAAGGCTTTGGTTGAGAAGAGAGCGACTGAACGGCAGTTGAAGCACTTTATGAGCTTTAGTCCGCCTACGTTTACATGTGTGGGATCCCTGGCATAGGCAAAGGACTGGCTTCTATGCGTCAAGAGGATATTGACGGCGATTGAGATAGGGGAGGGATAGAAGGTCACCTTGTCCACTTTCTTGTTGGAAGGAGAGGCTCGGCTTTGGTGGGATAAGTTGGAGTTACACCACTTCGCGGGAAGACGACTATCAGAGGTCTCAATGGAGACATTTTTGAGACTGTTCCGGGCAAAGCAACTGTCGTCATCGCAGTGAATTGCGATGGAAAATGAGTTCCAGCATTTGAATTAGGGAGAGAGTAGTGTGGATGACAACCTCCATGAGTTTACCAGGTTGGGATATTATGTGGGGTCTATGTTTGCTAACGAAGAGCGTAAAACCAAAAGGTTCTACGAGGGATTACAAGATGAGCTGAGGTTATTACTCTCGGGTCCAAAGAACCAATATTTCCACGTGTTGGTGAATACGACTCATTTATTAGAGAAATACATGAAGAGGGTCCAGGGAAAGAAAGACGTGGTATTCTTAAAGCCCGAGTTCAAAATGTCGCATCCTGGAAAGTCTGACAACCGAAAGAGGTGGAGAACAAAGTCCAGGTCTTCTGGACAAGCTCCATCTATGGCTACTTCTAGAGCAAGTAAAGGCAAGGCCCGCTCATATATTACACCTGTGGAAAGCCAGGACATTTTGCTTGTGGATGCCCAAGTGGCCAGCCAAGGAAGGACAAAAAGGCAGGAGCATCGTATGCTGAAAAAGGAAAGGCGGTGCAGTCCATTGCATCCCAATATGCTCCAGCTCAGCCAAGGGTGTACAATCTTGGCCAACAGGAGGCCATCAAATAGGTTGATGTTGTCATAAGCTTTGTTCTTATTTGGGACCATCCAGCGAGGGCATTGTTCAATACAGGTGCTTTGCATTCATTTCTATCTGAGGACTTTCTATCGCAGATCGAAGTGTCTAAGCTTATGTCAATAGATACAGTAAAGGTTTTGTTACCTAATGGATGCATAATGCGTGCAAATAAGTCTTGTTGTCTTGAGGTACGGATTGGAAGTCAGGATTTTGGATTGGAGGCATCTGTACTGCCAATATTTGAGTTCGATGTAATCTTTGGTATGGATAGGCTCGCGGAGCAACATGCCTGTATAGATTGCAACTCTAAGGAAGTCACTCTGGGACAGAACACCGAACGAGAGACTAAATTTGCTGGTATGAAAGGATCGAGCAAGATATTGATGTCTGCTCTCCAAGTAGTCAAAGTTGTTTGGAAGGGCGCAGGGTTGTTCTTCACGCTGTTGGAGGTTGTTGAGCCGAAGTCCAGTTTGAGTGATGCTCCTATTGTATCACAGTATGCAGATGTGTTTCCTAAGGATCTCCCTGGGCTTCCACCCCAATGGGAGATTGACTTCATGATAGAGTTGGTGCTAGGTGCGAAACATGTGGCCCGCTCACTGTACCGTATTGCGCCAAAGGAAATGCTAGAATTGAAAGTTCAATTGCAAGAATTGTTAGAGCATGGCTATATAGGTCCAAATATGTCACCTTGGAGTGCACCTGTTCTTTTCGTGAAAAAGAAGGACGGAAGCTTGTGTCTATGCATTGATTATAGAGAGCTAAATAAGCTGACAGAGAAGAACAAGTATCTGATTCCACGGATTGATGACTTATTCGATCAGCTGGTGGGATAAACTGTATACTCGAAGCTGGATTTAAATTCGGGCTATTATCAGTTTAGGATTAGGGAATGTGACATTCCCAAGATAGTGATTTCTACATGCAATGTGCACTACGAGTTCACTGTAATGTCATTTGGTCTAACAAATGTGCCATCGATATTCATGGACTTAATGCATCGAACGTTTAGTGACTACTTGGACCTGTTTGTGATCGTCTTCATTGATGATATATTGGTGTACTCTTAGTCCGAAGAAGATCATGCAAATCATTTGCGGATGGTTTTGCACACCCTGAGGAGAAATAAGCTTTATGCTAAGTTCTCAAAGTAGGAGTTTTGGCTGTCGTCAGTGGCTTTTCTTGGTCATGTAGTTAGTGGGGAAGGTATTGCGGTGGATCCGACAAAGATAGTTACGATACAGGAGTGGCCTGAGTTGTCTTCTGTTGTAGAACTCAGGAGTTTCCTTGGGATTGCTGGCTACTACAGGCGCTTGGTAGAGAACTTTTTGCGGATAGCCTTACCTCTCACTAAGCTGACGAGGAAAGATCATAAGTTTGATTGGACTCCTGAGTGTGTGCGAGCTTTGAGCAGCTAAAGAGTTATTTGACCATGGTGCCTATTTTGAGTTTGTCATGTGGTACAGACGGCTATTAGATCTATAGTGATGCTTCAGGGAGCGGCTTAGGCTGCATTCTTCTTCTGTTCGGAAAAGTTATTGCTTATGGCTCAAGCCAGTTGAAAGTGCATGAGAGAAATTATCCAGTCCATAACTTGGAGTTGCAGGCTATGATTTTTGCACTTAAGGTGTGGCATCATTACTTATATGGCATGAAAGTTGTCATCTTCACGGACCATAAGAGGCTTAGGTATTTGTTAGATCAGAAAGATCTGAACATGCAGCAACGGAGGTGGATGGATTTCCTCGGGGACTACACCTTATAGATTCATTACACTCACGGGAAGGGAAATGTTGTAGCAAATGCCTTGAGTCGCAGGACTCTGGCAAGGGAAAGTTGGGTTTAGGTGCATGATGAGAGTCTGATCCAGGAGTTAGAGGCCTTAAACATTTCTTGTGTTGACAAGAATGCCACTATAAATGTGTGCCTGAACTGAACAGAGGTAGAGTATGACCTTGCAGACGGGGTTCGATAAGCAATAGAACTCGATGAGAGTATGAAACACTATGCAGCGGATGGGTCAAATTCCCAATTCTCCATGGAAGATGACCTTTTAAGAAAAGACAGTCGTTTGTGCATCCTGAATGCACGGGAGGAATTGATGTATGAGGCGCACTTCATGTAGTACATAATTCACCCAGGGACCACAACGATGTAAAAGGACATGAAAAAGATGTTCTGGTGTCCAGGTTTGAAGAAAGATATAGCTCTTTACGTGGCGAAGTGCCAGACTTGTGCCTTGGTAAAAGTGGAATGTCAGAAGCCTGGAGATTTCTTGAAGTCGTACCAATTCCGGTGTGGAAGTTCGATGATATCTCTATGTATTTCGTGCATAGACTGTCGTGATCACCGAGCTGAAATGATGTCGTGTGGGTGATCGTTGACCGATTGACAAAGGTATCGCACTTCATACAGAGCAAGAGGGATGATTTAGCGAGAAAATTGGCTAAGTTGTACGTGGACAACATAGTACGATTGCACGGTATGCCCCGTAGCATCGTTAGTGATCGAGATGGGCATTTTACTTCAAACGATTGGAGGCTAATCCACTAGTTGTTGGGTACTAAACTGAAGTTCAGTGCGGCCTTTCATCCGCAGATGGATGGTCAGGCCGAAAGAACCAACATAACAATGGAGGATATGCTCTGGATATGCACCTTGGATTTCGGGAAGAGGTAGGAGGACCATCTCTATATGATCGAGTTTGTCTATAATAATAGCAATCAAGCTAGTATTCAGATGGCTCCCTTTGAAGCTTTATATGGTAGGAAGTGACATACTCCTTTAGCTTGGGCTAAAACAAGCGAATCGAAGTTTTACAAGCGGGAGGAAGTAGAAGATGCAAATTTGAATATACGCTTGATACATGAGCGGTTATTAGTAGCCAAGGATAGGCAGGAAAAAAACAACGCCAAGCACCGAAATGTGTAGTTTATGATGGGCAATTGGTTATATTTAAAGATCAAGCCATTCAAAGGCATGTCTAGGATTCGACGCTTGAAAAAGTTGAGTCTAGGGTATCTTGGTCTGTTTGAAGTGGTTGAGTGAGTTGGGGAAGCTACCTATCAATTAGCTCTTTCGAAAGAGCCGATGCAATTAATGGCTGATGAACAAGTACCATTCGATGGTGTGCTAACGACGAAGGTCAGGCCCATTCGGATCGAGGATATGGAGGTTAGCAGCTACGAAACAAGACAATCAGGATGGTTAAAGTCCGTCGGGACAATTATGGCCGTCAAGAATTGACATGGGAGCGTGAGCAAACCATGCGAGAGGAATTTCCCGAGTTGTTTTTGTAAAAACAGGTTGTAAACTTGTGTGATATTTTCCAGTACAAACATATCATATTTCGGGAGGAAATTTCTGTAAGTAGGGGAGGTTTGTAATGCCCCAAAAGTCCAAAGGACAAATTCGAAGATAACGCGCGGCGGTAGTGTTAACACTGTCGTTAGCCTTTGAATTAAATCAACTGACCTCTCGGGAAGCTACCGTGTGTGGCGGTAGTAAAGTAATCGCATGGCGGTACCACTCAATACTTTCGACAAAGCATTGAGAGGACTACCACGGGGCGGTAGTGGGCTAGCGCATGGCGGTACCACTCAATGCCCTCAACACTTTCGACAAAGCATTGAGAGGACTACCGCGGGGCGCGAGTGGGCGAGCATGTTGCGGTAACACTCAATGCACTCAATGCTTCGAAGCATTGAGAGGGCTACCGCGGGGCGGTAGTGGGATAGCGCATGGCGGTATCACTCAACGCTTTCGACGCAGCGTTGAGTAACTACCGCGGGGCGGTAGGATTACTGTGCGGTAATAGCTCTGGTTAAAGTACCGCTTGGCAGTAGTAACCTGATGTGCGGAGGTAGTTGTGGCATGGAAGTATTGTTGAAATTTGTGAAGTGAAAGTGGGTGAATGGAGGACTTGGGCAACCTATCCGCGCAGACTACACAGACAAGGTTGGTGGATGGCTAGGTCGGCGGGGCTGGTGCAGATGACTTGTTCTATGGCGGTCTGGGCAGTCTGTTCGCGCAGACTACGCGGACAGTAGCGGCGGTTAGCCAGGACAGCTTATGCTCTGCAAGCAGCTAGATCCCAGAAGGTAACCGGGCGGATAGCGTCTCTATCCGCGGAGTCCGGCAAGAAGAGGACTAATGAACTAGAGCTCGGCATACCGGCTTGGCAGAAGCCTTTTTCTTGCTATGGTGAAGCGACAAGTGGAAGCTGCGAAGACCTCCAATCAGTGCGGACTGATGCTGGAGTTCGCCGGGGCAGGAGGACTGGATCCAGTGTCCGCTATTAAGTGCGACTGGCCCTTATGGCTAGTGGTGTGGACTTGGTTGGTTCTGAACCAAGTCCATGTTTGGCTCAGTCCAGGGAGATCGCGCAGTGGAGCACGGACTGCTTCTCAGTCCGCCAAGCTCGGAAGAAGTGTTGTGTGCCTTGGTTGCTAGTTTGGGGATAAGCGGACTGGAGATTGCATCTGCAACTGCGTGTGGACCGGAGCTGGGTCCGCTGAGTCCGACAGCTGCCTTGCTGGCATGGCTGTGGACTTAGGATATGCGGATTGGAGCAATCTGCGGGATATGCGGACTGGAGCAGTCTGCGAGAATTTACGGACTGGAGTTATTCGCAGTATATGCGGACTGGAGCTGTGTCCGCTGAGTCCGGCATTTTCCTTGGTGGCGAGGCTGTGGGCTCAGGTTAAGCGGACTGGAGCTGTGTCCGCTGAGTCCGACAAGTGTCTTGGTGGCGAGGCTGTTGGCTCGGGATAAGCGGATTGGAGTGGTGTCCGCGGATAGGCGGACAGCTGTTGTAGAGTTCGGTTGTGGCGGTCTTGGCTTGACCTTGCGATAAGGCGGACTGGCAATGTGTCCGGCCTTGTTGAAGCTTTGGCATTAGCTTGGCCTTTGGCGACAAGGCGGACTGGTCTTGCTGTCCGGCCTTGGTGAAGCTTTGGTATAGGCTTGGCCTTTGGAGACAAGGCGGACTGGTGTTGCTGTCCGGCCTTGGAGAAGCAATGGCGGACTGGAAATCCTGCACAGGTAGCGGCGAACTAGAGTGTATCCGCGGGTCTTGCGGATACACGTGTTCTTGCTGCGGGATGTGGCGGTAATCCTATCGGCATGGGCAGAGACCACACTCCTCATTGTGCCTATAAATAGGACCCATGTCACATCAGGAATAGTAACCTGAGTGAACCGAGTGTGAAAGTGTAGGTTAGATCTGATATACTCTAGAGGGGGGTGAATAGAGTATGGTGCTCACTAAAAACTTTTTACAACCCTTGTTGTATTCCTAAGTGAACAGGGAAGCAAATAAAATAAAGCAAGCACAGCAACTATCTAATCACAAAGCAATCACAGAGCACAGCCAAAAACAAAACAAAAGAAAAGAGCAACCAGATGACACAAGGAGCTATAGTGGTTCCGCAATCAATCTGGGTACATCCACTCTTCTACCACCCTAGGTAGGAATCCACTGCAGGATGAGTTGATCAAGTGTCCTGGGAACCAATGAGCTTTTGATAAGGTGCTCAAAAACCAAACCTCAAGTCTTTTGGAAGGAGACTTGCAACCAAAATAATTTTGAAGGGATTTAAAACCCTGTACAGGAATTGGTAAGAAGGTGATCGTGTCTTCTCTGTCAACAATCAAAGAGAAGACTTGTAGATTGATTGTAGTAGATCTTGCTCCCCCTGAGATCTTGAATTAGTCAGGAATGCTGGAGCACTGCTTCAGGGTGATAGGTCTTCAAGGACCTAAAATGCCTGAACCAGAAATGCTTCAGGAACTTCTTTTGACAGATAAAGTTTGGTTGTCCTTTGAAGTGGTCCTGAGAATAGAGAGAAGAAAACTCTTGATTGAAATCGATTGTTCTTCTTCCTCCTCTTGAAAAGATTCTCTGGTCAAGGCTGATTGCAGTCAAGAACTTTTGATTTGAGAATGAGTGTTCTTCTCTGCAATCTGAGAGTGTGTCTGTCTGATTGTCTGTATTGCTTGCTGTACTGTGCTTTTTGTTACTCTGTCACTGCTTGATCCTTCTCTTTCTTCCTGTGTATCTATGTCTGACTGAGGAACATTCAAACTCTTGAATGTTGAGCAGTAATTGCAGTCGGCCTTGGAAAGAATCAGCAATTAATGACTTTCCTAACTGTCTCATGGAAAACGGTATGTAATCGTCCATAGTCAATGCGCATTTTAACGGTAACATTCCGAGAAGATCTGGCATTAAATGTTCAGGAATCATCACCAAGAAACGGAACGGGAAACTTGAAGAAAACCTAGTCTGGATTCGTCGAGCGGAGAACACAATTCGTCGAGCTGCACTTGTGTTTGTCGAGCTGAGCTTGAGTTCGTCGAGCTGAGCTTGAGTTCGTCGAGCTGAGCTTTAGAAAGTTCGTCGACCAGACAATCTTCATTAGTTGAACAGACACTCTTCATTATATGACAGTATTCGTCGAGCTGAGAATCAAATTCATCGAGCTGAGAAAAGTTCTGGACTTAGGCAGAATATCCTGCATCTGCTGAAATGCTGTATCGACAAAAGTTGGTGTCGACAGATTGATCTTGGTGTCGACACAAGTCCTCTGGTGTCGACATAAGCGGGTGTCGACTGATATCCTGGTGTCGACACAAATCGTCTGGTGTCGACCTAAGCTGGTGTCAACACAATTTGTCTGGTGTCGACATAAACCCTAAGTGTCGACACAAATTCTCTGAGTCCAAAAATCGTCGAGTAGAGTATAGCATTCGTCGACCTGAGAAGCTGACTTCGTCGACCTGAGAAATTGACAACTTGAGCTCCAAGTTCGTCGAGCTCAGAATATAATTCGTCGACCAGAGCTTGAAGCTGGACTTAGAAAAATTTGAAGTTCTCCTGACTTTGTCTTTATGTAGAAACTGAGTCTTCGTCAAATAGAGAACACAGATCATCGAGCTCAGCACAAAGAATTGTCTCACGATCGTCGAGCGCAGAACTCCTTTCGTCGAGCTGAGTTCGACGAACGTCGAACTCACTATACTTAGTCTTGAAAACTTGTTAGACTTTAGTCTCTGATGGTTTTGTTGAAAGCTGGTCCATCTGGAGTTGAGCCTAAGGACTTGACCTACACTCTAGGACACAAATTGACCCTGGCTATACATGATGGGTCACATCCTAAGTCAGTCAACCTAGCCCAAATCAACTAGGGATCCAACAATCTCCCCCTATTTGGGTGAGGTCACTAACAGAGACTCAAAATAGAAAAACAAAGCAAGAAAAGAGATACATCTGGTAGAGAATTATAACACATACAACAGATATATATATATACACAGCTTTGTTTAAACAGATAGCATAGTTGAAAAATAAAAACAGACAGAAATTGAAACAACAAGAAAATTACTTCTTTGGCTTCTTCTGCTGAGGTTTGTCTTCTGTTTTCTTTTCTCCTGGCTTCTGGAAAATAATTTCTCTCTTTGGATCTCGAGCTTGAGCTATTATCATAGTCATGTCAGCTGCCCCAATAATATTCAATGATGTTGCTCTGGGGACAACTGCTTCTGGATGAAGTTTCATATAATCATCAACATTAAACAATTTGTTTCCTTTGTCAAACCTTTTCAGCTCTTCCTTTCTATACTATGACATGGTTGAAAGATCAGAGATATCTTTACCTTCAGCCTTAGCTTTATTTATCAATGATAGACCAATCAGCTCTTGGTACCTAGCCATTCTTGCAGTATTAGCAGTTTCTGGATCTTCAAAAGGAATTGGAGGAGAGAGAGGTCTCTTTGGACTATCAGCTTTTTGAACTTCAGAACTTTGTTGTTGCTACTGCTTATGTTGTTGACTTTGACTTCCTGAGGAGGATGGCCTCTGCTGGCTGCTTCGAGAAGATCTCCCTGCTTGTCTCTGATATGTCTGCATAGGGGCAGATCTCTGAGAGCTAGAGCCACTGGCACTAGCTGCTGGAGGAGGAGGAGGAGGAGGATCCTTACTGTATCTGTTCACTGGAGGAGGGGAATATCTCCTGCTTCTCTTTCTATCTTTCTGCTGGTTTTTGGAGAGCCACATCCATGCAGGCATTCCCTTATATGGAGTTACATTATGCAGAATATAGTAAGGGGTGTCTGCAGTGGGATTTGGCTTAGGAGCTGGAGGAGAAGCCTTTCTCTTCTTTGCCAACAATCAATTTTTCTTAGAAACAACATCTTCATCTGAGTCATCATCATCATCTTCTTCAGACTCAGAACCTTGAGGGATGTCATAAAGAGCATCCAAAGCTTTCAAAGCTTTATCAGAAATAACTGCTTTTTCTGGAGGAGGAGCAGAAGGTTCAGGAAAAGGGGTTTCAGCAACAAGAGAAGAAGTAACTGTACAAGAATCAGAAATAAAAGAGACAGAGCTATCAGCTACTGCCTTATTCTCTTCTTCAATATCAGCCTGAATAAGCTCATCTAGAGTAGGCATTGGAGAGTCATCCATAACAAAATCTTGTGCTGAAGCTGGCACTGAAGTATCTTCTGGAATGACCTTTGGGCTAAAAGCTGAGATGGAGGCTGAAGCTGAGAGTGCAAAATTGTCACAGAGTTGCTTAGCAACTGCTGGACTAGCTGGAGAGGTATATGGTACAATAGCCAAACATGGCTTAGTAAAATCAGCTGGAAGAGATTGCATATGTGCAGTATCAAAATTGCTTAACAAAACAAATAAGTTCACTGTGGGATTTAAATAGAAATCACCAACAGGTTTTATTTGTTCAACTGACTCATCCAAATCAATGTCAGTAACCATAAATTGAATTAACTCAATCATTTCAGAATCAAAATCTGTCAAAATTGTTGTATCCTCATCTGAATCTGCATCTGCTAGAGAGGGAACTGCTGCTGTGACTGCTGCTACTTCTGTATCTACATCTGCTGCAACTTCATCACTGAGCATCTCCCCCTGCCTGGGTTCAGGAGAACCTGGAGCCAGGCCCCTAGATGAAGAGGGGACAGCAGATAGAAGAGAGATTTGGGTAGATAAAGAATTGATGGAGGTCACAAGAGGTTTAATGGCCTCTTGGATGAGAGATTGGATGAGAGGAGTGAGCAATGAGATGATGGTAGATGGATCAAATGGGGAAGGGGAAGAGGATGGAATGGGAGGAGGAATAACAGATGGAGTAGGTGCATCTGGCATAATTGTGTCTGATGGTATGTTGTAAGATGGAATGCTGGAGAGGTGTGGGGGAAGAGGAGACTATGGAGGTGTAGAAATTATTGTCTCATGAGGGGAAGCTGGAGGAGTGGGTTGTTGATTAACTTGCAGAGGGGAAGATGGAGTGTTTGTCAGGTCAAGTGGTGGAGATGAAGGAGGAGTAGGTACATGAGGAGGCTTCTTTGAAGGAAGGGGTGCTGGAAGAGATGGTTGAGATGGAGGAACCTCTTCAGCAGGGTGGGGAGCGGCCTTTACAGCCCTTATGCTCTCTGAAGTTTGGAGGGAGGAGGAAGAAGGCTTTGAGGGCTTGGAGATAGTCCTCTCCCACCTGCCAAATAGAGCGCAAGTGAGGCGCTTGCTGGCGTTTATGAAGATGGTCGGGGAGACCATACATTCAGCAGCCTTCTCCTTGAGAAATATTCCCAATATTCTGCCAAAGCAGACTTCCTTCTTGCTGTTCTTCTTCTTGATCAATTCAAAGAAAACCTTACTCCAATCAACATATCTCTTATTCACTACTGCACACATTATTAAAAATTGGTGACGGGTAATATAGTCATGAGCAGAGGCTTTGCCATCAGTATTTTTCCCGCAATGTCCGCCAGAAACTGGTAGGCGGGGGACAGTTGCTTTTTCAACAACTTATTAGGGTTGTTACCAGAATAACCCATCAGTTTCAGCATATCATTGAATTCCTCAGAATCCATTTCCATGTTATCTTCTCCGTTGATCAAACCAAATATCTCAGAAAAAACTGCGGGAGACAATGAAACAGCAGTACTCCCTATCTTGCCTGTCAGAACATCATCCTCAGAAATGGTAGATGTGTAGACCCATTCTCGAATTTCAGTAGCATGTAGTTTAATGCGCCGGGTCATGAAATCATTTAGATTAAGTTCTTCCAGTAATTCCAAGATATACAGAAAGATGGGGTCAGAATGTTGAAAAGAATCGAAGTCCATATCGAATCCAGTATCAAATTTCATCGCAATCAAGGCTCCTGTGGGAATCGCCATTGATGATCTGCAAGAAAAACACAGAGAGAAACAGCGATCAAGAGCAAAGGAACTGAAAGCGCGGGACGGAGGTCGAAGAAAACCTAGATATAAGATTTTCAGAATATGAATCGACAAACTCCGTTCCACGAAAAAGAAAAATTCTTCGAACTGAGCTCGACGAAATAAATTATGAACAGATAATTCGTCGATCTCATGCAGAAGAATCGAACACAGTTCGTCGAACTCCGTTCGACGAAATGTCTTCTGAAGCAAAGTTCGTCGATCTCCGGTCGACGAAAAGTTTTTCCACACACAGAGAATTCGTCGATCTCCGGTCGACGGGAATCTCTCAAACTTTCCCTAAGTCGTCGAACTCCGTTCGACGAACTCTGGAAAATTCGTCGAATGCAGACAGAAACTAGGTTAACTCTTCTCCATTAATCATGCCCAGTTGATTTATAAAGAATAGATGGGTTTTCTCATCCAATGGCTTGGTGAAAATGTCTGCTCTCTGTAAATCAGTAAGAATATGGATTAAGTTAATTTTCTTTTTGTCTACATTATCTCTAATGAAATGATGTCTTATTTCAATATGTTTAGTCCTAGAATGGTGAACTGGATTTTGTGTTATAACAATAGCACTAGTATTATCACAAAATAGAGTTGAATTATTTAAGTTGACACCATAGTCTAAGAGTTGGTTTTGTATCCATAACATCTGTGAACAGCAGCTGCCAGCAGCCATGTATTCAGCTTCTGCAGTTGATGTAGACACAGATGTCTGCTTTTTACAAAACCAGGAGACAAGTCTCATACCTAGGAACTGGCAAGTTCCAGAGGTACTTTTTCTGTCCACTCTACATCCAGCATAGTCAGCATATGAGTATCCAGTTAACTCAAACTCTGACTCTATAGGATACCAGAGTCCTAGACTAGGGCAACTCTTTATATATCTCGAAATTCTTTTTAGGAAAATAAGGTGAGATTCTTTAGGGTTCACTTGGAACCTAGCACAAAGGCATGTGGCAATCATTATATCAGGTCTGCTAGCTGTTAGGTATAATAGGGATCCAACAATTGCCCTATAATTTTTCTGATCCACAGGTTTCCCTGCTGCATCAGAATCCACAACAACATTTGTAGCCATAGGGGTTTTCATCCCTGAAGCATCACCCATCCCAAACTTTTTGATAAGCTCTTTAGCATACTTAGCTTGGGAGAGGAAGATACCATCTGGGAGTTGCTTCACTTGGAGACCAAGGAAGTAGGAAAGCTCACCCATGCTACTCATCTCAAATTTAGAATGCATAAGTTCAGCAAACCTCTTGCATAATTTGGGATCAGTAGACCCAAAAATGATGTCATCCGCATATATTTGTACTAACAGTATTTGGCCCTTATGATGTCTAGTGAAAAGTGTTTTATCTATGATTCCTATTGTAAATTTATGCTCTAAAAGAAAGCTTGCTAAGGTCTCATACCAAGCTCTTGGAGCATGCTTTAAACCATAGAGAGCTTTATGCATTTTAAAAACAAAAGAGGGTTGAGTTGGAGAGATAAAACCTGGAGGTTGTTCTACATAAACCTCTTCTTGAAGTACTCCATTTAGAAAAGCACTTTTGACATCCATCTAGTAGACGTTGAATCTATTGTGAGCTGCATAGGCAAGGAATATCCTTATGGCCTCTGAAAGTCCACCAAGTGTCAACTACCTTCACCTATGGGGGGGGGGGGAATAGGTGACATGCAGCGTTTTTGCGGAATTGAAATTGTACCTGCACAAGACAACAAAACAACACAGCACAGAAAGGACACAAGCAATTTATACTGGTTCCCCGATTTGGGTACATCCACTTTCCCCCTTCTACCTATCTCCCAACTAGGGACGACTTGGTCACTTCACCAACAGGATTGAAATCCAATCCTTGCACTAACGGAAGGAACCCTTCCACACGTAGGAGTCAACACTCCCACAACACGGATTGCACCCAACCCTTACAACTAGGAACCAACGTTCCTTTACAACAAAAATGAAAATAGAATGTACAAGAAATACAAACAACTTTTGGAGACTAAGGTGTCCCTCTTCGTTCGATGACGTGTTCTTGAAGTCAACGAAGAGTCCACAACCCTAGGTCTCACTTGGAGAGAATCTCCCCGAAACCGGCGGCGGCAAGAAGGGCGGCGGCTTGGTTCTCGGGATCGGCGGCGACAACGGAGTGCTGCTGCTGGTCTTTGGATATTCAATTTTCATAGCAAAGCTAGCAAGGTATTCCAACGGTCACACTAGGATCGATCGTCTCGATCGATTCAGAAAGGGAAGGTTTTCTCGATCAACGAATCAAGAGATAAAGGATCTCTGGTTAGACGCGTGAGACGCAGTGCTTGGCTAAGCTTCTGTCGCCGGAAGATCTGGAAGAACCACGATCAAAAGCGGCGAACAACTAGCACGAGCGGCGACGGCGGCGGAGCAGGTATCGCGATCTAGGTCACGTCCGCGGCTCGTGTATATTTTTTTGTGTGTCTTTACTGTTCAAAATACGCGTGTATTTATACGGTAGAATACTCCTTTATGACCGTTATGGGTCCCACCTGAAGAAACCCTAAAAGCGGTTCAAATCAGCGTCTTAACGTTTGATCCGGTCCAGCGGGATCCAGAAAATCGTCTAAGGCAAAATCGACGAGAATCGAAGGTGATTCTCGTCGAATCGGTGAGAATCGAAGGTGATTCTCGTCGATTCGGCGAGAATCAAAGGTGATTCTCGTCGATTTTGACTTATTGGCACGCTCTGATTTAGCCGGATAGAGACGGCGAGAATCAGCCAGTGATTCTCGATGATTCGGCGAGAATCACTAATGATTCTCGCCGAATCGGCGAGAATCACTTGGTGATTCTCGTCGATTATCACTTAGACGATTTTTCGTCTTTCCACCCATGAGCTGCTCCTTGACCCATCCTTGCTCCTTGTCTGCTCTTGCATTATCACAGCCCTGTACTTGAAAATAAGTACACTCCAATAGAGAGAATACACGTAGGCCAACACACTGATCTGCTCAACGAGGGATTACGTCGCGCAGACCCGTGTATATTGACCTACTGCACCCTGGCATTGGTGTGTACTTAGCGTGGAATAACTGCAAGCACAACTTACAAGATTTTATCAAATACATTGTGAATTCATCTTAGCTTGACAGGTGACTTCCTCAAATCCAGGTAATTGTGGATACATTACCCAACAATCTCCCCCTATTTGACGAAGCTAAAATCCTACTAGCTAAGATGAATACCACCATCCAGATAATATATACAGCATATAGAATTTAAAGATATGGCACAAGGAAATAGAGGCAAACAGATCAAAGCTTGAGTCAATCATAAATTCATATATATATATATATATATATATATATATATATATATATATATATATATATATATATATATATATATATATATATATATATATATATATATATATATATATTCCCAAGATTGTTCATATAACAATAAGAAAAGATAAAAGTGTTCATGAGAAAATGACAAGCTATAAATTTCTATCTATTGCTCTTTGGCTAGGTCATCCTTGTGTTTTTGAGCCAAAAACTTCTTTCTTTGCCTCTCAACGTACTCCTTGGGCTTTGGATAGTATCTGGGAGGAGGAGCTTTATCTGCCGCAGTGTTGGTCCTGAAGAAGATGTTCCGTTTAGCTTCATATGTCTTGTGCAGCTCCCACTCATGCTGGCTGTATACGTCGTTCTGATTGATTTCCTCTTTTTCTTGTAGCCAGAACGTGTCCAAGATAATACTCTTTGATACCAGACTCCACCTTTCGTTCCTTACTTCATCCTCCTTCAATCTGATTCTCTTTTCAGCTTGTGTTTCCTTAGATGTCCCTTCTTGAGATTTTCTCTTGTCCCTAGCTTTTGCTAGGGATCCTTGGTCAAACATGGCCATCAGTTTTGCCTTGGAGGTGGCCCTAGCAGCCCTTTGAGCATCAACTTCACTTAAAGGAACTTCTTCAGCACTTGCTCCCTCATCAGCCGCAGTATTATATACAGGAGCAGGATTTACCCTCAGGAGTTTCAGGGATATTGGCGCCTAACACTTGTTTGAGCATCCACCAGCAACTATCATAAACATATATGTTTGACTGCTCAAAATTTTTGATTATGATTTCTTGAAGCTCGGCCATCTTAGCTGTATATTCTTTCTCCCCCTTTTTGGCTTCGACGTCAATGGAGTTTGCATAAGAATGCAGTGACTCATCAATGTGCTTTGTAGTCTTGGAGAACTCGGTAATCAAGGCTTGTTGATTGCTGTTAAGAGTCACCATATTGGCATCAAATTTTTGAATGTTATTTGCTACTACATGAGCATTCTGATTCACTACTGCGAGAGTATCGGTGTTCTTTTTCAATCCGTCCATAAGAAGAGTTACAGCTTGGTCGGCTGCTGTATACTTGTCTTCAAACTTCTTTTCCATCAAATCCAGTTTGTGATTGATTTCCACAACGTTCTTGAGCATTAGATTCTCAGATTTCTTAATTCTTTTTAACATTTTATTTTGAGCTCGCTCAAAAGACGCTTTGAGCTCATCCATGATACCTTGAATAACATTCACCGTGTGATTAGCTAGATCAGCTCATAGTGGATGATCCTGAGGCATTCCTTGGCCTTGCTCTTCAGCAGATTCACTTGTAGAGCTGGACACTAGCACAGTCTCTAAAGGGGGAATACTTGCAGCCTCAGTAGATTTCTCGGAAGTACTTAGCAGCCTCTGCTGAGAAGACTCCCCCTCCATTGTTGCACTAATTTTCTCAGGAACTATCTCAGGAGCTTGCTTTTCAGATGGAACTTCAGTGTTGTCCTGAGGCTCCATTACTTCCTGTCTCGCATTTCCTTCTTCCTCATCCTCATCATCCATGAAATCATTCTCAACTGCATCATCTTCCAAACCTCCCTCATCATTCTCCTCAACATTACCTCCGGCTCCTAGATCATTCACGTTCAGGGCTGCCTCATTTTCCATCACATCTTCACTTTCTTCTTGCAGATCCGCAACTGCATCTCTAGCTATCTGAGAGATGCCAGATATGATATTAGCAGAAGCGGGTAGAGGCTCCCCCTCAATTCCTGCAGTCAGTGCATCAGGAATTTCACTGGGAATATCCTCGGAATCTGCTACTGTTTTGTCCTCGGCAGGAGATTCTTCTTGTTCTACTACCACGGCAGCCTGCCCGATGCGTCGCTCCCATCTGTCAAATACGCTGGAGTCCATTTTCTTCAAATAATGCAATGGAACTCCTTTACTCATGTCAAACCTATCTTCGTTTAGCTGATTGAGATATAGGCTGATGATTCTTCCAAAACTTGGAGATCTGAGAGTGTCCTTAATCTTCTCAAAAAGCATAGCTCCCCAGTTGAATCTCTTTCTGCAGACAATCGCCACAAGGATCTTGAACATGTCAGCTGAGATGTGGTCATGTGAGCCGGGTTTGCATATCAGCACTTTCCCAATGATGTCGGACAGAAGTTTCCCCTCCTCATTCATTTCCTTTCGCTTTATCGATCTGGTTCCCCTAGCTAGTCCACAGAATAATAATGCCCTAGCTTTATCATGTTCCTCCAAATAATCCTCGTGCTCAGAACTAGTGAGCTGTAAGTATTGGGTCAGTTTGCTTGCAGACATCTTGATCCTGGCACCTGCAACCTTACTCTTGATGATAGAGTCTTCATTCCGAAGTTTGGCGGTTGCGAAGAACTCCATCACTTCCTTGTCCAAAATTTTGCAGGGGTGCTCCAGAACAAAGAAGAGGCCAGCCTCTTCAAGCATGATGATGATGTTTCTGAACTCATCCGAGGCATGTGAGAACCGGGTTCGAACCAACTCACATCCAGTGACCAGGCCGGCGGTTGTCCTTGGAGCCATTGCAAAGCTGGAATTCCAAGACTACGCCTAATCAGAAATCAAGAGGGAAACTACACTAACAGTAAGTCACTGTAAGGGTGAGGATGTGGTTACCCAAAAGCGTAGAAGGTGAGAATCGACTGAGACGACGGAAATCCGGGAGGCGCTCGCGACTTTGTTTGATCAAAACCGCGGAGAAATCCCTGGACGAGCACCCTGGACGCGAGAGGAGTGATCTACGGAAGGAAGAATCGGCGAGTTTCCTGCGGGAAATCGACGGAAGAAGCGGCGGGATTCCTGCGGGAAATCGACGGGAGAAGCGGCGGGATTCCTGCGGGATATCGACGAAAGTGGAGCTTCGACGGAAATGAGGAATATGAAGGGTCGGCGGGATTCCTGCGCGATATCGACGGGTTTTAATGGGGTTTTAACTGGGTTTTTGTGCGAAACGCAAAATACAAGGGATCGGCGGGAGTTTGTCTAAGTCGAAATCGAAGGGATTCTTCAATAGGAATCTACGGGTTAAGAGGCATGCCGGATTCTCGAAAGTCACTTGCAAGTCCACCTAGTGACTCTCGAAATCTTCTGATATTAAGACGGTTTAAAAATCTTCTATATATATGTATTTCTTAATACCAATCTATTTAGGGTTTGAGCGGGGTTTTTCCATACATTTTCTTGATGTCAATTGTAAGTTTTAGTGATTTCCAATGACGTATCTTCTTTAATTTTCAGTGAACTGATTTATGTCTGTAGAAGGTTGTTCTCGAATCTACCAGTGAATTTACAGATTAAATCTTTATTAATGTATCTAAGGTTTATTTTTACAGTGTTAACCTTTCCTTAGGTGTACACACATATATGTGTATATATATAAATATATATATATGTAAATGTCGATACAATATGACTCAAGTATTTGAGCTGATCAAAAATACCTGGGATTATGAGATTTATCATTTAGCCCCTCTGGTTAAGGCATACCAGGTGTTCAATGTGAGTATACCATTGTAGATAGTACTTCTGTTATTCCAGATATTTGTTCCAATTCAGTCTTGAAACATCTTCTGTCTAGTTCCTATCATATTTACGGGAACCTAGACTACCCTGCAAAAGAGAGTTACCTTACCTTAGGAACCCAATACATATTGGGTCCTAGGTTCTTGTTAGCATAAAAACTCGAATGCCTTCCCTCAGAAATCCTGTCAGGAAGACTACCTCTGCCCAGAAGGTGTGGATAGGCCCTTGCCCTTGACACAGAGGGGTTGTGCCAGCAGTCTATGGCAAAGTGTCCCACCTTGCCACAGCACCAACACGTGTGAATGTTGTACCTCCGTTTCTGACCTGATCCAGTGACTGAGGTAGTCATGGTCCTAGGTCCAAACGGGATAGATCCGGATCTGCTCCCAAAATTGCCTCTTCCACCGTGACACTTGGAAGGGTGGAAGGAATGCATGTAGCGAGCGTCATGAGGCCTGGGAGGTGGTGCCTTCCTTTCAGTCAGCACCCTTCCAGAGTCCCCATGAGAACTTACTGCATGACTTCTAACCTCCCTTTCCTGTGTCCTCGGGTGGTGAGAAGCGTTCTGAGAGCTGATACCAGCAGATTCATGCCGAGTTGGGGCAGTGGCCGAGAATACAAAGGGCTCAGAATGAGCCTTAGGTATTCTCTCATGGGTGGCCATGACAGCCCTTGCACTATGGGTGTCTCCACATGAGGACTGATCACCCTTGCAGTGACCACGATTGTTCCTGTGATCATACCTGAAGGCATGATGAGTACCCTTCCTGCCTAGAGTGGGGGGTCTGAATACCGTTTCCCCATTTCTCCATGAATTGATAATTCGGGAGATCCACCAATTTTCTTCCTTTCTCTCCATAGCATCAACCTTGGAAAAGTTGGATACTATCCTTTTCTCATTCTCTAGACTACTCTCTAGATCTGAGATTTTAGAGTCCTTGACCTTGTTGGATGCCAATTGGAGAACCAACAAGATCTTCAGCCGAGCAATCTCCTGAGCTTTCTCCTCAACAAGTAGGTTGCTTTTCTGAAGGGCTCTCTTCAGGGAATCAGGATTTTCTGAAGGGTGACAATTCCTGTCTTCAGGAACTTCAAGAGAAAAGGGGCAAGATGAAGAAGTTACCTGCTCTTCAGAGTTATTGCCACTAGCGCCAGAGACCGTTGTGTCAGCCTCATCAGAACGTCTTTCCTCAATTTCTTCTTCAGTCTCTGACAAGGACACCGGAGCCCTGATGCTGTCCAATTGATCCTTACCTTCATCTTCAGAGGCGAGGACCCCCACATAGGCTTCAATCTCTTGCTGACAGCAGATCTCTGCTTTCTTTGATCCCCCCATCAGCTCTGAGATGGTTACCCACATAGATTTGGCCGTCCCACATTTTTCAAATCTAGATCGAGAAGGTCCAGACCAGACATCCATGATGATCTGACGAATCATCTTGTCTAGATTAAATAATGAGAGTTCAGTCTCCCACATCTCAGTAATACACTTGGGGATTTGGATATCCTTTCCAGAGCCGGAGGTCTTCATAGGAATGAAAGGACCCTCTTCTAAGATGAGAGATGCTCGAGGATCGATAGCCTCCAGGTAATAGGATACTCTCATCTTCCAGACGGGATAATACTCCTTAGTGCACGTGGGAAGTCTTAGTGGAGAGATCCCATGATCCAGCTCCATGCTTTTGACACTGGTGGCAGGATTCTACTCAAGGTGTTAACCTTTTTGATGAGCAACCTGGCTCTGATACCACTTGAAAGTCCACCAAGTGTCAACTACCTTCACCTATGGGGGGGGGGGGGAATAGCTGACGTGCAGCATTTTTGCGGAATTGAAATTGTACCTGCACAAGATAACAAAACAGCACAGCACAGAAAGGACACAAGCAATTTATAGTGGTTCCCCGATTTGGGTACATCCACTTTCCCCCTTCGACCTATCTCCCAACCAGGGACGACTCGGTCACTTCACCAACGGGATTGAAATCCAATCCTTGCACTAACGGAAGGAACCCTTCCACACGTAGGAGTCAACACTCCCACAACACGGATTGCACCCAACCCTTACAACTAGGAACCAACGTTCCTTTACAACAAAAATGAAAATAGAATGTACAAGAAATACAAACAACTTTTGGAGACTAAGGTGTCCCTCTTCGTTCGATGACGTGTTCTTGAAGTCAACGAAGAGTCCACCACCCTAGGTCTCACTTGGAGAGAATCTCCCCGAAACCGGCGGCGGTAAGAAGGGCGGAGGCTTGGTTCTCGGGATCGGCGGCCACAACGGAGTGCTGCTGGTGGTCTTTGGAGATTCAATTTTCGTAGCAAAGCTAGCAAGGTCTTCCAACGGTCACACTAGGATCGATCGTCTCGATCGATTCGGAAAGGGAAGGTTTTCCCGATCAACGAATCAAGAGACAAAGGATCTCTGGTTAGACGCGTGAGACGCAGTGCTTGGCTAAGCTTCTGTTGTCGGAAGATCTGGAAAAACCACGATCAAAAGCGGCAAACAACTAGCACGAGCGGCGATGGCGGCGGAGCAGGTATCGCGATCTAGGTCATGTCCGCGGCTCGTGTATATTTTTTTGTGTGTCTTTACTGTTCAAAATACGCGTGTATTTATATGGTAGAATACTCCTTTATGACCGTTATGGGTCCCACCTGAAGAAACCCTAAAAGCAGTTCAAATCAGCGTCTTAACGTTTAATCCGGTCCAGCGGGATCCAGAAATCGTCTAAGGCAAAATCGGCGAGAATCGAAGGTGATTCTCGTCGAATCGGTGAGAATTGAAGGTGATTCTCGTCGATTCGGCGAGAATCAAAGGTGATTCTCGTCGATTTTGACTTATTGGCACGCTCTGATTTAGCTGGATAGAAACGGCAAGAATCAGCTAGTGATTCTCGACGATTCGGCGAGAATCACTAATGATTCTCGCCGAATCGGCGAGAATCACTTGGTGATTCTCGTCGATTATCACTTAGACGATTTTTCGTCTTTCCACCCATGAGCTGCTCCTTGACCCATCCTTGCTCCTTGTCTGCTCTTGCATTATCACAGCCCTGTACTTGAAAATAAGTACACTCCAATAGAGAGAATACACGTAGGCCAACACACTGATCTGCTCAACGAGGGATTACGTCACGCAGACCCGTGTATATTGACCTACTGCACCCTGACATTGGTGTGTACTTAGCGTGGAATAACTGCAAGCACAACTTACAAGATTTTATCAAATACATTGTGAATTCAACTTAGCTTGACAGGTGGCTTCCTCAAATCCAGGTAATTGTGGATACATTACCCAACAGCCTCTGACCTTGCAACAAGGGAAAAGGTTTGGTCATAATCAATTCCTTCCTCTTGTATGTAGCCTTGAGCAACAAGCCTAGCCTTGTTCCTCATTATGTTGCCTTGAGCATCTAACTTGTTCCTGTAGACCCATTTGGTTCCAATAACTGGGTAGTTATGGGGTCTTGGAACTAAATCTCAAACTCTACATCTCTCAAACTGATTTAGTTCCTCTTGCATTGCAATGATCCAGTGGGGATCTTGCTCAGCTTCATGGATGGTGAGAGGTTCAGTTTTAGAGAGAAAATAGGCATGCATCAAGTCTTGGTTGAGTTGATGCCATGTATGTACACCTACTGAAATGTCTCCAATCACTCGGGATCTGGGGTGATCTCTAAGTGTGACAAGATCAGTTGGTGGAGTTGGTTGGTCAACAGCTTCTGTGTTTAATTCCTCTTGGGGAATGATATTAGCTGTTGAGGGAAGTTCAACCACTTCCACTTGACTTTCCTCTTCAGCAATCTGTGGAGTAGGATGGTTTGAAACCTCTTGGGTAAGGTTCAGTCCATCCATACACTCACACAGTGGTGGAACCTGCAAAGAGCTTATGGTAGAAATCTCTTTCTCCTTGTATGACATGTTAGTCTCATCAAAAGATACATGCATAGATTCTTCAATTTTGAGAGTTGTTTTATTATACACCCTATAAGCTTTACTGATCATGGAGTATCCCAGAAACACTCATTCATCAGCTTTAGCTTGAAATTTTGCTATGTATTTCTTGTCATTATTATGAATGTAACAAATGCAACAAAAAATTTAAGATAATCTACTTTAGGTTTCTTCCCTTTGAGTAATTCATAGGGAGTCCTACCCTTTAGCTTGTGTATCAAACTTCTATTCAACACATAGTTAGAGGTGTTCACTGCCTCTGCCCAAAAGGATAGAGGAAGGTGAGCATCTGACAACAATATAGTAGCAGATTCAATAAGGGTTCTATTTTTCCTTTCAGCTACCCCATTTTGTTGAGGAGTTCTAGGAGCTGAGAAAGTGTGGCTGATCCCTTCACTCTGACAGAACTCTTGCATAAGAAGAGAATCAAACTCTGTCTCATGATCACTTCTGATCAGGGCAATGTGAGTATTGAACTCACTCTGTATGCATTTGAGAAACTCTGTCAAACACTTAAAGTTATCAGACTTCTTCCTCAGAAAGAACACTCATGTGAATTTAGAGAAGTCATCTACAACTACTAAAGTATAAGATTTCCCTCCTAAGCTTTGTACTGTAATGGGTCCAAAGAGATCCATGTGTAACAGATACAAAATCCTAGGTGAATCACTCTTATTAAGTGACTTGAAACTATTTTTGGTTTGCTTGCCTAATTGACAAGCCTTGCAAAGTCCTTCCTTCTTGTAGGGGCCAGAAGGTAGTCCTCTAACAAGGTTGTCCTTGGATAGCCTAGCAATGGTTCTAAGGTTTATATGTCCTAATATTTTATGTCATAGTTCATTAGGTCTACAAATGGAATTGAACAAGCATATATCTACCTTAGTTGAAAAAAAATCTACAAGATAAATGTTACCTTTCCTTTCACCTGTCAACACAGTTGTGTTATCCTCTGATTTGATTTTGCATGAGGATTTGCTGAAAGTCACTTGGTAGCCTTCATCACATAGTTGACTGATGCTGATTAAGTTGTGCTTCAGTCCTTCCTTATAAGCTAGTTTCTTGAATGTGATTGAGCCAATCTGTACTGCACCATATCATTTTGTTGGTCCAAAGTTTGAATCACCAAATATTACTTTGGGTCCAAGTTTGGCTTTGAAGGAAGTGAAATTCTCCTTGTTTCCTGTCATGTGCTTTGAGCACCCACTATCCAGATACCATTGCTGGTTTGATGTTGGATAGGTATTCACCTGCACATAAAACAATTTAATTGTTTTTGGCCCAGTTTACCTTGGGCTTAGGTTGATAACCTTTAAAATCTGAAATAAAATACATCCCTGGTTGACTCTTATAGCCTTCAGGATGATATCTCCTAGGAGGTATTATCCATTCAGTATAAGGGTTAAACCTCTGAGATGTAGGACCTCTAGGATTGAAGTTTGATTTACCTTTGAAAGAGTTTTCAAAACTCTGAGCTCTGTTCGACGATCTCTGAGCTGAGTTCGACGATCTTGGGTCAGATCATCGAGCTCTGTTCGAAGATCGATTATGCCAGAGTTCAGGGTTCAGAGATCGTCGACCTGAGTTCGACGATTTAGCCTGAGATTGTTGAGCTCCATTCGGCGATCGTCGAGCTCCGTTCGACGAACTCTGTTGAACTTTTATTTTCTAAGGTAAGTCAGAATTCTTCCTAGCCACCTCTACAACTCCCTTACCTTTATCTGAGATAAACTTGATTGGGGTTGTTAACACTATAGGTTGGCTGGATGAAGCACCCAAGCCCAGTGTACTATTGAATCTTGAGTTCACTGTGCTTGTGATGTCCATTAGTTTGATACTTCTCCCATTGAGGGATTCTTCAAACTTCTTGGCCTCCGATAGTTCACTTTTCAGTGAGGCTATCTGCTCCCTACAGCATTCTAACTCCTAAGAGAGTTTGAGGTTATCTGATTTTAAGGTGCTTTGTTCAGATAGTTGATTTCTGAGAGAAATAATCTCTTTTCCAGATTTTAATAGATCTAAACAAAGTGCCTTAAATTCACATTTAAAGTCCTCTGAATTAAAATTAAATGAGTTTATTACCTGATCCTCTTCAGATTGAGTTTCTGACTCTGACTCTGACTCTTGTTCTGCATCAGTATTGTGTTGAGAGGCATTGATAGCCATCATACAGAACTCCTTTTCTTCAGCATCATCTTCATCATCACTTGAGCTCGATGAAGCTTCTAATTCTTCTTCTGTTTCACTCCAGGTTTCAGCTACAAACCCCTTCCTGGTATGTTTGTTCTTACTGGAGGAGGGTTTGTCATTGTTGTTTTTCTTGAAGTCTTTATCTCTTTTCCTTTCTTTCCTATCCTTCTTGTCCTTATACTGATTTTCTGGACAGTCAGACACAATATGGCCTGGTTTCCTGCATCCAAAATAGATAATTTCCTTGTTATTGGACTTATCATACCTTGGCTTTTCATGCCCTCTGAATGACTTTTTCCTGAAGTCCTTCCTGGTCAATTTATAAAACCTTTTGGCCAGTAAGCTTAGCAGATCTTCATTTCCTGTGACCTTGTCTTCAGGCTGATCTTCAATAGCTTTGAATTCTATTGATTTCTCTTTTCTGATTGCTGGTGAAGCAGCCTTCTGCTCTTCTTCTCTGTTCTTGATGAGCAGCTAATAAGACTTGAGCTTGCCCAAAAGAGCCTCAGTGGTGATCTCATTTAGGCTTCTGGCATCCTTGATTGGCCAGATCCTTGAGTCCCAAGTGCTGGGGAAGCACATTAGGATTTTGTCATTGAGTTCAATCAATGAGATCTCCTTGTCCAAGGTTTTCAGTTCATTGACTATAAGACTGAGTCTGTTATACATATCAGCAACTGACACAGTTTCTCCTTTCTTGAAGTTCTCATACTGAGTTATGAGATGGGATCTTCTATCTTTCCTTTCATCTGTAGATCCTGATACTATTTCAGATAGTTTGTTCCATATCTCCTTTGCTGAGTTACATTCAGCTACTTTTTGAAATATTTCATCAGATATGGTTTGTGCCAAAATGTTCATTGCTTTGGCATCTGCAACTTTCCATTTTTTGATTTCTGCATCTGTTCCTGAATGAGGTGGAACAACACTTGTACTTGTATTTTCTGGGGGTCTTGGACACACTGTCAAAACAGAATTAAAGATATCTTCATCAATAGAATTCATGTACAATCTTATCCTTGCCTTCCAAAGTGCAAACTTAGATAGATTGCACACTGGAGGTCTGGTGCTAGCATAATCTTTGTTTTGGACCATGTTCTGTGAAGAAATAAATCTAATAACAAACTTAAAACAAACAGATCTAAGTGGAGGGATCTTTGGGTTCATGTGTTAGCCTGTGCAACCACTAAGGTGTCGTATTTTAACCAACCTAGCTTTGATACCAATTGAAAGTGTAGGTTAGATCTGATATACTCTAGAGGGGGGTGAATAGAGTATGATGCTCACTAAAAACATTTTACAACTCTTGTTGTATTCCTAAGTGAACAGGGAAGCAAATAAAATAAAGCAAGCACAACAACTATCTAATCACAAAGCAATCACAGGGCATAGCCAAAAACAAAATAAAAGAAAAGAGTAACCAGATGACACAAGGAGCTATTGTGGTTCCCCAATCAATCTGGGTACATCCACTCTTCTACCACCCTAGGTAGGAATCCACTGCAGGATGAGTTGATCAGGTGTCCTGGACACCAATGAGCTTTTGATAAGGTGCTCAAAAACCAAACCTCAAGTCTTTTGGAAGGGGACTTGCAACCAGAATAATTTTGAAAGGATTTAAAACCCTGTACAGGAATTGGTAAGAAGGAGATAGTGTCTTCTCTGTCAACAATCAGAGAGAAGACTTGTGGATTGATTTTAGCAGATCTTGCTCCCCCTGAGATCTTGAATTAGTCAGGAATGCTGGATCACTGCTTCAGGGTAATAGGTCTTCAAGGACCTAGAATGCCTGGACCAGAAATGCTTTAGGAACTTCTTTTGACAGATAAAGTTTGGTTGTCCTTTGAAGTGGTCCTGACAATAGAGAGAAGAAGACTCTTGATTGAAATTGATTGTTCTTCTTCTTCCTCTTGAAAAGGTTCTCTGGTCAAGGCTGATTGCAGTAAAAAACTTTTGATTTGAGAATGAGTGTTCTTCTCTGCAATCTGAGAGTGTGTCTGTCTGATTGTCTGTATTGCTTGCTGTACTGTGTTTTTGTTACTCTATCACTGCTTGATCCTTCTCTTTCTTCCTATGTTTCTTTTTCTGACTGAGGAACATTCAAACTTTTGAATGTTGAGCAGTAATTGCAGTCAGCCTTGGAAAGAATCAATAATTAATGACTTTCCTAACTGTCCCTTGGAAAAACAGCATGTAATCGTCCATAGTCAATGCGCATTTTAACGGTAATATTCCGAGAAGATCTGGCATTAAATGTTCAGGAATCATTGCCAAGAAATGGAACGGGAAACTTGAAGAAAACCTAGTCTGGATTCGTCGAGCGGAGAACATAATTCGTCGAGCTGCACTTGTGATCGTCGAGCTGAGCTTGAGTTCGTCGAGCTGAGATTGAGTTCGTCGAGCTGAGCTTGAGAAAGTTCGTCGACCAGACAATCTTCATTAGTTGAACAGACACTCTTCATTATAAGACAGTATTCGTCGAGTTGAGAATCAAATTCGTCGAGCTGAGAAAAGTTCTGGACTTAGGCAGAATATCCTGCATCTGCTGAAATGCTGTGTCGACAAAAGTTGGTGTCGACAGATTGATCTTAGTGTCGACACAAGTCCTCTGGTGTCGACATAAGCGGGTGTCGCCTGATATCCTGGTGTCGACACAAATCGTCTGGTGTTGACCTAAGCTGGTGTCGACACAATTTGTCTGGTGTCGACATAAACCCTAAGTGTCGACACAAATTCTCTGAGTCCAGAAATCATCGAGTAGAGTATAGCATTCGTCGACCTGAGAAGCTGACTTCGTCAACCTGAGAAATTGACAACTTGAGGTCCAAGTTCGTCGAGCTCAGAATATAATTCTTCGACCAGAGCTTGAAGCTGGACTTAAAAAAATTTGAAGTTCTCCTGACTTTGGCTTGATGTAGAAACTGAGTCTTCGTCGAATAGAGAACACACATCGTCGAGCTCAGCACAAATAATTGTCTCACGATCGTCGAGCGCAGAACTCATTTCGTCGAGCTGAGTTCGACGAACGTCGAACTAACTATACTTATTCTTTAAAACTTGTTAGACTAGAATCTCTGATGGTTTTCTTGAAAGCTGGTCCATCTTGAGTTGAGCCTAAGGACTTGACCTAGACTCTAGGACACAAATTGACCCTGGCTATACATGATGGGTCACATCCTAAGTCAGTGAACCAAGCCCAAATCAACTAGGGATCCAACAGAGTGAACAGTAAGTGAGCCCGCAATAGTTGCTGCGGACTGGACTTTTGTGTCCGAGCGGTTTGATTGAGTTGACCGGGTTGTGCTGTGCATGTTGTACGGATAGCCCTGGAAAGCCAGGACTTGGCTCTGATTACGGTCAGGGACAGTGCGGACTCTGTGGTTAAGCAACAGGCGGTAAACAGCAGGTCGCAGACAGCGACCAGACGGTTTTCTCTTTTAAAACTTGATTCGAGGTTCAATAAGTAGCCTGCTTCAGGCGGACTGTTCTATTCAGCACCATAGCTTGTGCGATCTGGCGGCTAGGTGACCTCGCGGTTAGGCGACTTGCAGATCGGCGGCTAGAGCTAGCATTGGAATAAGGGGTAGTCCGCGCGGTTTGGGTTGCAGTCTGGCGACCTGGCAGACTGGGCGGACTCCACAGCAGTAGACCGGCTGCTTGGTGTCTGAGTACGCGCGGCTTGTGTTTGGCTTGTCTTATATTTGTAGTCTCTGCTTTCCCTTTGGTGGTTTTGGTGAAGCATATCTCGCCATGTACATCTCGCGTTATAATGAAGATTGTTGTTAATCAATAAAGACTATTGTTGTTGCATGTGTTTCTGGTTGTGACTGACTTAAGTTGAGATAACCCTGCTCACTCCAAGGTCCGGGAAAATTCAACAAGTATGGTGGAGGAAGTTTTGGAGTGATAGCATTATGTCGATTGGCTGAAGTGGCAACCGCTTATGATACTGCGCGGAGGTAGCCTTTAAATAAGTGTTGGGCATGAGATTGAACTCTCACTTTTCTCTTTATCTTTGTACTGTAAGTTCTTGAGGGAAAGAGGCTGAGGCTTAGTGTTGCAAGCTTGGTGAAGGAGATCCCATGATCGGAATCAAGAGCTGAAGTAAGATTCGTGATGAGGAAAGTGAGGCGGTCCTATCTATTTGGATAGAAGACTTATTCATGGTTCTAAAAGGATCTATAAGGGCAACGATCTTTCTTCTTGGACAATTGAAGTCCTTCTTTTTACATATGCATGGAATTCCCCACCAAAAGGTGGAGAATCGAGGATATTCCGATGGGTCGATATATAGTATCACCGGGTTTGGTTTTGCATATATATCCAGAAATCACAGTACGGAATAGGCATCTGTGTGAAGCCTATACAGACAGGTTGGTCATGATTGGTTGTAACACCTCCATCTATTGCATGACATATAATAGAAGGCCCGGCCGGGGCCCCACACCATATGCAACAATCAGGCAGCAAAGTTACGGGTTAATATCAGAGTTGCGCATCTTAGGCGGAAGATTTTAAGTTGAGCAAAGTTACGGGTTTTAATATAACAGTCTGGCCTTCTGGAGTTAAGCGCATCATTCGGCACGCAACACATGAAAAGACTATCATATGAACTTCTTTCTTCGAGGGCCAGCAGTAGTAGCAGAAGATTCCTTAAGAAAATTCATTGATTGCAAACATTCAACCAATTTATAACGACCCTCCCCTTACCCGGGGCAGTGGCATTCCTTCCTTGCAGGCATAGCAAATTACAAGCAGATATATCATACAATGTGCACTCACGCACAATCAAGATATCACAAACATCGCCCACACGGCCCGACGCTCCGTGCACTCCGGGCACATTCTTGGTGTGCCGGATAAACCAGTCGCCCACCGCCATTCAAGGCACAAAGCTCAATGTCAAACTTTGAGCATTTTCCTCCAAGTCCTTCAACCGGAGACTTTAGTCTTAATGGAGCGTCGGCATAAGACTCTCGCTATGTGTTTCTGCTGAATGTCAGGCGCCCAGGTACTTATGGCAGACAACCATAACGCGGATACAGTTCATCCCTTGCCCGTTGATCAAATCGTTAGTTCTATTGCCAGACTAAAGCGGGTCGGCATCCCCTTGTCCATTCAGCACAAGCTCACAAAGCTCACAAATAGCCACACTGTCCCTGAAGGACTGGCTTCACATTCACAGGTTCGCTAGGTGTCATCTCCAGCGACACTCACTCTTGCCCGGCGTTAGTGACAGAACTCACTTTCCATCCCTAGCCCTAACTGTATCTGGATCAACCATCCAGCAATCCCTGTAGCCACCTGCAGTACCAGAAACACTGGTCTTTCAAAGCATACAACACAAGTACTTTGCGGTGTTGGAACACCCTATTACTGATTTGGGCAAGGATCACTATGTCTTTTAGGAAATTTGTTTTGACCTCCTTGTATAGATTTAAAGGTCAATTAGAATTGAGTCTAACGGTTAGTATTTAGGCTTTGAAAGCTGCCCTCAAGACCCTCAAGACCAGATATTTCAGTTCAGGAGACTAATTCATTTCATCGAGCTCAGGACGACGAATCGTCGAACTCCATTCGACGATCTCTGAGCTCACCTCGACGAATCGTCGAACTCCATTCGACGATCTCTGAGCTCAACTTCAACGAGTCGTCAAACTCCATTCGACGATCTTTGAGCTTAGATCGACGTTCCTGTCTCAAGTTTGATTCCCTATCTCTGAGCTCAGTTCGACGATAGTTGAGCTCAGATCGATGCTTTCTGCTTCAGTCTAAGTCCAGTCTCTGAGCTCAGTTAAACGATAGTCGAGCTCAGGTCGATGTTTTTTTGAAGAGATCGACGTTTTTCAAGATTCAAATTCAGACAGTTATGGAATTATTTTCAGCATTTATGTCAAGAATTTTGTAGCCGTTTTAATTAATCTGGAACAAGTTTCAAGGGATTTTCAAAGGAATGTTTTATTGGACTTTCCTCCAGAAGACAAAATGCAGTTAAGGAAGTCATTTATGACAGGCAAAGGCTATCTTGGATAGAGAAATATTCTATTCAGATCTAAGGAATAAAAGATCAATGGTTTTAATTCCTGCTGATAACCATCATCCAAACATCATCAACAACAACTATTACAACAAGAACAATAGAAAGAGAAAGAGTTGCAGATATTCTCAGTCTTAGAATTGTTACAAGAACACACATCACAAAAGGAGTTCAACATACTGAAATTTCTAGATCCCTTTCTGATTCCAGTGTTCAAAGGCCATTATCATTCAAGACTCCAGACAACACACATTTCAGCTGTTGCTGGAATCATCTTTTGCTGGAGATCAAATCTTCTGAAGGCCTATCACCCTACTACAAAGCTTCACTTCCTGAACAACTATAGATCTCAGGGGGAGCTTTGACAACATCCACTATCTTCTCTCTAACTGTTGACAGAGAAGATCATCTCATCCCTTTCTCTCTCTCTCTCTCTCTCTCTCTCTCTGTTGTAAAGGGTTTATCAAACTCCCTTCAAAAGTTTGTGTTGGTTTTTGAAAACTTATCAAAACTCAGTGGTGGCAAGACACCTGATCAAAAAATCTGGTTTGGTTTTTGAGTAACTTATCAAAAGCTCATTGGTGCTCAGGACACCTGATCAACTCATCCTGCAGTGGATTCCTACCTAGGGTGATAGAAGAGTGGATGTACCCAGATTGGTTGGGGAACCACTATAGCTCCTTGTGTCATCTGGTTGCTTATTTTCTTTTGTTTTCTGGCTGTGGTTTTTGATTGTTTTGTGATTGCTTTTTGATTAGGTAGTTGCTGTGTTTACTTTATGTTATTTGCTTCCCTGTTCACTTAGGTATACAACAACAGTTGTAAAAAGTTTTTAGCAAGCATCATACTCTATTCACCCCCACTCTAGAGTATATCAGATCTTACCTGCACTTTCAATTGGTATCAGAGGGAGGTTGGTTAAAAATACCACATCTTCCAGGTTGGTTAAAATACCAGACCTCAGGTTGGTTTATATATCACACCTCAGTGGTTGCACAGGCTAACACCTGAACCCAAAGATCCCTCTAGTTAGATCTGCTTGTTTTAAGTTTGTTGCTCGATTTATTTCTTCACAGAACATGGCCCAAAACAAAGATTATGCTAGCACCAGACCTCCAATGTGCAATCTATCTAAGTTTGCACTTTGGAAGGCAAGGATTAGACTATACATGAACTCTATTGATGAAGACATTTTCAATTCTGTTTTGACAGTGTGTCCAAGACCTCCAGAAAATACAAGTACAAGTGATGTTCCACCTCATTCAGGAAAAGATGCAGAAATCAAGAAATGGAAATTGGCTGATGCAAAGGCTATGAACATTCTAGCCCAGACTATGTCTGATGAAATATTCCAAAAGGTAGCTGAATGCAACTCAGCAAAGGACATCTGGGACAGGTTATCTGAGATAGTCTCAGGATCTGCTGATGAGAGAAAAGATAGAAGATCTCACCTCATAACCCAATATGAGAATTTTAAGAAAGGAGAAGCTGAGTCAGTAGCAGACATATATAATAGACTCAGTCTCATAGTCAATGAGCTGAAATCATTGGACAAAGAAATCTCATTGACTGAGCTCAATGATAAAATCCTAATGTGCTTCCCAAGCACTTGGGACTCAAGGATCTGGCCAATCAAGGATGCTAGAAGCCTAAATGAGATCATAACTGAAGCTCTCTTGGGCAAGCTGAAGTCTTATGAGCTGCTCATCAAGAATAGAGAAGAAGAGCAGAAGGCTGCCTCACCAACTACAAGAAAAGAAAAATCAATAGCTTTCAAAGCCATTGAAGATCATCCTGAAGACAAGGTCACAGGCAATGAAGAGCTGCTAAGCATACTGGCCAAAAGATTTTACAAAATGGCCAGGAAGGATTTCAGGAAAAGATCACACAGAGAGCATGACAAGCCAAGGTATGACAAATCAAATAATAAAGAGATTATTTGTTTTGGAAGCAGGAAACCAGGCCACATTGTGCCTGACTGTCCAGAAAATAAAAATAAGGACAAGAAGGACAGGAAAGAAAGTAGAAAAGTAAAGGACTTCAAGAAGAGCAGCAATGACAAACCCTCCTCCAGCAAGAACAAAAATACAAGGAAGGGATTTGTTGCTGAAACTTGGAGTGAGACAGAAGAAGAATCTGAAGCTTCATCCAGCTCAAGTGATGATGAAGATGATGCTGATGAAAAAGAATTCTGCATGATGGCTATCAATGCCTCACAACAAAGTTCTGATGCAGAAGAGTCAGAGTCAGAATCAAAGACTCAATCTGAAGAGGACCAGGTAATAAATTCTTTTGATTTTAATTCTGAGGACTTCAAGTGGGAGTTTAAGCACTATGTTTGGATTTATTAAAATCTGAGAAGGAAATCATTTCTCTCAGAAATTAGTTATCTGAACACAGTACTTTAAAATCAGAAAACCTCAAACTCTCTAAGGAGTTGGAATGTTGTAGGGTGCAGATAGCCTCACTGAAAGGTGAGCTATTAGAGGCCAAAAAGTTTGATGAATCCCTCAATGGGAGAAGTATCAAGCTAATGGACATAACAAGCATAGTTAACTCAAGATTCAATAGTACACTGGGCTTGGGTGCCTCATCTAGCCAACCTATAGTATTAACAACCACAATCAAGTTTATCTCTGATAAAGGTAACGGAGTTGTAGAGATAGCTAGGAAGAATTCTGACTTACCCAAGAAAACAAAAGTTCAACAGAAATCATCGAACGGTGCTAGATGATCGTCGAATGCAGATAAACGATCTCAGGCTAAATCATCGAACTCAGGTCGACGATCTCTAAACCCTGAACTCTGCTATAGTCGATCTTCTAACGGAGCTCGACGATCTGACCCAAGATCGTCGAACTCAGCTCAGTAATCGTCGAGCAGAGATCAGAGTTTTGAAAACATTTTCAAAGGTAAATCAAATTTTAAACCTTGGGGTCCTTCATCCCAAAGCTTTAACCCTTATACTGAATGGATAATACCTCCAATGAGATATCATCCTGAAGGCTATAAGAGTCAACCAGGGATGTCTTTTATTTCTAAATTCAAAGGTTATAAACCTAGGCCCAAGGTAAACTGGGTCAAAAATAAATAAATTGTTTTATGTGCAGGAGAAGACCTATCCAACATCAAACCAGCAATGGTATCTGGATAGTGGATGCTCAAAGCACATGACAGGAAACAAAGACAACTTCACATCCTTCAAAGCCAAGCTTGGACCCAAAGTAATATTTGGTGATTCAAACTTTGGACTAACAAAAGGATATGGTGCAGTCCAGATTGGCACAATCACATTCAAGAAAGTAGCCTATGTGGAAGGACTGAAGCACAATTTAATCAGTATCAGTCAACTGTGTGATGAAGGCTACCAAGTGACTTTCAGCAAATCCTTATGCAAGATCAAATTAGAGGACAACACAACTGTGTTGACAGGTAAAAGGAAAGGTAACATCTATCTTGTAGATTTTCTTTCAACCAAGGTAGATATTTGCTTGTTTAACTCTATTTGTAGACCTAATGAACTATGGCATAAGAGACTAGGACATATAAACCTTAGAACCATTGCTAGGATATCCAAGGACAACCTTGTTAGAGGACTACCTTCTGGCCCCTATAAGAAGGAAGGACTTTGCAGGGCTTGTCAATTAGGCAAGCAAACCAAAAATAGTTTCAAGTCACTTAATAAGAGTGATTCACCTAGGTATTTTGTATCTGTTACACATGGATCTTTTTGGACCTCATTACAGTACAAAGCTTAGGAGGGAAATCTTATACTTTAGTGGTTGTAGATGACTTCTCTAGATTCACATGGGTGTTCTTTCTGAGGAAGAAGTCTGATAACTTTAAGTGTTTGACAGAGTTTCTCAAATGCATACAGAGTGAGTTCAATACTCACATTGCCCTGATCAGAAGTGATCATGGGACAGAGTTTGATTCTCTTCTTATGCAAGAGTTCTGTCAGAGTGAATGGATCAGGCACACTTTCTCAGCTCTTAGAACTCCTCAATAAAATGGGGTAGCTGAAAGGAAAAATAGAACCCTTATTGAATATGTTACTACATTGTTGTCAGATTCTCACCTTCCTCTATCCTTTTGGGCAGAGGCAGTGAACACCTCCAACTATGTGTTGAATAGAAATTTAATACATAAACTGAAGGGCAAGACTCCCTATGAATTACTCAAAGGGAAGAAATCTAAAGTAGATTACTTTAAAATTTTTGGTTGTATTTGTTACATTCATAATAATGACAAGAAATACTTAGCAAAATTTCAAGCTAAAGCTGATGAATGAGTGTTTTGGGATACTCCATGATCAGTAAATCTTATAGGGTATATAATAAATCTACTCTCAAAATTGAAGAATCTGTTCATATATCTTTTGATGAGTCTAACATGTCTTTCAAGGAAAAGAATACTTCTACCATAGAACCTTTGCAGGTACACTCTCTTGCTGAAGACTTGGACAGGCTATAAATTATTCAAAAATATGAAAGCAGTGAAGATGAAGAAGACATTCAACATCTTGAAGAGAAACTTCTTGAAGAGCCAGTTGTTGTACCACCAGAGGAAACAACAACACAGGTTGGTGAACAATCAACATCTCCTGTTGATTTAGTAACATCAAGAGACCATCCAATCTCCCAAGTGATTGGAGACATCTCAGCTGGTGTGCAAACCAAAAATCAGGTCAACCAAAACCTGATGCGCACTTGCTTTCTTTCTCAAATTGAACCTCAATCCATTCAATATGCAGAGCAAGATCCACACTTGATCATTGCAATGCAAGAAGAGTTGCATCAATTTGAAAGGAACAAAGTTTGGGAATTAGTACCAAGGCTAAAGGATCACTCCATTGTTGGAACAAAGTGGGTGTTCAGAAATAAATTTGATGATCAAGGAGTCATTGTAAGGAACAAGGCAAGGCTAGTTGCTCAAGGGTACTCTCAAGAAGAAGGGATAGATTATGACCAGACCTTTGCACCAGTTGCAAGGTTAGAGGCAATAAGAATCTTCTTAGCATATGCAGCACACAAAGGATTCAAAGTATACCAGATGGATGTAAACAGTGCTTTTCTTAATGGAGATATCAAAGAAAAAGTCTATGCCAGACAACCCCCAGGTTTTATCTCTTCAACTCATCCTGATCATGTTTTCAAATTGCATAAAGCATTATATAGTCTAAAGCAAGCTCCTAGAGCATGGTATGAGACCCTAGCATGCTTTCTTCTGAAAAATGAGTTTATAAGGGGTAGAGTAGACCAAATTCTTTTTATTAGAACCCATAAGTCTCATACCCTACTAGTACAAATCTATGTAGATGATATTATATTTGGTTCTACCGATTCAAATTTGTGCAGAAGGTTTTCCAATCTAATGCATTCTAAATTTGAAATGAGTAGCATGAGTGAGTTATCCTTCTTTCTAGGATTGCAAATCAAACAACATGCTGAAGGCATATCTATTTCTCAAACTAAGTATGCAAAAGAATTGGTTAAGAAATTTGGTATGTCTGAGGCATCATGTATGAAAACACCTATGCCTACTAATGTTGTATTAGATGCTGATGAACATGGGAAACCTGTTGATCAGATAACATATAGAGCAATGATTGGCTCTTTATTGTACCTTACAGCTAGTAGACCTGACATAATGTTTGCTACATGCATATGTGCTAGATTCCAAGTGAGCCTTAGAGAATCACACTTAACCTTAGTAAAAAGGATTCTTAGGTATGTAAAAAGTTGTCCAAATCTAGGTCTCTGGTATCCAAAAGATTCAGCATTTGACTTAACTGGATTTTCAGATGCTGATTATGCTGGATGCAGAATAGACAGGAAAAGCACCAGTGGAACTTGTCAGTTTCTTGGTGACAGACTTGTCTCCTGGTTTTGCAAGAAACAAACATCTGTGTCAACTTCAACTGCTGAAGCTGAATATATGGCTGCAGGTAGTTGTTGTTCACAAATCTTGTGGATTCAAAATCAGCGCCTACACTATGGCTACAACTTAGAGAAGTCAAAAATATTTTGTGATAATACTAGTGTCATTTCCATAGCACAAAATCCAGTCCTCCATAGTAGGACAAAACACATAGAAATTAGGCATCACTTTCTAAGAGATAATGTTGAGAAAAATAAAATTGAACTTCAATATATCCCAACTGATTTGCAAAGGGGAGATATTTTCACCAAACCCTTGGATGAAAAGAAACATACATTCTTCCTGAATCAGTTAGGAATGTTAGATGGAGGAAGTCTAAAATAAGATCCAAGATTTTAAAATTATAAAAATGACCAAGACTAGGCAAATCAAAATGCTTTTCTAGTGTATAGAGTGTTTCTGGTCTCTGATCTGCGCTCGACGATTTTCCCCAAGATCGTCGAACGGAGATCGACGATGTCCGAAATCGTCGACCAGAGTTCAGCGCTTCTCAGATAGTGTTAAACTATCTTTCTTTAGGTCAGCGATCGTCGAACGGAGCTCAACGGTTTCCAATATCGTCGAACAGAGATCGACGATGTTGACGACCTTTCAGTTTTCTTTAGAAGCCCAGATCGTCGAACAGAGTTCAACGATCTTTTCTTTTCTGCGTCGAACCCTAATATAAAACTCATTTTCCGGCCGTCGTTCTCCCTTTGCACTTTCATACTCTCTGCAAAATTTTCTCTTTCCCTCCAAACTTTTCTACACTTGGTCGTTTGTTTGTTCATTTTTGCAGGAATCAATGGCAGTTTCAGTCGCAATCTTGGTCGCAATGAAGTTTGACGCAGGCTTTGATATCGACATGGATTCTTTCAATAACAGCGATCAAATCTTAAAGGACATTCTAGAACTTTTCAAAGACCCACAGCTAGTTACCATAATGACTACAAGGATCAAATTGGCTGCAGATGAGATAAAGGAATGGGTGTATACTGCCCACAATTTGGATCAGAACACAGTGGTTGGAACCATATCAGGAACTCAGGTATCTCTAACACATGGTGCTTTAACAGAGGTTTTTCAATTGAATTCTGGAGAAGATTCTGTTGAGCTTTTTGGAGAGGAATTTTCTAATATGCTTGAAAGGATGGGACATTCAGAAACAAACCCTAGTAAATTGCTTAAGAAAAATCTGTCTGTTGAGTACAGATTTCTTGCTGATATTGTTGGAAAAGTGATGTTGGCCAAACACTCAGCTCATGATACCATATCTAGGTATCAGCTCTGTTTTATGGGTGCCCTGGTGGACAAGAAACAACTAAACTGGGGAGAAGTCTTTTTTGATTTAATCAAGAAGAAAACTAACAAGAAGTTTGTTAATTTTGGGAGGATCTTAGGGCTGTTTCTTCATAATAGATGCCCTGTACTGCTTGTTTCCAGTGGGATGCACATCAATGCCTCCAAGAGGCTTACCTGTGCCCTATTTAGGAAATGGGACAGGCAGATTTTCAAGCCCAGCAGGCCCTCTACAATCTCTTCTACAGGCACAAGGACTGCTTTAGTCTCTTCCCCTCAGGTTTCTGCCCCTGCGGAAAACTTGCCTGCTTCATCTCCTCCTCCTCCACCTATTGTTTCATCTACAACAGTCCCCATCATAATTTCATCCCCCATTTCCATCCCATCTCCAACTTCAATCCCTTCTCCAACTCCACCATTAACTGAAGAAATCTTTCATCCACTACATCACTACACATACCTGGACATTGATTCATCATCTCATATTCCATCTTTCACTCTTATAGATGATTCCTATATGGATGACTCTCCTTCATCCCCTCCTAAGCCACCATCTTCATCCACTTCTTATCAACAACTCCTTCAAGACATCATTGTTCAACCATCATTCACACCATCCATTTCCATTCCATTATCTTCCATCTCCACAATTCCAATATCTCAACCATCACTTCCACCAATCCACAGGTTCTCCACCAACATCTCATACTGCTCTAACTTCCATCCCTACCTCTACTCAAGTCCCTCTTGAGCAAGTAGACATTTCAGCCATTGCAGACAGGCTATATGAGTTGATAGCTCCCAGGCTATCACTATTGCTGGAGACCTCTTTGGCTCGACTTCTAAAAACAGTTCAGGAGCTGTCTGCCAGGCTATCCTCTTTTCTTCCTCCTCAGGCAATCCCTTTTTCTGGTGTCTTGATCCAGTTCTCACTGAATCTAGGCAGGGGGAGATGCCTTATGAAACTGAGAGATTGCCTGCTGTAGTAATTTCAGACCTAGCTCCAGTAGCTCCAGTTGCAGTCATTACAGTGGACCTCAGGTCACTGTTGTCAGTTTTTGATCGTGTATACTTCAACTGTCTTCCAGCCCAGCAAACTGAAGATCTTACTAAGGCCATTGTGCCTATTTCCAGCTGTGACCCCAGCTTAATCAGCTCTTATGTCAATTCCTTCAATACTGTTGAAGTTGTTGCTGTTGATGTTTCAGCCAGTTCTTCTACTGCTGTTTCAGTGTCTGAGGATGTGTATATGACATAGGCATTTGATTTTGAGCCTGCTATTTTTATCTCTGAATCTATTGCTTCAGTCACCTCTGAGCTGTTGTTTCTGTTTCTGAAGTTGTTTTTCCAGTTTCATCTGTTTCTACTGCTTCCATTACTGCTTCTATTGTTTCTATTTCTGAAATTGTTGTATCTGAACCTGCTGCCATAGCTCCTTCTGCCAGTGTTGCTTCTACTCCACTTCCTGCTGTTGCTGCTGCTACTGTTGCTGTTTCTGCTATCTCTTCTGCTCAGTCTCAATAACAGAAAGATTATCTCAAAAGGATTGATGTAGTGTATGATAATCCACAAAGCTCAGACAGTGATCAGTTTAGGACTGACTCTGATGATTCCTCTGCAATAATTGCAAGGAAAAGGAAAGCCAGAAGCAAGGCCATGAAGAGAGTTCCCCCAGAGAAAGTGAAAGATACAAATGATATTCCATATTACATACTGCATGATTGCCCTATTACTGAACCATGGATGCAGTACTCCAGTAACCAACTGAAAGCCATGAAGAAGAAAAGAAAGTATGACAAAGGATCATCCCATTTCAATCCTCCTCCTCCTCCTTCACCTGATGCAGGTGCAGGTGGTAGTTCTGCTTTCCAATCTACTGCCAGAAGCCAAAGCTCATATCAACCTCAAGGAAGATCCCAGTACAGAGGAAATCAGTCTAGAGGTTACCAGTCCAGAAGAGGACAGTACAGAGAAAATCAAAGAGGACTCAGAGTGTATTCCAGGCAACATCCTTATCAAAGGGAAGGACAAGGTCCCTCTGACACTACTTCTGGTTCCTTCCCTTATAAGCTTAAAGATTTAGTCTCATCCAGACCTCCTCCTAATAATTCTTCAAACAGATATGAGCCTCCTGTTCCATTTGAAGACCCAGAAAATAATCCCACCTCATGGATAGCAAGAATGAAAGAATTAACTGCACTAGACCAAATCAAGAAAGCTAGAGAACAAGGAAAAGATACTTCAAATATCACTACTCTATCATGAAAGTCCACCTAGTGTCAACTATGTGCACCTATGGGGGGGGGGGGGGGGAATAGGTGACGTATAGCGCTTTTGCGGAATTTATAATAGTACCTGCACAATAAAAACAAACAGCACAGCACACAGAATACACAGGCAATTTATAGTGGTTCCCCGACTTGGGTACATCCACTTTCCCCCTTCGACCTATCTCCCAACAAGGGACGACTCGGTCACTTCTCCAACAGGATTGAAATCCAATCCTTGCACTAACGGAAGGAACCCTTCCACACGTAGGAGTCAACACTCCCATAAACCGGGTTGCACCCAACCCTTACAACATGGAACAATCATTCCTTTACAGCAAAAGTAAAATAGAATGTACACGAGATACAAACTTCGTTTGGAGACTACGGTGTTCCTCTTCGTTCGACGACGTGTTCGTGAAGTCAACGAAGAGTCTACAACCTTGGTCTTTCTTGGAAAGGATCTCCCCGGAACCGGCGGCGTCAAGACGAGCGGCGGCTTGCTTCGGGATCGGCGACTATGATGATGAGCGGCTGCTGAACTTAGAGATCCAATCTTCGTAGCGAAGCTAGCTTGGTCTTCCAACGGTCACACGAGGATCCGTCGTCTCGATCGATTCGGACGGGGAAGTTTTTTCCGATCACCAAATCGAGAGACAAGAGATCTCTGGATAGACACGTGAGACTCAAAGCTTGGCTAAGCTTCTGTCGCCGGAGATCGGTAAGAAACACGATCAACCGGCGAACACCTTATTGCGAGCGGCAGCGGAGGCGGCGGAGCGGAAGCGGCGATTTAGGGTTTGTTCGTGCTCGCGTATATCTTCTTTTCTTCGCCCTACTTACTGTTCAAAAGTACCCGTGTATTTATACACTGTAGACCCTTACAATATGACCGTTGTGGGTCCCACAAGTAGAAACCCGAAATCCGGTTCAAAGTAGTCCAGCGGCAGAATCCGGTCCAGCAGCATCCAGAGAAAACGCCAAGTAAAATTCGTCGAGAATCATTGGTGATTCTCGACAAATCGGCGAGAATCAGTTAACGATTCTCGACGATTCGTCGAGAATCACCGAGTGATTCTCGACGATTCCCTTGTTGATTCTCAACGATTTTCACTTGGTATTCATGACCTGCTCAGCGACGGGTTCGGCGAGAATCATTAGTGATTCTCGCCGAATCTTACTTGGACACCATTTTGAGGTAGCCGGAAGGAGTCGGCGAGAATCACTAATGATTCTCGACGATTCGGCGAGAATCACTAGTGATTCTCGCCGAATCGGCGAGAATCACTTGGTGATTCTCATCGAATTATACTTAGACGGATTTTGTCTTTCCACCCAAGATCTGCTACTTGACCCATCCTTGCTCCTTGTCTTCTCTTGCATAAACATGGCCCTGTACTTGAAAGTAAGTGCACTCCAATAGAGAGAGTACACGTAGGCCAACACACTGATCTGCTCAACGAGGGATTACGTCGTGCAGACCCGTGTATATTGACCTACTGCACCCTGACATTGGTGTGCACTTAGCGTGGAATAACTGCAAGCACAACTTAAGAGGTTTCATCAGATACATTGTGAATTCATCTTAGCTTGACAGGTGGCTTCCTCAAATCCAGGAATTGTGGATACAATACCCAACAATCTCCCCTATTTGACGAAGCCAAAACCCTACTAGCTAAGATAAATAACACTAATCAAATAATAAAAAACAGCATTCAGAAGTTAAACATGCAGCACAAGAGAATATAAACAACCAGATCAGGACTTGAGTCATTCACATATTCAAATACAAAGGTATATATATATATATATAATCTCAGAATTGTTCATATCATAACAATAAGCATTAAATGTTCTTAGGAGAGAATGACAAGCTACAAGTTGTTGACTATCTTTCCTTAGCTAAGTCATCCTTGAGTTTTTGCGGCAAAAACTTCTTCCTTTGTCTCTCCATGTACTCTTTAGGCTTCGGGTAATATCTGGGAGGAGGAACTTTATCTGCATCCGTGTTGTTTCTGAAGAAGATGTTCCTTTTGGCTTCATACGTCTTATGCATCTCCCATTCATACTGGTTGTATACTTCGTTTCGATTGAGTTCTCCTTTTTCTTGTAGCCAAAAGGTGTCCAAGATGATGTTCTTTGAAACTGGACTCCACTTTTCGTTTCGTACTTCCTCCTCACTCATTCTGATTCTCTTCTCAGCTAGTGTCTCCCTGGAGGTCCCTTCCCGAGCTTTTCTCTTGCCCCTGGCTTTTGCTAGGGCCTCTTGGTCAAACATGCTCATCAGTTTAGCTTTGGAAATAGCCCTAGCATCAACTTCACTTATGGGAACATCTGCAGCACTTGCACCTATTCCCTCAGCAGCACTTACTCCCGCAGCAGCCATAGAAGTCTCAGGAGCATGAATACCTGCAGGATTGTCAGGCAAAATGACGCCTAACGCGCCTAACGCCTGTTGGAGCATCCACCAGCAGCTCTCATAGACGTACTTTTCACTTATGGGAACATCTGCACCTATTCCCTCAGCAGCACTTACTCCCGCAGCAGCCATAGAAGTCTCAGGAGCATGAATACCTACAAGATTGTCAGGCAAAACGATGCCTAACGTGCCTAATGCCTGTTGGAGCATCCACCAGCAGCTCTCATAGACGTACTTGTTTGACTGTTCGAAGTTATTGATCATGACTTCTCAGAGTTCAGCCATCTTAGCAATGTAGTCCTTCTCCCCCTTTTTGGCTTCGACAGCGATGAAGTTTGCATAGGAGTGCAGGGAGTCATCAATATGCTTGGTGGTCCGGGAGAATTCAGTGACCAAGGCCTGCTGATTGGCGTTGAGAGTGACCATATTACCGTCAAACTTTTGAATGTTGTTAGCTACAACATGTGCATTCTGATTTACTACAGCAAGAGTGTCAGTGTTCTTTTTCAATCCAGCCATGAGAAGTGTGACAGCTTGGCCGGCCTCGGTGTACTTTTCTTCAAATTTCTTCTCCATCTCGTCCAGTTTATGGTTGATCTCCACCATATTCTTGAGCATGAGATTTTCAGATGTCTTAATCCTTTTCAGCAGTTTATTCTGAGCTTCATCAAAGGAGGCTTTGAGTTCATTCACAATACCCTGAATGACATTTACAGTGTGAGTGGCTAGCTCATCTCGTAATGGAAGAGCCGGAGGCACTTGTGGGCCTTGCCCTTCAGCAGACGCATCTGTAGAGCTGGATACAAGCACAGTCTCTAATGGAGGAATGCTGGCGGCCTCTGTAGATTTATCTGACTCCCCCTCCACTGGTGCATGCTTGTCAGATGGAGGTTCAAAAATATCTGGAGCCTCCAATACTTCATGTCCCTCATTCCCGTCTTCCTCTCCGTCATCATCCAAGAAATCATCTATATCAGCAGCATCTTCCAACTCGTTGTCAGCAGTCTCCAGTCCAGTAGCTTTGGCTCCTTGCTCGTTTCGGTTCGGGGCCTCCCCATTCTCCAGCTCAGGTTCACTTCCTTCGTGTAGATCTGCCACAGCATCTCTGGCCAGCTGGGAGATGTTAGATACTACATCAGTATGAGGGGGTAGAGGCTCCCCCTCGATTCCTGCAGTCAAGGTATCAGGAACTTCATTGGGGGTGACTGCTGGAGATACTCCCTGTTGTTCTTCCACGGCAGTCTGCCCAATACGCCTCTCCCATCGGTCAAACACACTTGAGTCCATCTTCTTCAAGTAGTGTAGAGGAACACCTTTTCTCATGTCAAGCCTGTCTCCATTTAGCTGATTTAGATACAGACTTATGATACGGCCAAAACTCGGAGAGCCCAAGGTGTCCTTGATCTTCTCGAACAGCAACTCCCCCCAGTTGAACCTTTTACGGCAGACAACAGCTATCAGGATCTTGAACATATCCGCTGAGATATGGTCATGAGAGCCCGGCTTGCAGATGAGCACCTTTCCAATAATGTCAGACAGGAGCTTCCCTTCTTCATTCATATCCTTTCTCTTTATTGATCGAGTTCCTCGTGGGAGACCGTAGAATAAGAGAGTTCTGGTTTTGTCATCGTCCTCCAGATAGTCCTCATGCTCCGAGCTAGAAAGCTGCAGGAAGCGAGTCAGCTTGCTGGCAGACAGCTTGACCTTTGCCCCAGCCACCTTGCTTTTGATTAGTGAGTCGCCATTTCGGAGTCTTGCGGTGGCGAAGAACTCCAGCACCTCTTTGTCCAAGATTTTGCAAGGGTGCTCCAGGACGAATGTTAGCCCAGCCTCTTCCAGCATCAGAATGATGTTGCGGAATTCGTCCGAGGCGTGAGAGAACCCAGTCCGAACAAGCTCGCAACCAGTGACCAACCCAGCAGTTGTCCTTGGAGCCATTGCAGATCTAGAGAGAGAAGCCCTACTCTAATCTTTAATGAACATTCAAAAGGAAAGCGTCACTAGTGAGAACGTCCAAGTACGGGTGAGGAAGAGGTTACCTAAGGGCGTAGATGGAAGTGAGTTGGTGAGCTTCCTGCGAGACCTCTTCCTTGAGCGTCCTTTGGGAAGACCTACGGTGGATAGGAGAGTTTTCTGCGAGGTTCGGCGGGATTCGATGGAAGCCGGTGCGATTCGACGAGAACCTTGCGGTAACTTACGGGAAGACGATGGAGAAGCGGGATTCGTGTAGCGACGAGCTTCCTGCAGGTTTCGGCGGGATTCGACGGGATTTTGCGAAGGCGGTGCGACGAGCTTCCTGCGGGTCGGCGGAAGAAACCTTGCGATTTGGCGTGTTTTCTGCGAAGGTCGGCGGGATTCGTGTAGCTTGCTCCTTCGGCGGGATTCTTAAGGAAGGTGAAGGGTCGGTGAGATTCCAAGTATATACAGGGTCGGCGGGATTTCAGCTCTGTGGTAAGTTTCCCGTGGAAATGAAAGGTCGGCGGGATTTGTCTAAGTCGAAATTGAAAGGTTTCTTTACTAGGAATTTTCACGTTAAGAAGTATTGCAACATTTTCGAATTCTTCTGATGTCAAGTCAATATAAAAATGATAAATACATATATATTTTAAAGCCAATCTATTTGGGTTTGAACGAGGCTTTTCCAAAAACTTCTTGATGTCAATTGTGAGTTGTCGAGATTCACAATGACATATCTTCGTTAACTCTTTATTGATGTATAAAGGTTTGCATGTATCGAGTTAACCTATCCTTAGATGTGCACACATACATGTATAAGCATAAGTATAAATATACACATAGATAGAGATATATATGTAAATGAGGATGCAATATGACGCAAGTCCTTGAACTGATCAAAAGTACCTGGGATTATGAGAGTTAACAATGAGTCTCTCTGACTATAAAGTGTCAGGTGCTCGATGTGAGTATGTTGATATATATATGTCACTTCTGTTATTCCAGATGCATGTTCCATTTCAGTCGTGGAACACCTACTGTCTAGTTCCCATCATATTTACGGGAACCTAGACTACCCTGCAAAAAGGAATTACCTTACCTTAGGAACCCAAATCATGTTGGGTCCTAGGTTCCTGTTAGCATAAGCACTTGACTGCCTTCCTTCAGAGAACCTGTCAGGAAGACTACCTCTGTCCCATGAATGTGGATAAGCCCTTGCCGTTGGCACAGAGGGGTTGTACCAACAGTAGATGGCAAAGTGCCCCACTCTGCCACAGCACCAACACGGGTGAATGTTGTATCGCCGTTTCCGACCTGATCTAGTGACTGAGGTAGACTAGGACGGGTAGTCACTACCTCTTTTACGTGGAAGGGTGGAAGGAATGCATGTTGTGAGCGTCATGAGGCCGGGAAGGTGGTGCCCTCCTTTCAGGCATCCCCTTTCAGAGGCCCCATGAAAACTTACACCATGACTTATAACCTCCCTATCCTGTGTCCTCGGGTGGTGAGAAGTTGTTCTGTGAGCTAGGACATGCAGATTCACACCGAGTTGAGGCAGTGGCAGTGAATACAAAAGGCTCAGAATGAGCCTTCGGTATTCTCTCATGAGTGGCCACGACGGCCCTTGCACTCCGGGTGTCTCCACATGGGGACAGATCACCCTTGCAGTGACCACAACTATTCTTGTGGTCATACCTGAAGGCATGATGAGTTGCCTTCCTGCTTGGAGTGGGGGGTCGGAATACCGTTTCCCCATTTCTCCACGAATTGATAATCCGGGAGATCCACCCGTTTTCTTGCTTTCTCTTTATAGCATCAACTTTGGAAAAGTTTGATACTATTCGTTTCTCATTCTCTAGACTACTCTCCAGAGCTGAGATCTTAGAGTCCTTGACCTTGTTGGACGCCAATTGGAGAACCAACAAGATCTTCAGTCGAGCAATCTCTTGAGCTTGCTCCTCAGCAAGTAAGTTGCTTTTCTGAAGGGCTCTCTTTAGGGAATCAGAATCTTCTGAAGGAAAGCAGTTCCTATCTTCAGAAAGTTCAAAAGAGATGGGGCAGGATGAAGAAGTTACCTGCTCTTCAGTGTTATTGTCATTCGAGCCAGTGACCATTGTGTCATCCTCATCAGAGCAGCTTTCCTCACTGGCCTCTTCAGTCTCTGACACGGACACTAGAGCTCTGATGCTGTCCGAGAGATTCTTGCCTTCATCTTCAGAAGCGAGGACCCCCACATAGGCTTCATCCTCTGATTGACAGCAGATTCCAGCATTCTCTGACCCCCCCATCTGCTCTGAGATCATCATCCACATAGATTTAGCCGTCCTACATTTTTCCAATCTAGAGCGAGAAGCTCCAGACCAGATATCCATGATAATTTGACGAATCCTCTTATCCAAATTAAAGAATGAATGTTCCATTTCCGACATCTCAGCAATGCACTTGGGCACTTGAATTCCAGAGTCGGAGGTCTTCATAGGAATAAAAGGACCCTCTTCCAGGATGAAAGATGCATGAGGATCGATGGCATCCAAGTGATATGACACTCTCATCCTCCAGACGGGATAAGACTCCTTTGTACATGCGGGAAGTCTGAGTGGCGATATCTCATAATCCAGCTCCATGCTTCTGACACTGGTGGCAGGATACTACTCAAGGTGTAAACCTTTTTGATGAGTAACCTCGCTTTGATACCACTTGAAAGTCCACCTAGTGTCAACTATGTACACCTATGGGGGGGGAATAGGTGACGTATAGCGCTTTTGCGGAATTTATAATAGTACCTGCACAATAAAAACAAACAACACAGCACACAGAATACACAGGCAATTTATAGTGGTTCCCCGACTTGGGTACATCCACTTTCCCCCTTCGACCTATCTCCCAACAAGGGATGACTCGGTCACTTCTCCAACAGGATTTAAATCCAATCCTTGCACTAACGGAAGGAACCCTTCCACACGTAGGAGTCAACACTCCCACAAACCGGGTTGCACCCAACCCTTACAACACGAAACAATCGTTCCTTTACAACAAAAGTAAAATAGAATGTACACGAGATACAAACTTCGTTTGGAGACTACGGTGTTCCTCTTCGTTCGACGACGTGTTCGTGAAGTCAACGAAGAGTCTACAACCTTAGTCTTTCTTGGAAAGGATCTCCCCGGAACCGGCGGCGTCAAGACGAGCGGCGGCTTGCTTCGGGATCGGCGGCTATGATGATGAGCGGCTGCTAAACTTAGAGATCCAATCTTCGTAGCGAAGCTAGCTTGGTCTTCCAACGGTCACACGAGGATCGGTCGTCTCGATCGATTCAGACGGGGAAGTTTTTTCCGATCACCAAATCGAGAGACAAGAGATCTCTGGATAGACACGTGAGACTCAAAGCTTGGCTAAGCTTCTGTCGCCGGAGATCGGGAAGAAACACGATCAACCGGCGAACACCTTGTTGCGAGCGGCAGCGGCGGCGGCGGAGCGGAAGCGGCGATTTAGGGTTTGTCCGTGCTCGCGTATATCTTCTTTTCTTCGCCCTACTTACTGTTCAAAAGTACCCGTGTATTTATACACTGTAGACCCTTACAATATGACCGTTGTGGGTCCCACAAGTAGAAACTCGAAATCCGGTTCAAAGTAGTCCAGCGGCAGAATCCGGTCCAGCAGCATCCAGAGAAAACGCCAAGTAAAATTCGTCGAGAATCATTGGTGATTCTCGACGAATCGGCGAGAATCAGTTAACGATTCTCGACGATTCGTCGAGAATCACCGAGTGATTCTCGACGATTCCCTTGTTGATTCTCAACGATTTTCACTTGGTATTCATGACCTGCTCAGCGACAGGTTCGGCGAGAATCATTAGTGATTCTCGCCGAATCTTACTTGGCACCATTTTGAGGTAGCCGGAAGGAGTCGGCGAGAATCACTAATGATTCTCGACGATTCGGCGAGAATCACTAGTGATTCTCGCCGAATCGGCGAGAATCACTTGGTGATTCTCATCGAATTATACTTAGACGGATTTTTGTCTTTTCACCCAAGATCTGCTCCTTGACCCATCCTTGCTCCTTGTCTTCTCTTGCATAAACATGGCCCTGTACTTGAAAGTAAGTGCACTCCAATAGAGAGAGTACACGTAGGCCAACACACTGATCTGCTCAACGAGGGATTACGTCGTGCAGACCCGTGTATATTGACCTACTGCACCCTGACATTGGTGTGCACTTAGCGTGGAATAACTGCAAGCACAACTTAAGAGGTTTCATCAGATACATTGTGAATTCATCTTAGCTTGACAGGTGGCTTCCTCAAATCCAGGAATTGTGGATACAATACCTAACATATCAGATCAAAGAAAAAAAGAACTGGAGAGATACTCCTCCAACAAATTCTTTGATTCAGAAAGTTATATGAAGCTGCATCCAGAAGCTGTAGTGCCCAGGCCAAAACATCAAACTTCTCTAGGTGCAGCTGATGATAGAAGATCCAAGAAAGAAGCTCTCAACCCCAACAAAGAAATAGTTCTCATAAAGGGCAAGGAAAAGGAATGATTATGTAAGATGACAGTAAATTTTGTTTTCTGAACTATCTGTGATAATGTCTGTGTTTCTGCAATGTTTTGTTTGTTACATTTCTGCTTTGTATGTTGTTATTTTTCCAATGTCTGTAAATAGTAATCCTAACCCAAATTGAGGGAGATTGTTGAAACACCCTATTACTGATTTGGGCAAGGATCACTATGTCTTTTAGGAAATTTGTTTTGAACTCCTTGTATAGATTTAAAGGTCAATTAGAATTGAGACTAAGGGTTAGTATTTAGGTTTGAAAGCTGCCCTCAAGACCAGATATTTCAGTTCAGGAGACTAAGTCATTTCGTCGAGCTCAGGACGATGAATCGTCGAACTCCATTCGACGATCTCTGAGCTCACCTCCACGAATCGTCGAACTCCATTCGACGATCTCTGAGCTCAACTTCAACGAGTCGTCGAACTCCATTCGACGATCTTTGAGCTCAGATCGACGTTCCTGTCTCAAGTTTGTTTTCCTATCTCTGAGCTAAGTTCGACGATCGTTGAGCTCAGATCGACGCTTTCTGCTTCAGTCTAAGTCCAGTCTCTGAGCTCAGTTAAACGATAGTCGATCCCAGGTCGATGTTTTTCTGAAGAGATCGACATTTTTCAAGATTCAAATTCAGACAGTTATGGAATTATTCTCAGCATTTATGTCAAGGATTTTGTAGTCGTTTCAATTAATCTGGAGCAAATTTCAAGGGATTTTCAAAGGAATGTTTTATTGGACTTTCCTCCATAAGACAAAATGCAGTTAAGGAAGTCATTTATGACAGGCAAACGGCTATCTTGGACAGAGAAATATTCTATTCAGATCTAAGGAATAAAAGATCAATGGTTTTAATTCCTGCTGATAACCATCATCAAAACATCATCAACAACAACTATTACAACAAGAACAATAGAAAGAGAAAGAGTTGCAGATATTCTCAGTCTTAGAATTCTTACAAGAACATACATCACAAAAGGAGATCAACATACTGAAATTTCTAGATCCCTTTCTGATTCCAGTGTTCAAAGGCCATTATCATTCAAGACTCCAGACAACACACATTTCAGCTGCTGTTGGAATCATCTTTTGCTGGAGATCAAATCTTCTGAAGGCCTATCACCCTACTGCAAAGCTTCACTTCCTGAACAACTATAGATCTCATGGGGAGCTTTGACAACATCCACTATCTTCTCTCTGACTGTTGACAGAGAAGATCATCTCATCACTTTCTCTCTCTCTCTCTCTCTCTCTCTACTGTAAAGGGTTTATCAAACTCCCTTCAAAAGTTTGTGTTGGTTTCTGAGACCTTATCAAAACTCAGTGGTGGCAAGACACCTGATCAAAAAATTTGGTTTGGTTTTTGAGTACCTTATCAAAAGCTCATTGGTGCCCAGGACACCTGATCAACTCATCCTGCAGTGGATTCCTACCTAGGGTGGTAGAAGAGTGGATGTACCCAGATTGGTTCGAGAACCACTATAGCTCCTTGTGTCATCTGGTTGCTTATTTTCTTTTATTTTCTGGCTGTGGTTTTTGATTGTTCTGTGATTTATTTTTGATTAGGTAGTTGCTATGTTTACTTTATGTTATTTGCTTCCCTGTTAACTTAGGTATACAACAACAGTTGTAAAATGTTTTTAGCAAGCACCATACTCTATTCACCCCCCCCCCCCTCTAGAGTATATCAGATCTAACCTGCACTTTCATGCGGGCATTTTCCTGGACTTTCACACCAGTACTTCCTGCTACTACCCTTCACAGGCACAACCCATTGAACCCGCAAACATATTCGTTTATAGGAGGAGTCTTCTCCGGTGTGCAACATAAATATCACCAATCCAGACCAACCTGTCCAGATGGGCTTCACATAGTATGCTTATTCCGTACTTCACATTTTCGATTCTACATGCAAGATATCTTGGGGATATCCAAAATCAACCTAAGGGAATCCCTCAACAATCCACCCTTTGGTGGGGGGAACCCATGCATATGCCAAATTAAGGACTTCACAAGTCAAAGGAAGAAATATCGTTACTCTTGACGATCGCTTTGGAGACATAGGAAATTAGCCGGATGAAAAGCACCACAACGATCTTGCCTCCATGAATCTGGACTCGACACGCGATTCGGGGCTCTAAAACTTCCCCGGCCGCCGGATTTCTCCTCCTTCTCCCTTGCTCTCCCCACTCTCCACCCACCTCTTTCCAAAGAGAGAAAAAAGCCTTAGATAATGAGAGAGTTTATCCTCAACTCTTGGCCTTATCAGCAGCAGGGAGAAATCTGGGCTGTTGGATCCCCTTTAAAAGGAATGAATGGCCACGAAAAGCCCTGAAACTCACTTTTTTGGGCTGAACATGGCTTATAACACGCCCGTGTCACAGGCCGTGTACTTTAAGTGGCAAAGAAACTGACTTATCCAGACCAGGATACGACCATGTGACACGCTCGTGTCACAAGCCATGTGCCAAAAACGGCTTCAGACACGCCCGTGTCCAGCCCGTGTTCAATAGTCTGCCCAAGCACATAGATGGACACGGCCCTTGACATGCCTGTATCATAGGTCATGTGCCCAACTCGAGGATCGTTGAGTGCCTTTCATCGACCTCACTCAAGAACTCATCGAGCGCATAGCAGGCCACGGACCTGGACACGCCCGTGTCACAGGACGTGTACCCCACTCGAGGATCGTCGACCGCATTTTGTCGAGCTCACTCGAGAGCACCCTGCTGCACTCGAGTGCAGGACACGTCCGTGGACAGCTGTATACCTCACACAGAGTGGGACATGGCTTGGCGACATGTCGTGTTACCCACTCTCCTTAGCCCAGTCACCACTGAGATTTGGGGCGCTACAATCCTCCCCTCCATACAAGAAATTTCATCACGAAATTTGCACATAGTACTCAGGAGACTTTTCAACCACAAATGTATTACAACATTTTCTATACAACACAAACCGTTATACAAGTTTAAACAAACAATTCGGGAAATTCAGCACGCATGGTTTGCTCCCACTCCCATGTTAGCTCCTCACGACCACAGTTCTCCCATCGGACCTTGACCATCTTGATTGTCTTGTTCTGTAACTACTTATCGGCCTTATCCTTGATCCGAATGGGCTTAACCTTCGTCGTTAGCCCAAATTCGATCCATACACGATCATCAGCAATCACTTGAGCTGGATCTTTTACGGCTTTACGAAGTACTGAGATGTGGAACACATCATACAATCCACTCAATTCTTCCAATAGAGCTAGCTGATAAGCAACTTCACCAACTCTTTCCACCACTTCAAATGGATCAAGATATCTCGGACTTAACTTTTTCAAGAGTCGAATCTGGACTTGCCTTGGAAGGTTTTTATTTTCAAATAGACCCAATCGCCAGCCGCAAACTCAACATTTTGGTGCCTGGCATTGTAATATTTGGCTTGTCTATCTTGGGCTATCAGTAGTCTCTCCCGAATAGAGCGTATCGTCGAATTAGCTTCTTCGACTTTCTTACTCTTATATAGTCTCGATTCGCCTATTTCCGTCAAAGCTAAAGGTGTATGGCATTTTCGACCATACAAAGCTTCAAACGGTGTCATACCGATGCTCGCTTGGTAGCTATTATTATAGGCAAGCTCGACCATATAGAGGTGATCTTCCCATCTCTTACCAAAATCCAAGGCGCACATTCGGAGCATCTCCTCCATCGTTCTGTTGGTCCTCTCATTCTGGCTATCAGTTTGGGGATGAAAGGTTGTACTGAACGTTAACTTCATTCCCAACAATTGATGGATTAGCCTCCAATCATTCGATGTGAATCACCTGTCACCATCACTTACGATGCTACGGGGAATACCGTGCAACCGTACGATCTGCTCAACATAGAGTTTTGCCAAGAATTCCACTGAGTCGTCCCTCTTGTTTGGAAGGAAGTGATCCCCTTTAGTCAACCGGTCTATGATTACCCAAACCGAATCGTTACCGCATTGAGACCTCGGTGAACCATGCATGAAATCCATTGAAATATCATCAAAATTCCACACTAGAATAGGTAGAGACTTCTGGAAACCTCCGGGCTTCTGGCACTCAGCCTTCACCAAGGCACATGTCTGATATTTTGCCACATAATGTGTTATGTCTCTCTTCATGCCTGGCCACCAGAATAGCTTTTTCATGTCTTTGTAAATCTTTGTGCTTCCTGGGTGAATTGAGTATTTCGTAAAATGAGCTTCATACATCACTTCTTCCCTTAGATTACCCATACTTGGAACGCACAATTGACCATCTTTTCGCAAAAGGCCATCATTCCAGGAGAATTTGTCATTCGACCCATCCACTACATAGCGTTGCAGACTTTTATCAAGTTCTGTTGCCCGCCGAAACCTATCCGCAAGATCACATTGTACCTTCATTCAGTACAATCATGCATTCGCTGTGGAATTCTTGTCAACATAAGAAATTTCTAACGCTTCCAACTCCTAGATCAGACGCTCATCATGCATCTGCAACCAAGTTGCCCTTGTCGGAGTCCTACGACTCAAGGCATCTGCCTACCATGTTTCCCTTCCCGGGAGTGTAGTGAATATCAAAAGTGTAGTCCCTGAGGAACTACATTCACCTTCGTTGTCGCATATTGAGATCCTTCTGATCCAATAAGTACTTTAGGCTCTTATAGTCCGTGAATATATCCACCTTCACGCCATATAAATAGTGACGCCACAATTTCTGTGCAAAAATCACCGCCGCCAACTCCAAATCATGGACGGGATAGTTCCGCTCATGAACTTTCAACTGGCGTGAGTAATAAGCGATCACCTTTCCAAATTGAAGAAGAACGCGGCCTAAGCCGCTCCCTGAAGCATCACTATAAATCTCAAAGCCGTCTGTACCATATGGCGATGTCAGAACGGGCGTTGTGGTCAAACAACGCTTTAGCTCTTCAAAAGCTCGCGCGTACTCCGGTGTCCAAACGAACTTCTGATCTTTCCTCGTCAACGTGGTCAGAGGCAAAGCGATCCGTGAGAAATTTTCTACAAAACGTCTGTAGTAGCCTGCCAGTCCAAGGAAACTGCTGACCTCGGCCACCAAAGACAACATTGGCCATTCCTGGATGGCTCTTATCTTTGACGGATCCACCGCAATGCTCTCTCCACTCACCACATGTCCAAGAAAAGCCACTGACGACAACCAAAACTCACACTTTGAGAACTTGGTTTATAGATTATTTCTCCTCAGGGTATTCAACACCAATCGTAAATTGTTCGCATGGTCTTCTTCAAATTGAGAGTACACCAAGATATCATCAATGAAGTCAATCACAAACAGATCCAAGTACTCTCGGAATGTTCGGTGCATTAGATCCATAAACACTGATGGCGCATTACATAGTCCAAACGGCATTACAGTGAACTCGTAATGACCATAGCGTGTTCCAAACGCTGTCTTGGGAATGTCATCTTCCCGAATTCGCAACTGGTAGTAGCCCGATTTCAGATCCAGTTTTGAATATACTTTCGATCCCGCCAATTGATCAAATAAATCATTGATCCATGGAATCAGATATTTATTTTTCTCCGTCAACTTGTTCAATTCACGATAGTCAATACACAAATGCATGCTACCGTCCTTCTTTTTCACAAAAAGAATAGGTGCACTCCAAGGTGACATACTTGGGCGTATGTATCCCTGTTCCAATAACTCATGCAGTTGAACTTTCAGTTCGGCCATTTCCTTTGGCGCTACTCGATATGGCGAGCGGGCCACAGGTTTTGCACCTGGCACCAGCTCAATCGAGAAATCAATCTCCCACTGTGGTGGTAAACCCAGAATCTCTTTCCGGAACACATCATCAAACTCCGACACAATCAGAACATCACTCACACTAGCCTTCGGCTCAACAGCCTCAAAAAGAATGAAGAATAACTCCGCACCTTTCCGAACTGCCTTAACCACTTGAAGAGTAGACATCAATGTCATGCTCGACCCTCACATACCAGCGAACTTCGTTTCTCGTTCGGTATTCTGCTCCAGTGTGACTTCCTTTGACTTGCAATCAACATAGGCACGCTGCTCCGAAAGTCAGTGTTGAAGTTGGTGACCGGGCGGCCTGGCGGTTTGTATTGGCGGGTTGGAGACTGCGCGGTCTGGCGGTCTGTCTCAGCCGGCTTGGAGACTGGGCGGTCTGGCGGTCTACCCTGGCAGTCTTCGCTTCCTCTCTGGTGGTAGCCGTGCGGTTAGCCCTGTTGTCTAACCGCGCGGTTTGTGCGGTTTGTCTTGTATAGTCCGCTTAGTCCTGTAATTTTTAGTCCCACATCTCTTATTTGTATTCTCTCATCTCTCCTCCATTCTATATAAGGGAGGGCATACCTTTGTAATAGATACCTTTTTTGGATAATAAAATTTCAATTATTCAAAAGTTTATTTGCTTGTTCTCTACTTTTCGCTTCTTTTCGCTACTTTCTAACATGGTATCAGAGGACACGGTCATTTCCTCCTGATTCTGTGCGCTCTCTGTTGTTCGCGGCTTGTTTTCCGCGTCCTGCGACTTTTCTCGCGGCTTGCCTTCTCTTCTGTCCGCGCGGCTTGTTTCTGTCCGCGCGGCTTGTTTCTGTCCGCGCGGCTTGCTTCTTCTTCTTGATTCTCTTCTCCTCTGCTATTCGTCGCAGCGACCTGTTTCATTGTCGCCGCGCTCCTTATTCTTTCTTGCCTCTCAGACTTCCTAGTCGTTGCGTCCTGTCTCTGTCCGCGTGACTTGTCTCTACCCACTGCGGACTTCTTCTCCCTGTCCGCCTCTGCTTTCCCTATTACCGCTTGTCTCTATTCTCGCGGTTTGCTGTTGTGATCTGCCTGACCGTGCGGGTTGTTCCTTTTTCACCCGCATCTTGGTCGCGGTCACCTGCTCTTCTCTTCTCTTCTGTTCGCTCGGCCTTCTCAGTCCGCGCGACCTCTTCCCCGCTGGGCCTTTGCCTGCTTTTTTCGCTGCTTGCTTCTCCGTCTGCCCGCGCGCCCTGTCCACGCGGCTTGCCCCTTCTTTTTCGCGACCTTTTTCGCTATCTCCTCTATTCACCGTGCTCTACTTCTTGTTGCCTTCTACCCGCTCCTGCTTGCTAGTCGCCCCGGCCTCATCTTTGGCCGTGCGACTTGTTCTCCTCTGTTCGCCCGACTTTTTCAGGCCGTGCGACTTATTTCCCTCTGCTTTGCTCGGCTTCTTGGAAGCGGCCTTCCTAGCCGCCCGACCTGTTTTCTGGTCGCCCGGCTTGGTGCTCTTTTCTCTTCTCGTGGCTTGTTCCTCTCGTCGCGGTTTGCTCCTCTCTTGCTTCCATGGCTTTCCTCTCTTCCAGCCTGTCCGCCTCCGTGGTCACCTCTTCTGGTAGTGCTCATGTTGTGACTCGCGGATGATGGCTCATCGACTCTGGTGCAACAAATCATATGACAAGCAACCCTCAATGTTTCTCTCTTCTTGACACACATGCTCAGTTGCCCCCGGTCATTGTTGCTGATGGATCTCCCTCCCCGGTCCATGGGACGGGCATGGTTCAAGTCACTCCATCTCTCTGCTTGGCTGATACCCTCTATGTGCCCAAGTTTCCGTGCAATTTATTATCGGTTACTTCTTTATGCAAGTAACTACGGTGTTCTGTCACATTCACCCCTACCTCTTGTGCTTTTCAGGATCCGGACTCCCAACGGACGATTGCTACCGGGACTGAGAGTGGTGGCCTCTACTTCCTCGACAACGTTTCTGCTCTATCCGCCTTCTCCTCCTCCTCTACAGATCTTCTCCAATGGCATCTTCGCGTTGGACATGCTCCTCCCCGACTTCTACGACAGCTCCTGCCGCACCTCCCTCCTCATCATCCTCCTCTAAACTGTGATGCCTGTCAACTTGGCAAACATCACCGCTCCTCCTTCCCACCATCGCAAAGTCGGGGCTCTTCCCATCCGTTCGACCTCGTTCACTCTGACATATGGGGTCCCGCTCCTAACCTCACCATCGGTCGGGGTAGTTCCTATTTTGTCACCTTCATTGATGATTTATCTCGATGTACGTGGGTATATCTTCTCAAAGATCGCTCCGAGTTGTTCTCTGTTTGGACCTCCTTTTATTCTATGGTTAAAACTCAGTTTGCTACGTCTATTAAACTCCTTCGTTCTGACAATGCTAAGGAGTATCTTAGCCACGACTTCTCCTCCTTTTGTACTCACCATGGTGTTATTCGTCAAACCAGCTGTGTCTACACCTCACAACAAAATGGGGTGGCGGAACGCAAAAACCGTCACCTCCTTGATGTCGCTCGCACTATGATGACTCAAATGCATGTTCCTCGCTCCTATTGGGGCTATGCTGTCCTCCTCTCCTGCTATCTCATCAATCGCCTTCCCTCCACCGTTCTCCACGGTGCTACCCCCTTCTCCATTCTTTATCCGGACAAGGATCCCTTTCCTCTTCCTCTACACATCTTTGGGTGCACCGCTTTTGTGCACTCTCCCGCTGCCACCCGTGATAAACTCTCACCACGTGCCATCAAATGTGTCTTTCTGGGCTACTCTCACACTCAGAAAGGATATTGTTGCTTTGACCCTGTTACCCGCAAGCAATTTGTCTCTGTGGATGTCACCTTCTTTGCCAATGCATCTTACTTCTCTCCCGCTTCCTCTTCTACTCCTCCTGCTCCTACTTCTCCTACCAACCCATCCATTCCCTCTGCTCCCACTGATGTTCCACCCTCTCCACCCACTCCACCGTCTTCCCCATCCTCCTCATCTCCACCCTCTACTCCGCTTTCTCCCTCCACTCCGCTGCCATCTCTCTCTACTCCCGGGCCAGCTCTCTCCACCACGGATACTCCGGATACTGAGGCACCTGCTGACCTGGATCTCCCGATTGCTCTTCGCAAAGGGGTTCGGGCCTGTACCCACCATCCGCTTGCTGCAGTTGTTTCCTACGATCGTCTTACCCCTGCTCGCCGAGCTTTTGCACTGGCTATCTCGGCCACTGCCACCCCCCGTTCCTACCAGGAGGCCCTTACTATTCCTCACTGGAAAGTTGCCATGGATGAGGAGATTGCTACTCTCACTGAACGGGGTACCTGGACCCTTGTTCCGCCTCCTTTCGGCACAGATGTTGTTGGTTGTCGCTGGGTCTTCGTGGTGAAGTTTCTCCCAAATGGCAGTGTGGATCGTTGTAAGGCTCGCCTGGTTGCCAAGGGTTTTACCCAAACTTATGGGATTGATTACTTTGACACTTTCTCTCCCGTGGCTCGCCTCAGCACTATTCGGGTTCTTCTCTCTGTGGCTGTCAACAGGGATTGGCCCATCTCGCAGCTAGATGTTAAGAATGCCTTCCTCTATGGTGATCTGCAGGAAGATGTTTACATGGAGCAACCTCCTGGGTATGTTGCTCAGGGGGAGACACGGGTATGCCGGCTAAGGAAGGCTATTTATGGCCTCAAGCAGAGTCCTCGTGCCTGGTTTGACAAGTTCAGTGGCATTGTTGCGGCCATTGGTTTTACACGAAGCTCAGCAGATCACTCCTTGTTTGTTCGGAGAACCGCCTCTGGTCTTGTTGTTCTTGCGGTTTATGTTGATGACATTCTTCTTACTGGCGATGACCAGGATGGGGTATTGATGACCAAGAAACACCTTCGTCAACATCTGGTTACAAAAGATATGGGCTCCCCGAAATACTTTCTGGGGATTGAAATCTCTAGAAATCCCAACTCCATGGTCCTTTCACAACGGAAGTATGCTCTTGATCTTTTAAAGGAGGCAGGACTCACTGGTGTTAAACCTGCACGTTGTCCTATGGCTGCTGGAGAAGACAAAACTTGGACAGATGACTCACCTCTTCTCTCTGATCTTACGAGATACCGGCGTCTTGTGGGCAAGCTCATATATCTCACGGTAACCAGACCCGACATCTCTTATGCTGTTGGCAAGGTGAGCCAGTTCATGCAAGCTCCGAGGGAGTGTCATCTACAATCTGCTCTGAGGATATTAGAGTATATTAAAGCTGCTCCAGGGAAAGGACTCCTATTTCAGAAGAATGGTCACCTAAGGGTTGAAGCTTACTCTGATTCTAGCTATGCGGATGACAAAGGGGACCGCAAATCGACTTCAGGTTTCTGCACATTTGTTGGAGGCAATCTTGTGAGTTGGAAGAGCAAGAAACAGTCTGTTGTTTCTAGGTCTAGTGCAGAGGCGGAATATCGTAGCATGGCATCGACTACATGTGAGTTGAAGTGGTTGAGGGCTCTCATGCTTGACTTAGGAGAGGTTTACAACTATCCTCTTCCTATGTTCTGTGACAATAAGGCTGCAATACACATTTCCAAAAATCCGGTGTTTCATGAGAGAACAAAACACATAGAAGTCGACTGTCATTTTATTCGGGAAGAAATATTGAAGAAACAGATTTGCACTCCATTCGTCACGTCCGACAACGAGTTGGCAGATATCTTCACCAAGCCGGTGTCCGCTTCCTTTTTCCACATCTGCGACAAGCTGGGCATGATCGATATATATGCTCCAGCTTGAGGGGGAGTGTTGAAGTTGGTGACCGGGCGGCCTGGCGGTTTGTATTGGCGGGTTGGAGACCGCGCGGTCTGGCGGTCTGTCTCAGCCGGCTTGGAGACTGGGCGGTCTGGCGGTCTACCCTGGCAGTCTTCGCTTCCTCTCTGGTGGTAGCCGTGCGGTTAGCCCTGTTGTCTAACCGCGCGGTTTGTGCGGTTTGTCTTGTATAGTCCGCTTAGTCCTGTAATTTTTAGTCCCATATCTCTTATTTGTATTCTCTCATCTCTCCTCCATTCTATATAAGGGAGGGCATACCTTTGTAATAGATACCTTTTTTGGATAATAAAATTTCAATTATTCAAAAGTTTATTAGCTTGTTCTCTACTTTTCGCTTCTTTTCGCTACTTTCTAACAGTCAGTCCATGTCAAAGATCACATCAAACTCCGATAACGGCAGCACCGATGCTTCCAACCCGAAATCTCGACTTCCTATTTGTACCTCCACAAAACAAGACCTATCTACATACATTACACATTCGTTCGGTAATAACACCTTCACACTATCTGCCACCATACAAATCGGTACACTGATCCGTGACACGAAATCCACAGATAGAAGTGAATGAGAAGCACCAATATCAAACAGTGCTCTCGCCGAACAGTCCCGAATCAGGACAAAGCTTAATACAAACATATCATACACAAGCTACAAAAAAGGTATGAAATAGCAAAAGCAGCAATCAAATATGGTACCGCGTACCTATGACCACATCACTTTGCTTTATGGCCTCCTGCTGGCCAATATTATACACTCGGGGTTGCGCTTGGGATGTGGTGGACTCCAACACTGCCTTTCCCTTATCTACATATGAATCTCTTGTCTTCTTCTCAACCTTTGGTGGGCCACTCCGACAGTAACGGGTTATATGCCTCACTTTACCACATGTATAGCAGGTCCGAGACTCCTGCCTCGAAGTTGCTTTTGATGCAACACTTGAGGGAGCCTGCGAAGAAGACTTGAATCTCTTACCCCATTTCCTTCGGTAGTGAGTTTTCCCCGGTTGCCGTACTTTGAACTCGGGCTTTGTCACCGCCAAGTACCTTTTCCCCTACAACCACTTCATATCCTTCTCCAATGCACACGCTGTATACACCAATACCTGAAACCCCTAGTTCACCGAACTTGATAGAAGGAATCTCAACTCATCCCGCATTCCTTCGTAGAACTGATTGGTTTTTCGTTGTTCATCAGCAAAGATAGACCCCGCATAGCATCCCAATAATGTAAACTCATGCAAGTAGGTATCGACACTACTCTCTCCCTGAGTTAGAGGCTGGAACTCATTTTCAATAGCGATGCGTTGAGCCGCTAGCAAGTGCTTTGCCAAGAAAAGTCGTGAAAACTCCTTGATCGAGACATCTGTTAGTTTCCTGCCCGCTAAGTGGTGTAAATTTATCTCGTCCCACCATAGTCGAGCCTCTCCTTCCAACAAGAAGATGGCCAAGGTGACCTTGTGATTTTCCTCCATCCTTATCGTCGTCATTATTCGCTTGACGCACGACAACCAATCTTTCGCCTACGTTGGGGATCCCACACCCGTAAATGTAGGAGGATTGAAGCTCATGAACTGCTTCAACTACCGTTCAGTTGCCCGAGTATCAACATCCTCAACAGGTTCTGGACTTATACCAACCCGTTCTGGAACCAATGCCGTCTGCGACTGCCCAGTAGGCTGTGCATGAATCATTGCAAACAGCGGCTCAACAACTAAATGTACTGTTTCTATAGAAGGAGGTGGTGTTGGTACCTCAGCTGGTGTCGTACTCTCATCAGAACACTGGGGCTCAGACTGCTCAGCACAACTACGAGTCACCTATAGGTGGACAGGACACACGTTAGCGACCTTACACAAGCAATAACAACAATATAGGAACGCGCAGGTTCCTCAAACAGGTGTATTTGCATTCCTTAGTGGACATTCTTGAGTTCATTAATGTTATAGTGGGTCGCACTTGCACGTGCTCTCCACCCCACAAAAGAATTCGACCACGAATTCAAGAGGGAAAGACCGAGACAAGCTGATACCAAAATGTAACACCTCCATATATTGCATGACATATAATAGAAGGTCCGGTCGGGGCCCCGCACCATATCCCACAAATAGGCGGCGAAGTTACGGGTTAATATCAGAGTTGTGCATCCTAACACAGTGCATTCAAGGGGATGCTTTTAAGTTGATTGAACTCAACCCATCAGAATGTCCACAATATATATAACACCACAAAGGAATGTTCTGCAAATACATAACAAGTCTGGCCTTCTAGCCTTACAGTTAAGCTTGATACATGTGACTTTCATACATCGGCACGCATGCCGGCCACATATGAAAAGACTATCATATGAACTTCTTTGGCCTTCGAGGGCCAGCATAATCGCAGCAGCAGCAACAATAAGGGCTTCAGCCCCCTATTTTCTGCTCGGCTCTCTTGCACCTGCACGAGAAAATCCACCGCACGGTGGTAAACAAGGCAACAGTCAGCATTCAGCTGACCAATTTATAACAACCCTACCCCTTATCCGGGGCAGTGGCATTCCTTCTATGCAGGCATAGCAAATTACAAGCAGATATATCATACAATGTGCACTGATGCACAATCAATATATCACAAACATCGCCGACATGGCCCAATGTTCCATGCACTCGGGGCACATTCTTGGTGTGCCGGATAAACTAGTCGCCCACCGCCATTCAAGGACCGAAGCCCAATGGCAAACTTTGAGCATTTTGTTCCACGGCCTTCAGCCAGAAACTTTAGTCTTAATGGCGCGCAGGCCTAAGACTCTCGCTATGCGTTTCTGCTGAATTCCAGGCGCCCAGGTACTCATGGCAGACAACCATAAAGCGGATACAGTTCATCCCTTGCCTATTGCTCAAATCGTTAGTTCTATGACCAAACTAACGCGGGTCGGCATCCCCTTGTCTGTTCAGCACAAGCTCACAAACCTTACAAATAGCCACACTTTCCCCAAAGGATTGGCTTCACATTCACAGGTCAGCTAGGTTCCATCGCCAGCAACACTCACTCTCGCCCGGCATTAGCAACAGAACTCACTTTCCATCCCTAGCCCTAACCGTATCTGGATCAACCATCCAGCAATCCCTGCAACCACTTGTAGTACCGGAAATACTAATCTTTCAAAGCATACAACACAAGCACTTTACGGGTATTATCCTGGTCTTTCACACCAGTACTTCCTGCTACTACCATTCACAGGCACAACCCAATGAACCTGCAAACATATTCATTTATACGCGGAGTTTTCTCCGGTGTGCAACATAAAACATCACCAATCCAGACCAACCTGTCCAGATGGACTTCACACAGTATGCATATTCTGTACTTCACGTTTCCGGTTTTACATGCAAGTTATCTTGGGGATATCCAAAATCGTTAGTTCTATGACCAGACTAACGTGGGTCGGCATCCCCTTGTCCAATCAGCACGAGCTCACAAAGCTTGCAAATAGCCACACTATCCCCGAAGGACTGGCTTCACATTCACAGGTTTGCTAGGTGTCATCGCCATCAACACTCACTCTTGCCTAGCGTTAGCGACAAAACTCACTTTCCATCCCTAGCCCTAACCATATCTGGATCAACCATCCATCAATCCATGCAGCCACCTGCAGTACCAGAAATACTGGTCTTTCAAATCATACAACACAAGCACTTTGCGGGTATTTTCCTGGACTTTCACACCAGTACTTCCTGCTACTACCCTTCACAGGCACAACCCACTGAACCCACAAACATATTCATTTATACGCGGAGTCTTCTCCGGTGTGCAACATAAAAAATCACCAATCCAGACCAACCTGTCCAGATGGGCTTCACACAGTATGCCTATTCCGTACATCACGTTTTCAGTTCTACATGCAAGATATCTTGGGGATATCCAAAATCAACCTAAGGGAATCCCTCAACAATCCACCCTTTGGTGGGGGGAACCCATGCATATGCCAAATTAAGGACCTCACATGTCCAAGGAAGAAAGATTGTTACCCTTGAAGATCGCTTTGGAGCCATGGGAAATTAGCCAGATGAAAAGCACCACAACGGCCTTGCCTCCACGAATATAGACTTGGCACGCGATTCAGGGCTATAAAACTTCATCGGCCACCGGATTCCTCCTCCTTCTCCCTTGCTCTCCCCACTCTCCACCTCTTTCCAAAGAGAGAGAAAAGCCTTAGACATGAGAGAGTTTATCCTCAACTGTTGTCCTTATCAGCAGCAGGGAGAATTCTGGGCCGTTGGATCCCCTTTAAAATTAATGAACAGCCACAAAAAGCCCTGAAACTCACTTTCCTGGGCTGAACATGCCGTGTACTTTAAGCAGCAAATAAACCAACTTATCCAGACCAGGACACAGCCGTGTGACATGCCAATCTCACAGGCCATGTGGCAGATACAGCTTCAGACATGCCCGTGTCCAGCCCGTGTTCAACAGTCTGCTCAAGCACAGAGAAGTACATGGCCCATGACACGCCTGTTTCATTGTCCGTGTGCCCCACTCGAGGATCGTAGAGTGCCTTTCATCGACCTCACTCGAGAACTCATCGAGCGCATAGCAGGACACGGCCATGGACACACCGGTGTCACAGGCCGTGTACCCCACTCGAGGATCATCGACTGCATTTAGTCGAGCTCACTCGATACCACCCTGTAGCACTCGAGTGCGGGACACAGTCATGGAAACGCCCGTGTCCCCGGCCGTGTACCTCACACAGAGTGGGACACGACTTGGGGACACGCCCATGTCCCAAGCCGTGTTACCCACTCTCCTCAGCCCAGTCACCACTGATATTTGGGGCGCTACATTGGTGTTACTTTCATTTGCATGTCGGAGAAGACTCCAAGTATGAACGAGTATTTTACGGGGTCTATGGGTTGTACCTGTGAAAAGAGAGTAACATGAAGTACTGGGGGTGCTCTAGGAAAATACCCAAAAAGTACCACAGTTTGTATAACTGTTAGATATCGTCGGGCGACATCGAGCATCGTTGGCAATAGCTACTGGTGAGCTATGATTGATGTGAAAGTCTAGTGTTTCTGGCACTGCAGGATCCTGCAGGGTTTTCTCGACAGATGTTCCAGTTATAGCTGAGTCCGGAGACACATGAGAGTTTTGTCGCAAATGTTAGGCGGTAGTGGTTATCGCTGGCGGTAGCTTCTAGATAGCTTTGGACTTACAGAGCCCATCTCGTGGATACTGTAGGGCTAGCAGGTGAGCTATGATCATGGGTACCTAGTTATGGTCGTAAGTGTCATTGTGTGTTGATTGCAGGATCTGGTCCTAGGGACCCGGTGGGCAGCAGTCGACGAAAGGCCAGAGTGCCGAACAGGAAAGGGGAGGCTGACTCGTGTCTTATCATTCTCCATGATGGCTGGGACCATCGGTGCTGACCTGGCGTTTTGAGCAATGGGAAAGAGCTGAACTGTACCCGCGTTATGTTGTTAGGGCTGGATTACCTAAAGTAATTGGCTTTGGTCATTGGCATAATGAGTCTTAGGCCCTATGTCGGAAAGACTAGAATGCTCAAGTATATAATCAAGTCCTGGACTGTGGATGGTGGTGGGACCCGGAGAAGTCCGGTACACCGAAAATATGCCTTGAGTGCACGGAACGTTTGGTCATATAGGCATTCATTTGTGATATATTGTTTGGTGCTTAAGTGTGTCTCCTTGTGATATATATGTTGTTTAAATGCCATGCCTATAGGGAAGGAATACCACTACCGGGTATGGGGTAGGGTCATTATAATTTTGTCGGCTGAAAGCTGATCGTTGCCTTAATTTCTGCCCTTGTGGTGGATTGTCCCTATGCAAGTGTTGGAGAGCTGAGCGTGAAATAGCGGGTTGCTGCCCTTGTTCCTATATCGGCCCTCGAAGGACAAGCGAAGGCTTTTTAGTGTTTCATGTATGGCTGGTCTGCGTGTCGATGTATGAAAATACTTTTATAAAAGGCAATAGTTGTTAGCCTTAAGGCCGTTTGACTTTGGTGTATTTCTGTAAAAAATTCATATTATATATGTAGTGGACATTCGTATGTGTTTGAGTTCAAACTGTTAACCCTTAATGCTTCCGCTGGAATGCTCTGAGTTAGGATTCGTATAGTTTAGTTTCTGATATTAACATGTAACTTCGTCGACTGTCTGTGGGGTATGGCGTGGGGCCCCAGCCAGACCCTCTATTATATTTCATGTGACGGATGGAGGTGTTACAATAATAAGGCATCCTTTTAGCTTCCAGAAGAAGATTTGACCCTAGTTAGTCTACTTGGTGAGAATGATGGCAACCATTATATTGAACATCTAAGTTGAAATCATGTCATGTGAACCAGGTTTACAAATGAGAACTATGAATACTATATCAGCCAACAATTTTCCTAGAGGGTTCATGTTACCCCTCTCCAGTGATTCATAAACCTCTGCTGAGTAATCGCACCACTTAAAGGCTGCTTCAAGATCTGCCCTAGATATCGCCTCCTCTTCTTCTCCTTCAGATAGGGAAAGGAGGTGAAGTACGCAACTCATGCTCCTAGCATTGATCCTCAAATTATTTTCTAAGACTAGGGCTTTGATGTATTTTCTAGAAGTACTGATCTCTACATTCTTAAAGAACTCCTCTACTGCATCTAGCACAATACGAGTTGGTTCTAAAAGGATTGCCTCAACCCTGGACGTGCTGAGAAGAAATATCACATTCTGAATTTCTTTAGGGTAATTTTTGAATCCACCTCATACTACTTCACTTCCTATATTGATCTTGTCAGATGAGCTTGACTTGGGCATCATTGGAGGTGCAAATGATTTTTGTGAAGAGAAAGATTCTATGTTGAATGGGGGAGAGGGCGAAATATTTGGTGTCGATATTTGGGGTTTTACAGCTTATTTAACCTAGTGTCCACTCAATATCTATTTTATTTATATATAAATAGAAATTTAAGAGGCATGCACCTTATTAAGTAAACAATTTTAGAAAATCTTAGAATATTGTGTGTTGATATCCTTCCTTAAAGACGTCAAGTTGCTTCTATGTCTCCATATAAGGCCAATATTTTTTCCTTACAAAGCTTATCTCCTATATCTTTGTTAGCGACCTAATATTTACTAGCAACATAATACATATTTTGTAGAACAAATAAATTGTAGAACTATACAAGGATAGATAATTTTAAAAGAAGTCGGGCATGAAAATCGCTCTAGATTTAACATGACTAGTTCAATTCAGATGAAATTAAAATTCTCTTCATCTAGAGGATTAGTGAAGATTTCTGACACTTGTTTGTCTGTGGGGACAAACTCAAGACAGATATCTACTTTCTCAATATGCTCTTTGATGAAGTGATACATAATGTCAATGTGCTTGGTCCTACTGTGAAGCATAGGATTTTTGGCAATTGAGATTGCACTTAATGAATCACAAAATAATAGATATCTACTAAGTTGGATGTTTTAATCCTATAGTTGATCTTGTATCCGACGTAATTTGGCACAACAACTTCCAGTAGAAATATTTTTTTGATTTTGCTGTTGAGACTGCCATATTGGTTGTTTTTTTTGCTGCTCTAAGAAATTAACCTTATTTCAAGGAATTAGCATGTCCCTAAAGTACTTTTCATGTCTTCCTTGCATCCTGCAAAGTATACATTTTAAAAACCCTGTCAGCTCCAAATCATTACTCCTAGGGTACCAAGAGCCAAGATTTAGTGTATCCTTAAGATATCTTAAAATCCTCCTAATAGAGGAATAGTGAGATTCCTTATGTTTCACTTAATACGTAGCATAAATACATAAAAAAACATAATGTCTAGTCTACTAGCAATTAGATTGAATAGGGATCCAATAATACATTTGTACATGGTCTCATTAAAAGGTTTCATATTTTCATCCTTGTTCAGTGACATATTGGAGCGCATTGGAGTCCTCATTGAGGTTGCACTCTCCATTCCAAACTTCTTAATAAGCTCTTTTGTGAACTTTATCTGAGAGATGAAGATTTCATCCTCAGATTGCTTCACTTGGAGACCTAAGAAGTATTTCAGCTCTCTCATGCTGCTTATTTCAATTTTCCTAGCATAAGGTTAGCAAACCTTTTACAAAGATTATCATCTCTAGATCCAAAGGTTATGTCATCTACATAAATTTGGACCAGTAAAATCTTGTCTTTTACTTCTCTAAGTAATAATGTCTTGCTTATCTTTCCCCTTGAAAACTTATTTTCATTGAGAAAGTTAAACAAGGTCTCATACCAGGATCTAGGTTCCTATTTGTGACCATATAATGTTTTCTTCAAAGAGTAAATATAGCTTGGGTGAGAAGAATTTACATAATCTGGAGGTTGTTTTATATATACTTTCTTTTTTAAAATCTCCATTGAGGAAGGTATACTTCACATCCATCTGATATACTTTGAATCCTTTGTAAGCTACATATGGTAGAAACAACCTTATTGTCTCCAATCTAGCTACTGGTGTTAAGATTTGATTAAAATCATCCATTCTTCTTGTTTGTATCCCTTTGCAACCAGCTATATTTTATTCTTGATGATGACTCCTTATTCATCCAGTTTGTTTTTGAACATCCACTTTGTTCCAATGACATTGTGGTCATGTGACCTTAAGAACAGCTTCCAGACTTTATATCTTTTGAACTGGTTTAATTCCTCCTGTATTACCAACATATAGGATGGATCAGAGTTGGCTTCTTCGTACTTTTTTAGTTCTACCTAAGAAAGAAAACGTAGGTGGTGAACTTCATTCATTGAGCTTCTTTTTATTTGAACTCCTTGATCTATGTCACAAATAATTTGATTCTATGGGTGATCTCTTAGGTGCCTTATAGTTGTTGACACTCTTCGTACATTCTCTTTTACTTCAGGTTTAGCTTGAGTCTCATCCCGATGTATCCTTTTAGCAGAATCATGTGCATCTTTTGTTGGATGGCTTTCTTCTCTAATCAGAGCATCTGGTGTGGTTATTTTACTTCTTTCTTGCTAGTCATTAATGGATAGCTTTTTTAGCTTTTGCTCAGTGCTCGCAGCACTAGAAGAACAAGGCCAACCACTATAAATCAGGTTATTCTCTTCAAATATAACATGAATGGATTATTCTACTACTTGAGTCCTTTTGTTGAATATCTTATATGCTCTACTATAGGATCTATATCCAACAAAAATACCCTCAAAAGCCTTTTCAACAAACTTAGTTAGATAGTGCTTCCCATTGTTTAACACATAACATTAACTTCTGACGATCTTGAAGTGGCTATTGTTGGTTTTTTGCCTTTCACAAACTCATAGGGAGTCTTGTTGTGATTCTTGTTTATTAAAGTCCTATTTTGTACATGGTAAGCTGTGTTGATAGCCTCAGCCCAAAAATATTTAGGAAGTGAGGAGTCACTCAGCATAGTCCTACTAGGTTTAATAATGGTCCTATTCTTTCTCTCTGCAACACCATTTTGTTGAGGAGTTCTAGGACAGAAAACTTCTCAAAGATACCTAGACTTTAACACAACATGGCAATGGCTCCTGATTAAAATTCACTTCCATGGTAACTTCTATTTTGACAACAGAACTACCCCTTTCATTCTGGATTTGCCTAACAAAATTAGTGAATATTTCTAGAGTATCTAACTTCTATTTAAGAAAGAACACTCAAGTGAACCTAGAAAAATCGTCAACAATCACAAAAGTATAGACTTTCCACCTAAGTTGTGAATTGTCATAGGACCAAACAAATCCATATGAAGCAGGTGTAAAGATCTAGTGGCATTCTTAACCCCACTTGGTTTGAATGAAATCTTTATTTTCTTTCCCATTTGTCATGCATGACAAGGGCTTTCCTAGACACACTTCCACTCAGGGTCAGCTCTAACCAAATTTTATGATAAGAGCTTATTAATAGTCTTATTATTGATGTGAGCCAATCTATTATATTATTGCATGTTGGGTACATTGGAAACTGTGTACCTGATTTGGAGAAGCCTCACCTACCTCAATGATATTCATCAATATGTATTTGATGGGTTATTGAGTTTTGATGTGCAGGTTAAGGAAATGCAGAAAATTTTCTAAGTACAAGTGTCGACACTTGAGAAGGAGATGTGTCAACACCAAAAGCCAGATTGTGTCGACACACAGGACGTTTGTCGACACACAGAAATTCTATCGACAACAACTATGTCGACACACAGTACTTGTGTCGACACACTCAAGAATTCTGTCAATACCAACTATGTCGAGACCAGAAGTAGATTGTGTGGACACACAGGACTTGTGTCGACACACGGATATTCAGTCGACAACAACTGTGTCGACACACAGGACTTGTGTCGACACATAGATATTCAGTCGACAACAACTGTGTCGACACACAGGACTTGTGTCGACACACACCAGGACTATGTCAAACATCAACTATGTTGAGACTTGAAGCTATTATGTCGACACACAGAACTTGTGTCGGCACATTCCACAGAAGCTGTGTTGAGAAGATAAAGAAGGGCTGAGTCGACATTGGGTGAGCTGTGTCGACATCATCAAGAATTGTGTCGACACATGGTGTATTTGTGTCGACACATTTGAAGTTTTGTCTCGAAACTTTTCTGCTGAGATAGAGTACATTGAGGTATCAAGTGTCAAGACTGAAGACTTGACAGCTGTCATAACTAACAAAGTTATTGCATCTGTCAGAGCTGTCAGAAGGTCGTTATGAACTGGATCAGTCGGTAACCTCGGATGGGGTCTATATAAAGATGTGTTCTTTCATCAAATACATATCCAACAAGAAGAAGAGAAGTCTTCATCCAGAAATCAACAAGTCTCTGGCAGATCCTGAATAAGTCTGCAAGAAGAATGTAGAGCCACATCTAAATAGAAGAAGGAAGCTAGATTGAAGATCATCTCTAACTTCACAAGAAGATCAACCTTACTTTGTTCAAATTCAAGAAGCTTTGAAGAAGCTAAGACAGGTTGGATCTAAAGCAATCAGATCTATTAAGAATTGATCAAGAAGCCTTCACCCCTTTCTCTCTCTACTTGGGTGAAGGATTTATTCTCTTTATAATCAATTTTCTCTGTAGGATCTTTTATAGATCTGAGTGTAAGAGTGTTATCTCTCTGAGTTGTAAGCCTAAATCTATAAAGGCTGAGGTAGGGCTGAGTGCCTAAGGTAGGGGATTAATTTCTCTGAGTTATAGGCCTTGTGAAAGAGGCTGAGGTAGGGCTGGATTGCCTGAGTTGTAGGAGTGTGGACTCACTCTGAGGTAGGGTTCTTTAGAAGAATCTGAGTTATAGCACTTGGTAAAGTGGGAGCTATAGGAACCTTTCAGGGTTCTGAGTTGTAAGATCTGAGGATCTTAGAAGAAAGAAGGGAGTTAGGCCAAATCTAGTATACTGCTAGATAGGCAAAGGGGGAAAGTGGATGTACCCATCTCTTGGGGAACCACTATAAATCTGTGTGCATTCTGAGTTGGTTGTGTGTGTTTTTAAACTATGTTGCGATAATTGCTGAATAAGTAGTCTAACTGTGATATAATTGAACTGCCCAAGTAAAATAAGAATTGAACCTATTCACCCCCCCCCCCCCCTCTAGGTGTTTAGGAGATCTTGAAACCAATTCTTTCAAGTGGTATCAGAGCCAGGTTACTCGAGAATAGACTTAACAGCCTGAGTTGATCTATAAGGCAGTTATCAGTTATAATCAAAATGTGTTCAGGTTAAACTCAGAAGGAGCTTGGATCCATGAAACTACCTATCTGTAGAAAGAAAAATTTTGCCATATGGAAAGAGAGAGTCAGATTGTTCATGGAAGCTTCTGACCCAAGAATCTACATCACAGTCAAAGAAGGGTCATTCATTCCTATGAATATCTCAGCTCTTGATGCCAACATCAGGACTCCAAAAAGCTACTCTGAAATGACAAAGGATGAGATCATCTTAGCCACCATGGATAAGAGAGCGCAGAATATAATAGTTAGTAATATAGATGACTCAACCTTCCAAAACTTAGTTCTCTACAAAACCTCCAAGGAGATGTGGGATACTTTAATTGTCTACATGGAGGGATCAGAAGAAGTGCGAGAGGACAGAAAGTCTATGCTAAATCAAGAATATGAAAGCTTTAGACAAACCAAGACAAACAACATAACTGAGTGCTATAAGAAGTTCTTCAGAATAGTTAATGAGTTAATGTCTTATGGAAGAGTCTTTAGCACATATGAGCTAAATGATAAGTTTCTTAGATCACTAATCAAGGACTGGGATACCAAGATATGTGCCATCAAGGAAGTGGCCAAACTTGCAGACACCTCTCCTCCAACTCTATTTGGAAAACTGTTATCATATGAGATGCAGCTTATGGCCAGAAAGGAGGAGGAGAAAAGTAATAGGTCTGAGTACAAAGAGAAATTTGTGACCTTCAAGGTTGAAGACCCAAAGAAGGACAGGAGGATGTCTCCATCTCCTCCTAGGAAAGCTGTTGAAGTTGTCTCAGAGAATTCTGACAACAACACATCAGACAGCCCTAATTCTGATGAAGACTTTGCTACCTTCACAAGGCAATTCCAAAGATTCTTGAAGAAAAAACAGTGGAGAACCAAGCCATCTTCCTCATAGTCCAAGGATGACTATTACCAGAAAAAGAAACCTTCTAAAAAGGACAGGTATGGCACAAAACCTAGTAAATTAACTTCTTCTAAGATTGTTTGCTACTGTTGAAACAGGTCTGGACATGTTGTTTTTGATTGCCCTGACAAAAGAAAGGAATCTAATGATAAAAAAGAAACATCAAAATAAGGGCAAGAAGGAGAGATCCTTTGTTGCAAAGAAGCGGAAGAGCTGGACTGATTCCTCATCATCAGATTCAGGAGAAGAGGCTGAAGTTGAAGCCTATATTGGATTATTCACTACTGAAGAGGATCCGGTAGAATCAGAATTCTTGCAATTGCTAGACTCTATAAATGGGATTTAAGATCATCATTGCAGAGGGCTGATGGCTTTGTCTGAGGAAGATCAGTGACAGGATCAGCCTAGTCCCAGTAAGGTAAACAACATATCTTCAGTTTCTGATTATTACACTGGATCAGAATCAGAAGCAACTGCATCAAGAGATGGGGATGGTTCCGAATGTAAAGGGGATGTTCATCAACTAATTGATGAGTATGGTGATTTGTTGCAAGCTCTTAAGAGAAGCAGAATCGTTAACAAGAAACAGGCTGAGGAAATTGTATCTCTTAAATTGGCTGCATCAGATTCAGCAAAAATGCTGGATTTAAAGTTGAATGAAGTTGCCAAATTGAAAAATATAACTTTTATTTAGATGGGTACAAATACATTCAAAAATGATCAAATCAAGAGTCTGGAAGTCAGACTTCAGAGAGAGAAGGATCTTGTGGCTAAATTCTCAAAGCCAAAGTCAGTCTTACACTTAATTGATGACTTCATCCTCCAAAAGAGTAAGACAAGATTAGGTTTCAAGGGAAGAACTAGGGAAGCTAATTCTAAAGGAAAAGGCAAAGCCCCAGTTCAGCCACTAGCCTCCAAACCCCTTATTTCTTTCAGGAAAGTGATGCATCCTACTAACAAGTATGACCATGACATTACACATGATCATTGTAAGCTTGGTGTTCAGAATGACAAGGGTGCAAATGCTAAAAGGACTGTTGACAGTAATGATATTAAGGCTCTATTTGTTTGGGCGTTTTGATTCTCCATTTTGGGCAAATGCCGCCGGAAGGAGGGTAAACAAATGAACCTCTGGCGGAGTTTGCTCCGTTTCTACCCGCTCGCCTTGAGAAACGCCACAAAAAGCTCCGTTTGCAGCAGCCACGTCCCCCCTCCAGTTCGAACTCTCTGTTTCCACCCGTCGAATCGATCCACCACTGCCGAACCAAATGGAGCCTAAGATTGTACTTAAAAGAAGATACAACAGATATGAGCGCTGGTGTTGTTGCAGAGTGGGTCATTATGCCATTGATTGTTGGCACAACACTACATTCAGGAAAAATGCAAGCTTACCTGTCAGAAAGGCTGCAGGCAAGTATGTCAAGTTTCAGTCTAACCTAAACCTAGAACCCAATAATTATTGGAGTTGTAAGGTTAAGTAATTTTATTTGATGCAGGTGAGTCGAAGTGGCCATACCCCAATATGGTACTTGGACAGTGGATGTTCCAGGCACATGACTGGAATAAGAAGGATGCTGGAGGATTACTCTCCCATAGAGAATGGACCCAAAGTGATCTTTGGTGGATTTGAAAAGTGGGTCATCAACGGGTTTTGTTGGGTACATTGGAAAATGTGTACCAGATTTGAAGAAGCCTTACCCTACTCAATGATATACATCAAGGTGTATTTGATGTGTTTTGAGTTTATATGTGCAGGTTAAGTAATTGCAGGAAATACAGAAAATTTCTAAGTCCATGTGTCGACATCTAGAGAAGCAGTGTCGACACTTATGAAGGCTTGTATCGATACTGAAGAAAAGCTGTGTCGAAACTTGGAGTAAATCATGTCGACACCAAGAAAGGCAGATTCGACACCAGAAGAAATGTGTCGACACATACAGGCAGTGTCGACACACTGTGAAGAATTGTCAACATAAATTGTGTCAACACTTAGAGGCAGTGTCGACACACAGAGAAGCTTAGTCGACATCAAATGTGTCGACACCAAGAGGCAGTGTCGACACACAGAAGTATTTGTCAACATCAACTGTGTCGACACACAGGACTTGTGTCGACACACAGCAAAGCTTCAACAAAGTTAAAGTAAAGAAGTACTTGTGTCGACACAAAGGAGATGTGTCGACACTCAGCAAGTATCAACAACAAAAGAAGTTGTGTCGACACAAAGGAGATGTGTCGACACTCAGCAAGTATCAACAACAAAAGAAGTTGTGTCGACACAAAGGAGATGTGTCGACACACAGCAGAATTTCAACTAAGTTGTAAAGAAGAAGTATTTGTGTCGACACACAGAATCAGTGTCGACACATTCAATAGAAGGCTTGTGTCGACACACAGAATCTGTGTCGACACATTCTGAAGAAGCAGTGTCGAGAAGATGTTACAACAACAAAAGAAGTTGTGTCGACACCACCAAGACATGTGTCGACACTTAGTTCACTTGTGTCGACACTTAGTCTATTTGTGTCGACACATAATGAAGATCTGTCTCGACACTTTCAGACAGAGACGGTATTTTCAAGAAGTGACTGGATGACTTGACAGCTGCCATTTCAACTGGTCTACCACAACTGTCAAAGCTGTCAGAAGGTTGTTAGAAACCGGATCAGCCGGTTATCATGGAGTAAGACTATATAAAGGCCTTCTCCTTAAACAGAAAGTAAGAATAAGAGAAGAAGATCAATCACAACCAACTAACAACAACTAAGAGAGAAGTAATTATATAGAAGATTTTCGACAGAAGATCTAGAAGAAGTTGGAGAGAGAGAGCTCCATCTAAGAAGAGCAGTAGCTGAACCAGGCTGCAAAGAAAGATTCAGATTGATATCTGGATCTTAAGTTAGAAGCTGATTGAAGATCAACTTCACAGAAGATTCCACCCTACTGAGTTCAGATTCAAGAAGCTTTGAAGAAAGCTAAGGGAGGTTGATCTCTGCAAAGTTCTTTCAAGAACTCATCAAGAAGCGAGTCATCCCTTCTCTCTCTATCTGGGTTATGGTTAAGTACTTTGTAAACATTATTTTCTATAGGATTCTAAGGGATCTGATTTGTAAATCCTAAATTTATAAAGGCTGAGGTAGGGCTTTTGAGCCTGAGTATAGGAGAATCTATTCTCTGAGTGTAGGTCTTGTTGAAGACTGAGTGGTAGGGCTTTGTGCCTGAGTTGTAGGAGACTGTGTTCTCTGAGTGTAGGCCTTAGTGAAGGCTGAGGTAGGGCAGTTTGCCTGAGTTGTAGGAGTGGGGACACTCTGAGTTGTAGGAACCTGGTTTGGGGTTCTGAGCTGTAGGATCTGAGGATCTGAGGAGAAGTGGAGAAGTTAGGCCGAATCTAGTACACTACTAGATAAGCGAAGGGGGAAAGTGGATGTACCCAGACCTTGGGAAACCACTATAAAATTTGTGTGCACTCTGTGAATGTTTATTGCTGTGATTGCTGTGTTGTGTTAGCAGTAGACTTTGCAATTTCTAGTTAATATCAGAACAGCTTTTCTGCCTTAGAAGAAAAACAGGAATTACACATATTCCCCCCCCCCCCCCTCTAGGTGGTTAGGCACTAATTCTTTCAAGTGGTATCAGAGCCAGGTTACTCAAGAAAGGACTTAACAGTCAGAGTAAGATCCTTAAGGCAGATTTAAGAATCAGGAAAGAATTAAGAAAATGGGTTCTAATGAGAATCACAAAGAGCTGGGGTCAATGAAATTGCCAATATGTAGAAAAGAGATATTTAGCATATGGAAAGAGAGGGTCAGACTCTTTATGGAAGCTTCTGACCCAAGGATATATATTACAGTCAAAGAAGGCCCATATGTGCCAATGAAGATATCCATTCTGGATGCAAATCAGAAAACTCCCAAGGACTTTTCTGAAATGACTAAAGATGAAATCATCCTGGCCACTATGGACAAGAGAGCCCAGAATATAATTGTTAGTGCCATTGATGATTCAACATTTCAGAACTTAATTCATTGTAAAATGTCTAAAGAAATGTGGGACACATTAATAGTCTATATGGAGGGATCAGGGGAAGTAAGACAAGATAGGAAGTCAATGTTAAATCAGGAATATGAAAGCTTCAGACAAGGAAAGTCTGATAGCATTACAGAATGTTACAAGAAGTTCTATAGGATAGTTAATGAGTTGATGTCCTATGGAAGAGACTTCAGTAACTATGAGCTGAATGACAAGTTATTAAGATCCCTGACTAAGGACTGGGACACCAAGATTTGTGTCATTAGGGAAGTGGCCAAACTTGCTGATATACCTCCTCCAACTTTGTTTGGAAAACTGATATCTTATGAGATGCAGTTAATGGCTAGAAAAGAGGAAGAGAAGAATACAAGAGTGGAGCACAAGGAAAAGTCTGTGGCCTTCAAGACTGACGCCACTAATAAGTATAGAAGCAAGTCTCCATCTCCACCTAAAATAATTGTTGAGGCTGTCCCAGATAATTCAGATAGCAAGAGTTCTGATAGCAGTGAAAGTGATGAAGACTTTGATGCTTTTACTAAGCACTTTCAAAGATTTCTGTTGAGGACCATGGTCCAGCGGGATTGGGTGTGTGTGGGACCACATATTTAGGCTTCCCCATCGCATTCTAGGTCTGGGTGTTGACCCCGGTGGGCCCCCTGTGTGGCGGAATATCCCCGCCATCCCGTGGTTAGATTAGTCCCACATTGCCTGCAGCGGGTTGTCCTTGGTGTTTATGTACCCCCGTCCCCCCTTACCATCACCTCGGGGTTTTGGGAAGATGTGTGGTGACGGGTGGTTTCCACATGGTATCAGAACCAGGTTGTCCTACTGCGGGGGTGTGTTGAGATTATATTAGCCAGCAGGACACGTGTGTGTGGGACCGCATGTTTGGGCTTCCTCATCGCGTTCCTGGTCTGGGTGTTGACCCCGGTGGGCCCCCTTGTGTGGCGGAATATCCCCGCGGTCCTGTGGTTGGGGTTAGTCCAACATTGCCTGCAGTAGGCGATCCTTTGTGTTCATGTACCCCTCGTCCCCCCTTACCATCACCTCGGGGTTTTGGGAAGATGTGTGGTGACGGGTGGTTTCCACATGGTATCAGAGCCATCCCGCTGCGGGGGTATGTTGAGGACCAAGGTCCAGCGGGATTGGGTGTGTGTGGGACCGCATATTTGGGCTTCCCCATCGCGTTCCAGGTCTGGGTGTTGACCCCGGTGGGCCCCCCGTGTGGCGGAATATCCCCGCCATCCCGTGGTTGGATTAGTCCCACATTACCTGCAGCGGGTGGTCCTTGGTGTTTATGTACCCCCGTCCCCCCTTACCATCACCTCGGGGTTTTGGGAAGATGTGTGGTGACGGGTGGTTTCCACATGGTTCCGCCACACAGGGGGCCAACCGGGGTATGAGAGGTTGGCTAAGGCGCCTCTTATAAATGAGGTCCTGGTGTCGAGACCAGGCCTCAACAACCTATATGGGATTAAACCGAAGTGGAACCCGGGAGATTTGGTTGGGGATGCTGTGTCGTTCGACTGCAGTCGGCCAGGACCGGGGCCTTTACCCAAAATGTGTGGGACCCCCCGGCCTGGTTTCTAACAAAAGATGGCCATCTTTTGTTAGAAACCAGGTCGGTGGTCCCACACATTTTGGGTAAAGGCCCGGGTAGGTTGTTGAGGGCTGGTCTCGACCCCAGCACCTCCTTTATAAGAGGCGCCTTAGCTAACCTCTCATACCAAACTACACTATAGTGCAGTCGGGTATGAGAGGTTGGCTAAGGCGCCTCTTATAAAGGAGGTGCTGGGGTCGATACCAGCCCTCAACAACCTACCCGGGCCTTTACCCAAAATGTGTTGGACCCCCGGCCTAGTTTCTAACAATTTCTAAAGAAGAGGCAGTGGAGGTCTAAGCCTTCTACTTCTCAGCCAAAAGATGACTACTATTAGAAGAGAAAGTCATCCAGGAATGATAGAAGCAGGTCCAAGCCAAGCAAAGCTACATCTTCAAAGATTGTGTGCTATTGCTGCAAAAGACAGGGACATGTAGTGGCTGACTGTCCTGAAAAGAGGAAGGAGTCAGCTGACAAAAAGAAGACTCAGTTTAAGAGAAAAAAGAAAAAGTCCTCTGTTGCTAAGAAAGATAAGAGTCTGATAGACCAGTCATCTTCAGAAACAGAATCAGAAGCTAAAGCCTACATTGGATTATTTGCTGAAGAGGAAGAAGATGAGTTCATGCAGCAAATGAACTCAATTTATGAGCATGAAGACCATCAGTGCAAGGGACTGATGGCTATATCTGATGGAGACAAGATCCAGGATCAGCCTGGACAAAGTAAGGTATAAAGTTGTTCTTCTAGTTCAATTTATAGTACTGAGTTAGATTCAGATACATCTGCATCAAGTGATGTGAGTGAGTCTGAATTTGAAGGTGATATTCATCAACTGATTGATGAATATAGAGATCTATTACAGGCACTTAAGAAGAGCAAAAACCTAGTCAAAACTCTGACTAAGGAAATTGCTGATCTTAAGATGGCTGTAATAGATTCAGAGAAATTACTGGATCAAAAACTGAATGAGATTGCCAGATTGAAAAACATAACTATTATTCAAATGGGCACAATCAATTTCAAGAATGATCAGATTAGAAATCTAGAGGTTAGACTTCAGAAGGAGAAAGAGATTGTGGCTAGCTTTTCTAAACCTAAATCTATTTTACCCTTGATAGATGAGTTTTTACCTCAAAAGGGTAAGGCTGGATTAGGGTTTAAAAAACCTGCCTGGACTGCTAGGTCCAAATTTAAAGGCAAAGCCCCAGCACAAAACAAGATGCCTGCTGTAAATAATTTAGCTAGGGATGTACCTAAACAATGGTACAACAGGTTTGAGTGCTGGTGTTGTGGCAAGGTAGGCCACTTTGACATAGATTGTTGGCACAATTCTAGTGTCAAGGAGAATAACAGTCTGCCTGTGAGAAGACCTACAGGCAGATTTGTTAGATTTCAGGCTAACATGAACCAAGGACCCAAAACTCATTTGGGTTCTAAGGTTAACTAGTCTTTGTTACAGGTGAGTCCAAGCTGCCATGCTCCAATATGGTACTTGGACAGTGGATGTTCCAGGCATATGACTGGAACAAGGGGGTTGCTGAAGGACTACACACCTATCAAGGATGGCCCTAAAGTTACCTTTGGTGGTTCAGAAAAAGGAATCATCAAAGGCTTTGGTAACATTTATAGTAATCAGATTACTATCACTAAAATGGCCTATGTGAAAGGTTTGAAACACAACCTTATTAGCATAAGTCAGCTGAGTGATTTAGGATATGACATCTCATTTGTCAAGAATGGTTGTCATATCAAAAGGTCAAGTGATCAAAAGATCATTCTGACAGGATATAGGAAGAGGAATGTTTACTGTCTTGACTTTGTGTGTGAGAACAATGTTTCTCCTATTTGTCTTGTAGCTGATGAGAGAGTCTCACATTGTGTTAAATGGCACAAGAGGCTGGCCCATCTTAACTACAAGACTATTGGCCAACTCTTTAGCAAAGAGTTAGTGAGGAATGGTCCTCAAGCTAAGTGTATAAAGGATGGGATATGCTCAGCTTGTCAAAAAGGCAAGCAGACCAAATCCACCTTTCATAGCCTTGAAAACAAGGATTCAGTGAGGTGTCTATACCTCTTGCATATGGATCTAATTGGTCCTATGCCAGTTCACAGTCTAGGTAGGAAGGTCTACACATTTGTGGTAGTAGATGACTATTCTAGATATTCCTGGGTGTTCTTCCTAAGATAAAAATCTGAAACCCCAAGTATCTTATATAGTTTTGTTAAACAAATTCAGAATGAGTTGGGCAGTATAGTGGTTAAAATCAGAAGTGACCATGGTACTAAATTTCAGTCTGAAAGTATGACAAGACTATGTGAAGAATTTGGGATTTTTCAGGAATTTTCCTCACCAAGAACATCACAGCAAAATGGTATTGCTGAAAGGAAGAATAGAACATTGATAGAGGCTGGTAGAACCCTATTGAGTGACACTTCTCTCCCAGAATATTTCTGGGCTGAGGCAGTAAATACTGCATGTCATGTGATCAATAGGGCTACTATCACCAAGTGCCACAAGAAGACTCCCTATGAGATTGTGAAGGCAGAAAACCAAATTTATCCTTTTTCAGGATCTTTGGTTGCAAGTGTTATATACTTAATAATGGCAAGTCTTATCTAACCAAGTTTGCTGCCAAATCCCAAGAGGGGATCTTTGTTGGGTACAGCAACAATAGTACGGCTTATAAGATCTACAACTTGGTTACTCAAGTTTTAGAAGAGTCTATACATGTAGTCTTTGATGAAACAAGACTGATTAACAGTGAGTTGCCAAGTAGTGTATGCAGCTCTACAGGTATAGATGAGAGGTTGGACAAGCTTACCATTACAGAAGGTTCTACTGCAACTTAGCAAGTGGAAAATGGTGGCTACTGTCCAGGGGGAGTACAAGACTCTCTAGATGCAGAAGAAGAACAAGAGGTGCAGTTAAATGAAGAGGCTAGAGGTGTACAACTTGAAGACAAACTACCTCCAGCAAATAGACACTTAAAGGATCATCCAGCCAATCAGATAATTGGTGATCCCAGATAAGGAGTGCAAACAAGAAACAGGAATCTGAGTACAGTTCTTTACTCCAGTTTCCTATCACAAGTAGAACCAAAGAAATTTGAAGAAGCAGTTCTAGACCATCATTGGATTGATGTCATGCAAGAGGAGCTGAATCAGTTCAAAAGATGCAAGGTCTGGGAGCTAGTTCCTAAACCAAAAGACCACAACATCATTGGAACAAAGTGGATCTTTAGGAACAAGTTGGATGAGAATGGAATCATTATAAAGAATAAAGCTAGATTTGTTGCAAAAGGATATAGGCAGGAAGAAGGTATTGATTTTGATCAAACCTTTGCCCCAGTAGCAAGACTGGAAGCAATCAGGATGTTCCTTGCTTATGCAACATTTCAAGGCTTCAAGGTATTTCAAATGGATGTAAAGTCAGCTTTCCTAAATGGAAATCTAAAGGAAGAAGTCTATGTAGAGCAGCCCTCAGGTTTTGTTGATTCTCTCAAACCTGATTATGTTTATAGACTTAGGAAAGCATTGTATGGGTTGAAACAAGCCCCAAGGGCTTGATATGAAACACTGTCTAGTTTCCTCATTGAGAACAAATTCTCAAGGGGGAAAATAGACAAGACTCTATTCTTTAGGGAATCTAAAGGCAAGATTATCCTAGTCCAAATATATGTAGATGACATAATATTTGGGTCTACTGAAAGTAATCTTTGCAGAAAGTTTGCAAAACTTATGCAAGGAAAATTTGAAATGAGTAGTATGGGGGAACTTAAGTTCTTCTTGGGTCTCTAAGTAAGACAGACTGAAGATGGCCTGTCCATATGCCACTCTAAGTTCACCCTAGAATTAATAAAGAAGTATGGTATGGAATCATCCACTACCATGAGAACTCCTATGGGGTCAAGTGTGTCTCTTAGCAAAGATGATGCAGGGAAACCTGTAGATGAAACTTTGTATAGAGGGATAGTTGGCTCCCTTCTATATTTGACTGCTAGTAGACTAGATATCATGTATGCTACATGTGTCCGTGCTAGGTACCAAGCATGCCCTAAATAATCTCATCTGACTGCAGTCAAAAGGATTTTGAGATATCTCAAGGGCACACATTATCTAGGCCTTTGGTACCCTAGAAATGGAGATTTTGTACTGACAGGTTATTCAGATGCAGATTTTGCAGGTTGTAAGGAAGATAAAAAGAGTACTACAGGAACCTGTCAATTTTTAGGTGGAATACTAGTGTCTTGGAGCAGTAAGAAGCAGACCAGTGTGGCAATCTCCACAGCTGAGTCAGAATATGTTGCTGCAGGAAGCTGTTGTTCACAACTTTTGTGGATTCAACATCAACTAGTAGACTGTGGTATTCAAGTAAGTAGAACACCTTTACTTTGTGATTCTACAAGTAAAATTTTTATAGCTAATAATCCTGTCTCACATAGTAGGACTAAGCATATATAAATTAGATACTATTTTCTTAGAGAACATGTAGAAAAAGAGGACATTTCGCTAGAATATGTTAAAACAGATAATCAGATTGCTGATATGTTTACTAGGCCTCTTGATGAAACTAAATTCAATAAATTTAAAATTGAATTAGGAATGTTGAACTTAGAATAGTTTAATAAAAAAAATTGGCTAAGTAAAATAGTGTCGACACAAGGAGTTGTCTGTGTCGACACATAGAAGTGGTGTCGACATTTCAGAGAAATGGTGTCGACACATCTAGAAAGTCTGTGTCGACACTTCAAAGAAGTAGTGTCGACACATCCAGAGAAGGTGTCGACACATCCAGAAGTGTTGTCGACACTTAGGATTAACACAGAATTTGTTGAGTGAAGTATCGACTAATCGTCGAGCGCAGATGTTTAAGTGTCGACACATATATTCTGTCGACTATATTAGTGTTGACACATAGAAGTCAACACTTATGTCGAGACATTAGAAGTAAGTGTCGACACTTTTCAACAGTGTAGACACATTAAGAGTATTATGACGCGCCCTTTCACCTTCATTTTTAGAAAGGTATAAATAGGTCTTCACCATTGTTTGTCGACACGCTCTCAATAGTTTAGAGACCAAAACTTTGTGTCGACATCTCTCTCCTATAAATTCAAGATTTCTCTAAACCCTAATGGCACCTAAGCTCAAGGAGAACGTCAATGAAGGTTATGAGCTAGTACGACATGCCTTTGACGATGCGGAATCATAAATTAAGGAGGTAGTAACCCTAATTACAGAGAATGGGTTGGAGTATCTAGTTTCTGAGCAAACCAAGATTTGGAAGAAGGAAGTACTTGAATTCTTTGGTGCAGCTACACTTGATGAGACTGGACTCAAGATTAAATCCATAGTCCATGGATTAAAAGTAAAACTCACCCAGAATAGTCTAAGAAAAATTCTACATCTACCAAGAACTAAAGAAGAGGAAGATGTACCTACATCTAAGACAAGGGAGGCACTGCAATGGTGTGGATTAGATTCAACCATGAAGATTGGTTCAGTTTTTAACAGGAAAGGGATGAACATGCACGGCAAGTTCTTGTCTGAAGTAGTGGGAAAAGTGATTCTGAGCAAACCAGGTGGGCATGATAGGATATCAGCTCACATGTTCAGCTTAATGACAAGAATCATCTTTAAGCTAAAAACTGATTGGTCAATAGTAATGTTTGAAAAGATGAAGGAAAGTCTGAAGAAGCACAATCTGGGTAGGATTATGAGTTTGTACTTAGCTAGAACTATTCCAGAAGTGATGAACCAAGCTGCAGGTTCTAAGATAAATCACATGAGGAGAATGGATGTTAGGATTATCTCAAGATGGGATAGGGTGTTAACAAAGGACATGCCTACTCCAGAGAAGGAAGTACCTCCACAGAAGAAGAAGAAAGCCATAGTGGCTCCTGAATCATCCAGTAGCTCAGAGGAGCAAGCAGTTTTTAGTTCTGATGATGGAGAGGCTGGAAATACTGGAAGGTCACCAGTAAGGAATGAAGATGCACTAAGGCGGGGGGAGCAACCATCTGCTAGACCCATCCACCTGGATTCACTCCAGGGGGAGCCTCAATATGTGGAAGAGTTAACTCACTTGGATAGTGAACTGGCAACTCAAACAATCCTAGAGGTAATACATGAAGTTAATCAATCTATTTTCCATATTGAGGATGAAGTATTAACTGAGTCTTTAATTGATGTTGATCAGCAAACTCAGTTAAATAGTCAACCACAAGATGTTGTCATGGAAGACACATCAGTTGCTGATAATGCTCTAGAGATAAGAAACTCTCCAGTTCCTTCTCAATAGGAGTATACGCTAGAAGAGCTGTTCCCTGATTTGCTACAAACTGATTTTGAGGGAGAGAAAGCAGTTTTTGAGGGGGAGAAGGTAAATCTTGAGGGGGAGCATGTAAAGTTTCATGAGGAGACTGAAAGAAATGATGAGGAGCTGCCAAGGACTGAGAAGGAATTGCCTCCTAGTCCTAAAGATAGAGTTGACATAGCTAGTACCTCAGAATCTGAAGATGTTGCTGAGGTTCAAGCAAAGAAGAGGAAGCTCATGGTCTTCAAGAGAAGAAGTCAGAGTTACAAGAAAGCATTACAAACTGTGGCTCCACAACCTGCCCCTACAGCTGACTACAGCTCATTGTTGGTGGATTTGCAAGTTAAGTTGGATGAACAAAGAGTAGCAATGGAGAAGTATATAGATGAAACTCACAAAGATCTTCAATTCACTTTGGCAACAGATATAAAGTCAATCAGATTTGAAGTGAATCAACATAAGAAAGAAATGACTGATTGCTTCCACAAGGGTGGAAATGCAGTGGTTTACCTTGCCACTCACCAAGAAAAGATCAAAACCCAAGTGGATGATATGGCTGTCAAACAAGGATATGTTCTTGATAATCAGATCAGAATGAATGAAAATCTAACTGAATCACATAATGTGATAGTAACTGAAATGAAGACTATTGCAGCTGCTCAGACTCAAGCAAGGACTGCTGCCCAGGCTGAGTTTGACAAGAAATTACAAGAAGGAATAGCTGCTGTAAAAACTACTATTACAGATTCCCAAAAGACAATTTCTGGACAGCTACTGAAATTAAAAGCATTCTACAAAGATGGAGTCAATTTTATGGATGAACAAGTCAGATTCCAAAAGGATGATCTCAGAGATCATGTGGCTAGAGAAGTCATAAAGGGGGAGAGGGTTTTAGTCAAAGCTAGATCTGACCATGCTAAATGGATTTCTAATAGCATTAGAGCCACACTTGGATATCCACCCCTGTGTGATGATGACAATGTAGCAGAATCTGGAGTGCATCATGCTGATTTTGGAGGTGAAAAAGCTGAAGTAGCTCAGGTAATCTATCCTCCTGCAGATTTTGAAATGATTCATCAAGAAGTCCAATCTATGTATAGCCCTCCTGAAGGTAATCAAAATGTAATCATTGAAAAAGTAGACAAGCCTATGTCAGAGGAAGTTTTGAAAGAGCAAGAAGCTCAATTATCTAAGAAGAGATTCGGAGAACAGGCAGAGTTAAGGCCTGATTTTGAACAGTGGAGCCCTACTTCTAGAAATATCATTCTAACTGCTTGGAAAGCTGCTAAGGACAATACTCTAGAAAGGGGTAAATGGTATTCTGAACAAGAGTGGAGAAAGCATGAAGCCGGACAAGAGGCTATTGTACAGTACAGAAGAAAGGCTAAACTTGGGAAGCTACCTCCTAATGCACAGGAGCCTAGCAAGTATTTCCCTAAGCCTTATCATTATTTTGAAAGACAAAAGAAAAGGGCTGAAGAGCTGAAAAAGAAAGATCTTAAAGGCAAGAAGCCAGTTGATGACATTGATGCTCCAGTTCAAGCCAAGATTCAATCAGGCAATGGCATTGTCATTAAAGAGCCAGAGCAGCCATAAAATAGAATTTTCTTAAGTTTACAACTTTGTAATCATTTGTGTTGAAATCCATATAAACTTTTGATTAAAGAAACTTTTGATAGTTGAAACAAATCTTTTATGAATGCTCATTGTGTTAGCATTATAATTTTATGATAAAATATTTCATATGCTTTGTTTCAGTAATTACCCTGTCATATAATGTTGTTATACATCATATTGTGTATTTGTTATGTATGGTGTATATCATTGACTAAGGGTTATGACTTCTCAAAATAGGGGGAGATTGTTGAGTACATTGGAAAATGTGTACCAGATTTGAAGAAGCCTCACCCTACTCAATGATATACATCAAGGTGTATTTGATGTGTTTTGAGTTTATATGTGCAGGTTAAGTAATTGCAGGAAATGCAGAAAATTTCTAAGTTCATGTGTCGACATCTAGAGAAGCAGTGTCGACACTTATGAAGGATTGTGTCGACACTGAAGAAAAGATGTGTCGACACTTGGAGTAAATCGTGTCGACACCAGGAAAGGCATAGTCGACACCAGAAGAAATGTGTCGACACATACAGCAGTGTCGACACACTGTGAATAATTGTCAACATAAATTGTGTCGACACTTAGAGGCAGTGTCGACACCCAGAGAAGCTTAGTCGACATAAAACGTGTCGACACCAAGAGGCAGTGTCGACACACAGAAGTATTTGTCAACATCAACTGTGTCGACACACAGGACTTGTGTCGACACACAGCAAAGCTTCAACAAAGTTAAAGTAAAGAAGTACTTGTGTCGACACAAAGGAGATGTGTCGACACTCAGTAAGTATCAACAACAAAATAATTTGTGTCGACACAAAGGAGATGTGTCGACACTCAGCAAGTATCAACAACAAAAGAAGTTGTGTCGACACAAAGGAGATGTGTCGACACAAAGTAGAATTTCAACTAATTTGTAAAGAAGAAGTATTTGTGTCGACACACAGAATCAGTGTCGACACATTCAACAGAAGGCTTGTGTCGACACATAGAATCTGTGTCGACACATTCTAAAGAAGCAGTATCGAGAAGATGTTACAACAACAAAATAAGTTGTGTCGACACCACCAAGACATGTGTCGACACTTAGTTCACTTGTGTCGACACTTAGTCTATTTGTGTCGACACATAATGAAGATCTGTCTCGACACTTTCAGACAGAGATGGTATTTTCAAGAAGTGATTGGATGACTTGACAGCTGCCATTTCAACTATTCTACCACAACTGTCAAAGCTGTCATAAGGTTGTTAGAAATCGGATCAGCCGGTTACCATGGAGGAAGACTATATAAAGGCCTTATCCTTAAACACAAAGTAAGAATAAGAGAAGAAGATCAATCACAACCAACTAACAACAAATAAGAGAGAAGTAATTATACAGAAGATTTTCGACAGAAGATCTAGAAGAAGTTGGAGAGAGAGAGCTCCATCTAAGAAGAGCAGCTGCTGAACCAGGCTGCAAAGAAAGATTCAGATTGATATCTGGATCTTAAGTCAGAAGCTGATTGAAGATCAACTTCACAGAAGATTCAACCCTACTGAGTTCAGATTCAAGAAGTTTTGAAGAAAGCTAAGGGAGGTTGATCTCTGCAAAGTTATTTCAAGAACTTATCAAGAAGCCAGTCTACCCTTCTCTCTCTATCTGGGTTGTGGTTAAGTACTTTGTAAACATTATTTTCTGTAGGATCCTAAGGGATCTGAGTTGTAAATCCTAAATTTATAAAGGCTGAGGTAGGGCTTTTGAGCCTGAGTGTAGGAGAATCTATTCTCTGAGTGTAGGCCTTGTTGAAGACTGAGTGGTAGGGCTTTGTGCCTGAGTTGTAGGAGACTGTGTTCTCTGAGTGTAGGCCTTGGTGGAGGCTAAGGTAGGGCAGTTTGCCTGAGTTGTAGGAGTGGGGACACTCTGGGTTGTAGGAACCTGGTTTGGGGTTCTGAGCTGTAGGATCTCAGGAGAAGTGCAGAAGTTAGGCCGAATCTAGTCCACTACTAGATAGGCGAAGGGGGAAAGTGGATGTACCCAGACCTTGGGGAACCACTATAAAATCTGTGTGCACTCTGTGAATGTTTATTGCTGTGATTGCTGTGTTGTGTTAGCAGTAGACTTTGCAATTTCTAGTTAATATCAGAACAGCTTTTCTGCCTTAGAAGAAAAATAGGAATTACACTTATTCACCCCCCCCCCTCTAGGTGGTTAGGCACTAATGCTTTCAGGTTTGGTAACATTTCCAATATCTCTATCACTATCACCCAAGTGGCTTATGTGAAAGGTCTGAAACATAACCTAATAAGCAAAAGCTAACTGAGTGATCTTGGTTATGACACTACTTTCATTAAGATTGGATGTCAAATTAGAAAGACAAGTGATCAAGAGGTCATCTTGTCAGGCTATGGAAAAGGAAATGTTTATTGTCTAAATTTTGTGAGTAAGAATAAAGATTATCCTGTGTGCCTAGTTGTAGGTGAGAAAGCTTCTCATTTTGTCAAATGGCACAAGAGGCTTGCTCACCTTAACTACAAGACCATTGGTCAACTCTTTAGTAAAGAGTTAGTGAGAAATGGTCCTCAAGTCAAGTGCATCAAGGTGGGTGTATGTTCAGATTGTCAAAAAGGCAAACAGACTAAGACCTCCTTCCACAGTCTTGATACTAAAGACTCAGTGAGGTGTTTGTACCTTCTGCATATGGATCTATTTGGTCCTATGCCAGTTCATAGTCTAGGTAGGAAAGTCTATACATTTGTGGTTGTGGATGACTATTCTAGATTTACATGGGTTTTCTTCTTGAGGCAGAAATCTGAAACCCCTACTGTCTTCCACAATTTTGTTAGGCAAATTTAGAATGAACTTAACAATTCAGTAGTCAAAATCAGAAGTGACCATGGGAGTGAATTTTAGTCTGAATGCATGACAAGGTTTTGTGAAGAACTAGGGATTCATCAAGAGTTCTACTCACCTAGAACTCCACAGCAAAATGGTATTGCTGAAAGAAAGAATAGAACTCTTATTAAGGCTAGTAGAACACTACTAAGTGACACTTCTTTCCAAGAATATTTCTGGGCTGAGGCAGTAAACAATGCATGTCATGTTCTCAATAGATCTTTCATCACCAAAAGCCACAAGAGGACACCCTATGAGATTATGAAAGGCAGAAAACCAAATTTAGCCTAATTAATAATCTTTGGTAGCAAGTGTTATGTTCTTAATAATGGTAAGCAATATTTAACTAAGTTTGCTACCAAATCCCAAGAAGGGATATTTGTTGGGTACAGTAACAGTAGTAAGGCATACAGGGTCTACAACTTGACTACTCAAGCTGTAGAAGAATCTGTCCATGTAGTCTCTGATGAATCTAAGCTAATTAACTGTGAGCTGTCTAGCACTTCTTGTAGCTGTACAGGTTTGAAGGAAAAGATGGACAAGCTAACCATTAGTGAAGACCAACCTGCAAGGCAGGATGAAGAAAATGATGGATGATGTACAGGGGGGAGTACAAGAGCCACAAGCTGATGATGATGAAGACAATGAAGTACAACTTGATGAAGAGATTGGAGAAAATCAAGTTATGAATAGACTGCCTCCAGTAATAAGACATCTAAGGGATCATCTAGTACACCAAATTATTGGTGATCCAAGACATGGTGTACTTACCAGGAGCAAGAACTTGAACACAGTCCTTTGCTCAAGTTTCCTGTCCTAGATGGAAACCAAGAAATTTGAAGAGGCCATACAAGACTCAAACTGGATTGATGCCATGCAGGAAGAACTGAATCAATTCAGAAGATGTAAAGTCTGGAAATTGGTTCTTAAACCAAAGAATCAAAATATCATAGGGACTAAGTGGATCTACAGGAACAAGCTAGATGAAAATGGCATTATAGTCCAAAACAAAGCAAGACTGGTAGCAAAAGGGTACAGACAGGAAAAGGAATAGACTTTGACCATACATTTGCCCCAGTGGAAAGGTTGGAAGCAATAAGGTTGTTCCTTGCCTATGCAGCTTATCAAGGGTTCAAGGTATTCCAGATGGATGTAAAGTCTGCATTTTTGAATGGTGACTTAAAAGAAGAAGTTTATGTTGAACAACCCTCAGGTTTTGAAGATCCTCTCTATCATAATTATGTGTATAGGCTTAAGAAAGCTCTATATGGATTGAAACAAGCCCCTAGGGCTTGATATGAAACACTGTCTACCTTCCTCATTGAGAACAAATTCTCAAGGGGGAAATTAGACAAAACTCTATTCCTAAGGGAATCAAAAGGCAAGATCATCCTAGTCCAGATATATGTTGATGACATTATCTTTGGATCAACTGAAAACAACTTTTGTATAAAGTTTGCAAAACTTATGCAAGGGAAGTTTGAGATGAGCGGCATGGGTGAGCTAAAATTCTTCTTGGGACTCCAAGTTTGACAGACTGATGATGGCTTGTATATATCTCAATCTAAGTTCACCAAGGAGTTAATTAAGAAATATGGCATGGAGTCATCCTCCACCATGAGAACTCCAATGGGGTCAAGTATGCCTATAGGCAAAGATGATGCAGGAAAACCTGTAGAAGAGTCTTTGTATAGAGGGATAATTGGCTCCCTTCTTTACTTAACTGCTAGTAGACCAGACATCATATATGCTACATGTATTTGTGCTAGGTATCAAGCTTGCCCTAAAGAATCTCATTATACTGCTGTCAAAAGAATTTTGAGATATCTTAAGGGAACACCAAATCTTGGCCTTTGGTACCCTAAGAATAGAGATTTTCTACTAACAGGTTACTCAGATGCAGACTTTGCAGGATGCAAAGAAGATAGGAAAAGAACCACTGGCACATGTCAGTTTCTAGGTGGAAGATTGGTGTTATGGTGCAGCAAAAAGCAAACAAGTGTGGCTATATCCACTGCTGAGTCAGAATATGTAGCTGCAGGCAGTTGTTGTGCTTAGTTGTTATGGATACAACATCAACTTGAAGATTATGGCATCAAGGTAAGTAGAACTCCATTATATTGTGATTCTACTAGTGTCATATCTATTGCTAGAAATCTTGTTTCTCATAGCAGAACTAAGCACATAGAAATTAGATTTCATTTCATTAGAGATCATGTTGAAAAGGAAGACATAAGTTTAGAATTTATCAACACTAATTACCAAATTACTGACATGTTCACCAAACCACTGGATGAAACTAAATTCAATTACTTTAAAATTGAATTAGGTATGCTCAACTTGGAATATGAATGATAAAAAATGACTAAGTAATTCTGTGTCGACACCTAGTAGTTGGTGTTGACACATAAGGAAAATTATGTCGACACTTCAAGAAGCTTGTGTCAACACTCAGTGTTTGATGTCGACACATAGCTCTCCTGACACTTAGATATTGGTGTCGACACATAAAGTCATCTGTATCGACACGCAGAATTTAGTGTATACTCTTAAGGTTGTCTGTGGCGACACATCACAAATGGTGTCGACACATAGTATTATCATACCTTTAAGTTCTCTGTCGAGACTTTAGTAGTCTGTGTCGACACCATCCCAATTGTGTCGACAAAATATGCAAATTTCCGCCCGCCTTTTGGCCTTATTTTAGAAATGTATAAATAGGTGGAAACAAGACCTTGTCGACTACACTCTCAGAATTCTCGACACCAAACCATTTGTGTCTTCAATACCTTCATCTCTCTTCTCCTCAATCTCTCATCCCTAATGGCGCCAAAGCTGGAAGAGAACATCAACGAGGGCTATGAACTAGTTCATCATGCGTTTGAGACTGTCACGCCAGAAATCAAAGCTGGGATTACCCTAATCACAGAAAATGGATTTGACTACTTAGTCTCAGAACCCACCCGAATATGGAAGAAGGAGGTTCTTGAATTCTACTCGGCAGTATCAATGGATTCGACAGGCCTGAAAATTAAGTCATTTGTTCAAGGAACCAAGGTCAAACTCACCTAGAAGAGTTTAAGGAAGACACTCCAACTTCCCAGGATTAAAGAAGAAGGTGACATAGCATCTTCCATGACAAGTGATGATCTCCAATGGTGTGGACTGGATCCCACTACCAAGATTGGGTCATCCATGAACAGGAAGGGAATGAAATCCCAGGGCAAATTTTTTTCTGAAATTATAGGAAAATTTATTCTATGCAAATCAGGAGGACATGATAGGATTTCAGCCTATGTGTTCAATCTAATGACCAGAGTTATATTCAAGGTGAAAACAAATTGGTCTGCTATTGTCTTTGACAAGATCAAAGAAAGTCTTAAGAAACCTAATCTGGGCAGAATACTAAGCTTATATTTGCTTGTGAATATTCCTGAAGTGATGAATCAGACTGCAGGTTCTAATATTAATCACATGAGGAGAATGGACTTAAGAATACTGTCCAGATGGGATAGAGTATTAACCAAGGATGTTTCAACTCCTCAGAAACAGATACAATAGATTCAGAAAAAGAAGAAAATAGCACATCAGACCACTGAATCTTCTAGTGATTCAGAGGAAGAAGTTGTTTTTAGCTCAGATGAAGAAGGAGCAGAAAGGACTAGAAAATCACATGCTCTAGAAAATATAACTGATAGTCAGATTCAGGGGGAGCAGGTTCCTGCAACTAATATCCAACTAGCTCAGGTCCAGGAAGAGCCTCATCAAGGGGGAGCTAATGAGCTTTCTCCAATTCCAGCACAACAACTGCCATCACCTTTAGGAGGAGCTCCTGTGCAAGATCCAATTGACCAAACAGCTTGTAACAACCCAAATTTCAGAATGGGAAAATTTTGGGTGACATGGCCTGGGACACGGGCGTGTCCCAGGGCGTGTCCTGCTCGGGTGCGGATACGTCGTGAGTTCGACGAAAATGTGTTCGACGGAGTGTTCGGGAGGTACACGCCCCGTGACACGGGCGTGACCTAGGGCGTGTCCCCCCTGGTCGACACTCGAGTGCTTTGGTCGACAAACGTGGTCAACAGAGGAAACACGCCATAATATACGGGCGTGTACTATCCGACAGAGGAAACACGCCATACTATACGGGCGTGTGGGCGGGCGTGTTCCCCCCTTTTGGTCGACGAAATGAGCTCGACGATCGTCGAGTGCAATAACACGCCCTGCAACACGGGCGTGTCTGGGCCGACACGGGCGTGTACCCTAGCTGTGACTTGTTTTGGGATAAGGCGGTTTGTGCACCGCTTAAAGTACACGGCCTGTGACACGGGCGTGCCACAAGGCGTGTCGGACCCGAGAAGTGATTTTTAGGCTTTTTCGTGGCCGTCCATTTCCTTCAGCTGGGATCTAACAACTGAGAGTCCTCCCTGCTTCCTTAAGGCCGAAAGCTGAGAAAAAATTCTCATTATGTTTATGCCTTCATCTTTCTAAAACTTAGAAAGAGAAAGTTAGAGGAAGAAGGAGGAGGAGGAAGTGGAGCTGATCACTGGTGGAGCTTGAGAGTGTCAAGCTGAGATCCGAGGCCATCTTTGCGGAGGAAAAGCTGTTGCGGTTCTTTCTAGCCAACTAGAAGCTCATGGCATCGAAGCGGTCTTCAAGGGTAACGACCTTTCTTCCTAGTCATGTGAAGGCTTCCTTTTTTGGCATGTGCATCTGATTCCCCCACTAGAGGGTGGCTTGTTGTGGGAGTCTTTTGGGTTGATTCATGGAATCCCCAATTTGGCATATAGATCCAGAAATGGAGTACGGAATACGCATACTGTGTGAATCCCATCTGGACAGGTTGGTCTGGATTGGTGATGTTGCATATACGAACCGAAGAAGACTCAATGATAAACATGTAGTTTAGGAGTCGATGGGTTAACCATGTGAATGGCAGTAGCAGGAAGTACTGGAGTGGTAGTCTAGGAAAATACCCTTATAATGCTTGTGATGCCTGTGCTATTGGGTTGTACCTACGAAAGGAAGTAGCAGGAAGTACTGGATTGGAGGTCCAGGAAATACCCATTATACTGCTTAATGTTCATGGGTGGACCTGTAAAGAGAAGTAGCAGGAAGTACTGGCGTGGTAAGCCATGGAAATACCCTTGACATTTGTGATAATTGCGGGGTCATACCTGTAAAGAGAGTAACAGGAAGTACTGGTGTGCCCAGGAAAGACCCGCTGATGTGTGAGATGAAATGGGTGTAAGAGTAAGTACTAGTGCGCTCAGGAAAGCACCCAGGCTTGAATGCCAGAACAGGATCGGTGAAACCGACCCGCGCCTTTGATATAGCCGCGAGTACGATGTGCTCGGTGATGGCAAGGCGATTTGAGAAATGGGGGGCGGTTGATCCAACCTACGCTATGTTCATCCGACATGAGACCTGAAAGTACGTTCTGTTGGAGCGCATTGCAAGAGTCGTAGGCCTGCATGACATGACACAACGGGGGGCTACGGGCCAATCCCGGTGCATTACGACTAGAACTCTGGCTGCACGCCATGGAGTGCAATTCTCAATGTTTTACTGTTGGGTTGTGACCCTGATACGGTGGTGTGACCCTGATTCACCGGTACACCAAGAAAGTGCCCTGAGTGCATGGACCGTAGGGCCGAGTGGCTGACGGTTGTTATGGAATTTGTGCGTGAAAGCACATTATATGAGATATATATATATATATGCTAGCGAAATGCTATGCCTGCAGGGAAGAATATCACTACCCCGGTAAAGGGGTAGGGTTATTATAATTTGGTCAGCTGAATGCTGACCGTTGCCTCTGTTTTCCACCGTTGGGTGGGTTGTCCCTATGCAGGTGTTGGAGAGCCAAGCGGGATGCATAAGGGCTGAAGTACCTGCTGCATTTGCTGCTGCTGCTGCTAGCCCTTGAAGGCTATACTTTTAAATGCTGTATTTTATTTTTACGTTGTCGGCCTGCGCACCAATGTTGAGGCCACTGTCGTGAAAGCCCTGTAAGGCCATAAGACCAACTGTTTGTATATGTAAAACATTCCTATGTTATATGGAGTTTCTATGTTGGACATTCAGGTATGGAGTTCAAGTTTAATGTTTAGGCTTCCGCTAGAATGCCATGTGTTAGGGTGCGCTGCGCTACTCTGGTATCATACCATAACTTCACCGCTTGTTTTGTGGTATATGTTGTGGGGCCCCGGCCAGACCATCTAGTATATACTATGTAAACGGATGGGGTTGTTACCTTTTTGATATTAGTTGTCTTGGTCTTTCCCTTTCGAAGTCGTGGTCGACTTCTTTTTTGGGGTGGCGAGCACGTGTCTGTGCGAACCAAGTTAACACGATTGAACTCTTGAATGCCCACTATAGGAATGCAAGTATATGTGTTTGAGGAACCTGTGTGTTCCTACCTTGTTGATATTGCTTGTGTACGGTCGCTAATGTGTGTGTCTTGTTCACCTATAGGTGACACGGAGTGGAGCTGGGTAATCGGAGCCCCAGCGTTCTGATGAAAGTACGGCACCAGCCGAGGTGCCTACACCTCTGCCTTCTGCGAAAACTATATGATTAGTTGTTGAGGCTTTGTTTGCCATGATCCAAACCCAGCCAATTGGACAGGCACAGCCGGCATTGAGGCCAGAACAGGTGGCGGCGAGGCCAGAACCTGTTGCGGTTATGGACCCTCGGGCAGCTGAACGGCAGTTGAAGCGGTTCATGAGCTTCAATCCGCCTATGTTTTTGGGAGTGGGATCTCCTACGTAGGCTGATGATTGGCTATCGCGCGTCAAGTGGATAATGATGGCGATTGGGTCGGAGGAGAATCAGAATGTAACCTTAGCTACCTTCTTATTGGAAGGCAAAGCTCGTTTGTGGTGGGACGAGATGGAGTTACATCATTTGGAGGGTAAACCGTTGACACAAGTATCGATGGAGGAATTTTTTAGACTCTTCCAGGCAAAGAACCTCCCGGCAGCACAGCGTATTGCCATGGAGAATGAATTCCAAAGGCTAATGCAAGGAGAAGGTAGTGTGGAAGCTTACCTGCATGAGTTTACACGCTTGGGGCGGTATGCAGGTTCTATTTTTGCTGATGAGCAGAGGAAGGCAAATAGGTTCTATGAAGGACTGCGGGACGAGTTGAGGTTCCTACTTTCTAGTTCTGTGAACCAAGGCTTCCAGGCATTGGCCGACACTGCGTGCGCGCTGGAAAATGATATGAAGAGGGTGCAAGGGAAACGGGCCTTGGCTGTGAAATAGCCGGAGTTCAAGGTGCCCCGACCGGTGAAGTCATTTTCTAAGAAGAGATGGGGTAAGAAGTCCAAGACGGCGGGACAAGCTCCTTCTTCAGTTGCATCGGGAGCAATGTCGGGGGCCACCTCAAGGCCGGATACTTATACATGCTTTAATTGTGGACGGGTGGGGAATATAGCCCGTGAGTGTCGGGTGCCGCCAAAGAATGAAAAGAAGGCGGGAGCGTCTGTTGGAACACCCTATTACCAATTTGGGTCAGGATCACTATGTCTCTAGGAACCTTTGCTTGACCTCCTGTATAGCTTAAAAGGTCAATTAAAATTGAGTCTAAGGGTTAGAAGTCTAGTTTTGGAAGCTGCCCTGAAGACCAAGTTTTTCTGTCTGGAGACTAAGTCTGATCGTCGAGCTCAGCACGACGATTCGTCGAACTCCGGTCGACGATCGTCTAGCTCAAGTTCATAATATCGTCGAACTCCATTCGACGATCGGTGAGCTCAGATCGACGACTTTGACTCTGCCTTGGATCTTTATCTCTGAGCTCAGTTCGACGATCTTTGAGCTCAGATCGACGATATTTTGCTGCTGTGTATTTCCAGATCGCTGAGCTCAGCTCGACGATAGCAGAGCTCGGTTCGACGATTTCAGATAACTTCCAGAATTCAAATTCAAATCAGTTAGGAGTTATTCTGCAATTAATTCAGAGATTTGCTAGCCATTTTCATTTAATTCTGGACCAAGTTTCAAGGGATTTTTAAAGGAATGTCTCTTTGGACTTTCCTCCAGAAGAGTTTATGCAATTAAGGATGCAATCAATGCAGACCAACGGCTATCCTTGACAGAGAATGATATTCTATTCAGGACCAGAGAATAAAAGATAGAATGTTTTTTTGAATCTCTAACAAGAACAAGAAGAAGAACACACACAATAGAGAGAGAGAATACTGATTACAGAGAAATATTCAAAAATCTTCTGTCACAAAGAATTCTTAATAACACTCATCCAAGGAGATCAAGCTTTCTCAATATCTTCAGATCTCTGTAGTTTTCTAAGTGTTCAAGGCCAACACATTTCCAAGACTCCAGACATTCAACATTTCAGCTATTGCTGAAATCATCTTTTGCTGGAGCTCAATCTTTGAAGGCCTATCACCCTCAGCAAAGCTTTTCTTCCTGAAGATCTCAAGGATTCAGGGGGAGCATTGACATCAATCCACATAGTCTTCTCAGTTGTTTGAGAAAGAGAAGACTTCCATCACTCTCTCACCCCCACTCTGTAAAGGGTTTTTCAAACTCCCTTCAAAAGTTTGAACCTGGTTTTTGAGCACCTTGTCAAAAGCTCATTGGTGGCAAGACACCTGATCAAAAAATCTGCTTTGGTTTTTGAGCACCTTATCAAAAGCTCATTGGTGCCCAGGACACCTGATCAACTCATCCTGCAGTGGATTCCTACCTAGGGTGGTAGAAGAGTGGATGTACCCAAGTTTGGGGAACCACTATATTTCCTTGTGTCTTCTGGTTTTGCTTGTGTTTATGTTTGTTTCTGGCCTTGATTTTTCTGTGCTTAGTTTTTGTTTAACTTAGTTCTGTGATTAGACTTTTTATTGCTTTCCTGCTCACTCATATTACAACAATTGTTGTAAAAGTTTGTAAAAGTTTTTAAAGCACCATATACTTTATTCACCCCCCTCTAGAGTATATCAGATCTAGTTGCACTTTCAGCGTCATATGCAGAAAAAGGAAAGGTGGTGGTGGAGTCTTCTGCCTCACAGGCGCAGCCCCGGGTCTACAATCTTGGCCTGCAGGAGGCCATTAAGCAGAGTGACGTCATCACAGGTACGAATTAAGTTATTGAGTATTGTATTGCTTGCATGCTTTGTTTATTGCCTATGCATATGCGGCTTGTGTGTGTGACATGATTGCACATGATTTGTAATGATTCGGAACACGCTGGCGCGAGCACTGTTTGATACGGGTGCGCCTCATTCTTTTTTGTCTAAAGAGTTCATAGCACGGCTTAGGATACCTAGTCGTGTGAAGACATATAGCGTCAGAGTGGTGTTACCGAATGGTTGTTTGATGCTCGTGGATTGAGCTTGCGATGTGGCAGTGCATATAGGAAGTCGGGACATCTGCTTAACTGCATCTATATTACCGATATCGTAATTTGACGTGATATTTGGCATGGATTGGCTCGCGGAGCAGCATGCCTTGATTGATTGTAATGCCAAAGAGATCACGTTGGGCCAGAATATCGAGCAGGAAACGTGGTTCGCGGGTATGCGGGGAGTTGGCGGGACGTTGATTTCTGCACTCCAAGTTGTTAAAGCTATTCGGAAGGGTGCGGAGTTATACTTCACGCTAATTTAGGCTGTGGAGCCGAAGGCCAGTGTGTGTGATGTTCCGATGGTATCGAAGTTTGCAGATGTGTTTCCCAATGATCTCCCTGGGCTACCACCCCAGCGTGAGATTGACTTCACGATTGAGTTGGTTCCAGGTGCGAAACATGTGGCCCGCTCGCCATATTGCGTTGCGCCAAAGGAAATGTCTGAGTTGAAAGTCCAACTACAAGAATTGCTGGAGCAGGGTTATATTCGCCCAAGCTTGTCACCTTGGAGCACCCCTATGCTTTTTGTGAAAAAGAAAGATGGCGGTTTACAGTTATGTATTGATTACCGCAAACTGAACAAGCTGACAGAGAATAACAAATATCTGATTTCGTGGATTGATGAGTTGTTCTATCAGCTGGTGGGATCAATCGTCTACTCGAAGTTGGACATGAAGTCTGATTATTACCAGTTGAGAATCCGGGAAGGTGACATTCCCAAAACACCATTTGGAACACGGTACGGGCATTATGAGTTCACAGTAATGTCGTTTGGGCTGTGCATTGCTCCCTCGGTGTTTATGGATTTGATGCACCGCACGTTCCGAGAGTACCTAGATCTGTTCGTGATGGTGTTCATTGATGATATTCTGGTCTATTCTCGATCGAAAGCCGAGCAAGAGAACCACTTGCGGTTGGTGTTAAATACCTTGAGGCAGAATAAGCTCTATGCTAAGTTCTCGAAGTGCGAGTTTTGGTTATCGTCAGTGGCTATTCTAGGCCATGTGTTGAGTGGAGCGGGCATAGCAATGGATCCAACAAAGATTAGGGCCATACAGGAGTGGCCGGTGTTGTCTTCAGTGGCCGAGTTCTGGAGCTTCCTTGGACTGGCGGGCTACTATAGAAGATTTGTTGAAAACTTCTCGCGGATTGCTTTGCCGCTAACCACGCTGACGAGAAAAGATTAGAAGTTTGTTTGGACGCCAGAATGCTCGCAAGTTTTTGAAGAGCTGAAGGTTCGGTTGACCACGGCGCTTGTGTTGTCATCGCCATGTGGTACCAATGGATTTGTAATCTATAGTGATGCATCGGGGAGCGGCTTAGGCTACGTTCTTCTACAAAATGGGAAGGTGATTTCTTATGGCTCACGTCAGCTAAATGTGCACGAGCGAAACTATCCCGTCCACGACTTAGAGTTGGCGGCGGTGATCTTTGCACTAAAGCTGTGGCGACACTATCGTTATGGTGTGAAAGTGGAGATCTATACAGATCACAAGAGCCTAAAGTACCTATTGGAGTAGAAGGACTTGAATATGCGACAACGAAGGTGGTTGGAGTTCCTTGGGTACTACACCTTTTAGATTCACTATACACCCAGAAAGGGAAATGTAGTCGCGGATGCCTTGAGTCGGAGAGCTCCGGCAAAGGCGAGTTGGTTGCAGAGGCATGATGAACGTCTCATCCAGGAGCTAGAAGCATTGGAGATTTCTTGTGTTGACAAGAATTCCACCGCCAATGCCTATTTGAACTGGATGGAGGTGCAGTGTGATCTTGCAGACCGAATTCGACGAGCAACAGGGCTAGATGAAGATCTCTTATGCTATGCTAAAGATGGGCTAGAGGGCAAGTTCTCCTGGGATGACGGACTTTTGCGGAAAGAGGGCCGTTTTTGAGTCCCGAATTTTGGTAAATTGAGGGAAGAACTGATGTATGAAGCACATTATACAAAGTACTCGATCCACCCAGGGAGCACAAAGATGTTCAAGGATATGAAAATGCTGTTCTGGTGGCCAGGGCTAAAGAAAGATGTTGCTCATTATGTGGTCAAATGCCAAACCTGTGCTATTGTGAAGGCGGAATGCCAGAAGCCTGGCAGTTACTTGAAGTCGTTGCCGATTTCGGAATGAAAGTTCGATGATATTTCCATGGATTTCATGCACGGGTTGCCGAGATCTTACCGCGGAAATGACTCAATTTGGGTAATTGTCGACCGGCTAACGAAAGTGGCACACTACCTGCCGAATAGACGGTATGATTCGGTGGAAAGTTTTTCAAAATTTTATGTTGAGCAGATTATGCGGCTACACGGTGTTTCTCGGAGCATCGTAAGTGATAGAGATGGGTGATTCACATCGAACGATTGGAGGCTAGTTTATCAACTGTTGGGCACGAAGTTGACATTCAGTATGGCCTTTCATCCCCAAACTGATGGCCAAACTGAACGTACCAACAGGACGATGGAGGATATGCTCCGGATGTGCGCCCTAGACTTTGGAAAGAGATGGGAAGATCATCTCTATATGGTGGAGTTTGCCTATAATAATACCTACCAAGCGAGCATCGGGTTGCACCGTATGAAGCTCTGTTTGGACGGAAGTGTCGTACTCCTTTGGCTTGGGTAGAAGCGGGCGAAGCCAGAGTTTATAATCGTAATGAAGTCGATGAAGCAAACTCAACCATACGTACTATTTGAGAGAGGCTACTCATATCCCAGGATCGACAAGCGAAATACTACAATGCCAAGCACTGGAACGTAGAGTTCGCGGTAGGCGACTGGGTATACTTGAAGATCAAGCCCTTCAAAGGTGTATCCATGATTCGACGTCTGAAAAGGTTGAGTCCAAGATACATAGGTCCATTTAAAGTGGTAGAGCGAGTCGGGAAGGCTGCATATCGGCTAGCTCTATCGGCAGACTTGGGTGGATTGCATGATGTGTTTCAAATATCGGTGTTGCGGAAAGCCATGAAAGATCCAGCTCAGGTGATCAAGGATGATTGTGTGCCGGTAGAGTATGGGCTAATGACGAAGGTTAGGGCCATTCAAATCGAGGATCAAGCCGAGAAACAGTTGCGGAACAAGACGGTCAGGATGGTCAAAGTCCGGTGGGATAATTGTGGCCGTGAGGAGCTAACATGGGAGCGAGAGCAAACCATGCGAGCTGAATTTTCCGAGCTATTTCTGTAAAATGGTTGTATAGTGCAAATTTTGTTGTAACATAAAAGTTTGATGTTATAACATTTTGCTTGTTGGTTTCCTTCCTGTGTGCGAATTTTGAGGATGAAATTTTTTTTAGGAGGGGAGGGTTGTAACAGCTCAAATTTCAGAATTGGAATATTTTGGGTGACACTGCCTGGGACACGGGCGTGTCCCAGGGCGTGTCCTGCTCGAGTGCGGAGACGTCGCGAGTTCGACGAAAATGTGTTCGACGAAGTGTTCGGGAGCTACACGCCCCGTGACACGGGTGTGACCTAGGGAGTGTCCCCCCTGGTCGACACTCGAGTGCTTTGGTCGACAAGCGTGGTCGATAGAGGAAACACGCCAAACTATATGGGCTTGTACCATCCGACACGGGCGTGTCGGCGGGAATGTTACCCCCTTTTGGTCGACAAAATGAGCTCGACGATCGTCGAGTGCAATAACACGCCCTGCGACACGGGTGTGTCTGGGCCGACACGGGCATGTACCCTAGCCGTGACCTATTTCGGGATAAGGCGGTTTGTGCACCGCTTAGAGTACACGGCCTGTGACACGGGCATATCACAGGGTGTTTCGGACCCAAGATGTGATTTTTAGGCTTTTTCGTGGTCGTCCATTTTCTTTAGCTGGGATCTAACAGCTGAGAGTCCTCCCTGCTTCCTTAAGGCCGAAAACTGAGAAAGAATTCTCATTATGTTTATGCCTTCATCTTTCTAAAACTCAGAAAGAGAAAGGGAGAGGAAGGAGGAGGAGGAAGTGGAGCTGATCGTTGGTGGAGCTTGAGAGTGTCAAGATGAGATCCGAGGCCATCTTTGCGGAGGAAGAGCTGTTGCAGTTCTTTCTAGCCAGCTAGGAGCTCATGGCACTGAAGCGGTCTTCAACGGTAATGACCTTTCTTCCTAGCCATGTGAAGGGTTCCTTTTTGGCATGTGCATCTAATTCCCCCACCAGAGGGTGGCTTGTTGTGGGAGTCTTTTGGGTTGATTCATGGAATCCCCAATTTGGCATATAGATCCGGAAATGGAGTACGGAATAGTCATGTTGTGTGAAGCCCATCTGGACAGGTTGGTCTGGATTGGTGATGTTGCTTATACGAACCAGAGAATACGTCGTGATAAACGTGTAGTTTAGGAGTCGATGGGTTAACCCTGTGAAAGGCAGTAGCAGGAAGTACTGGAATGGTAGTCCAGGAAAATACCTTTGTGATGCTTGTGATGCCTGTACTACTGGGTTGTACCTGTGAAAGGAAGTAGTAGGAAGTACTGCATTGGAGGTCCAGGAAATACCCTTTGTACTGCTTGATGTTCATAGGTGGACCTGTGAAGGGAAGTAGCAGGAAGTACTGGCGTGGTAAGCCATGGAAAAACCCTTGACATTTGTGATAATTGCGGGGTCATACCTATGAAGAGAGTAACAGGAAGTACTGTGTGCCCAGGAAAGACCCGCTGATGTGTGAGATGAAATGGGTGTAAGAGTAAGTACTGGTGCGCCCAGAAAAGCACCCAGACTTGAATGCCAGAACAGGATCGGTGAAACCGACCCGCACCTTTGATATAGCCACGAGTACGCTGTGCTCGTTGATGGCAAGGCGATTTGAGCAACGGGGGGTGGATGATCTGACCTGCGCTATGTCCGTCCGATGTGAGACCTGAAAGTGCAGTCTGTTGGAGCGCATAGCAAGAGTCATAGGCATGTACGCTATGACACAATGGGGGTCTACGGGCCAATCCGGTGCATTACGACTAGAACTTCGGCTGCACGCCATGGAGTGAAATGCTCAATGTTTTACCGTTAGGTTGTGACCCTGATACGGTGGTATGACCCTGATTCGCTGGTACACCAAGAATGTGCCCTGAGTGCACGGACCGTCGGGCCGAGTGGCTGACGGTTGTGATGAAATGTGTGCGTGAAAGCACATTATATGAGATATATATATATGCTTGTGAAATGTTATGCCTGCAGGTAAGAATACCACTGCCCCGGGAAAGGGGTAAGTTCGTTATAATTTGGTTAGCTGAATGCTGACCGTTGCCTCTGTTTTCGACCGTTGGGTGGGCTGTCCCTGTGCAACTGATGGAGAGCCGAGCAGGACGCATAAGAGCTGAAGTCCCTACTGCATTTGTTGTTGCTGCTGCTAGCCCTTAAAGGCTATACTTTTAAATGTTATATTTTTTTTTTACATGGCCGGCCTGCACGCCAATGTTGAGGACACTTTCGTGAAAACCCTGTAAGGCCATAAGGCCAACTATTTGTATATGTAAAATATTCCTATATTATATGGAGTTTCTCTACGTTGGACATTCAGGTGTGGAGTTCAAGTTTAATGTTTAGGCTTTCGCTAGAATGCCATATGTTAGGGTGCGCTGCGCTACTCTGGTATCATATCGTAACTTCACTGCCTGTTTTGTGGTATATATTGTAGGGCCCCAGCCAGACCTTCTAGTATATACTATATAAACGTATGGGGTTATTACACAGCTGTATTGGACAGTGAAGCAGCAACTACATCTATACTTGATGTGATCCAAGATATAAATCAAGCTGCTATAGGCACTGAAAATGATGCAATAGATGTGCATATGACTGATATTGATAAAAATAATCAAGACAATGTCCCTGTTGAAAATTGTGAAGTGAAAGTGGGTGAATGGAAGGCTGGGGCAACCTATCCGCGCGGATTACGCGGACAGGGTTGGCGGACTGCTAAGTCGGCAGGGATGTTGCAGGCGGTTTGCTCTGTGGCGGCCTGGGCGGTCTGTTCGCGCGTACTATGCGGACAGCAGCAGCGGTCTGTCAGGCCGGCGAATACTCAGCATGCATTTGGATCCCAGGAAGTAACCGGGCGGATAGAAATCCTATCTGCGGAGTCCGGCATGAAGCGGACTGATGAACTAGAGCTCGGCAGACTGGTTTGGCAGTTGCCTTGGTCTTGCTCTGGTGCAGCGGCAAGTGGAAGCCGCGGAGACCGCCGGTCAGTGCGGACAGAAGCTGGAGGTCGCCCAGTATGGCGGGCTATATCCAGTGTCCGCCAGTAAGTGTGGACTGGCCCATGCGGCCAGTGGACTGTACTTGGTTCTGAACCAAGTCCAGGTTGGCTCAGTCCAGGGAGATCGCGCAGTGGAGCGCGGGCTGCTTTCTCAGTCCGCCAAGCCTAGTAGAAGTGTCGTTGCCTTGATTGCTAGCTTGGTGATATGCGGACTGGAGGATTGCCTGTGCAAGAGCGTGCGGACTAGAGCTGGAGTCCGCTGAGTTCGGTTTAGCCTTGTGATGAGGTTATGAATTCAGGAATGCGGACTGGAGTTTGCTGTGTAAGCAGACTGGATCGGCGTGTCCGCTGAGTCCGGTGGTGCCTTGGAGATGAGGCAATGGACTCAGGATGTGCGGACGGAAGCCGGGTGTCCGCTGAGTCCGGCAGGTGCTTTAATGACGAGGCTGCGTGCTCGGGTTATGCGGGCTGGTGCCTTGTCCGCAGATTGGCGGACATTGCTATTGCAGAGTCCGGCTGTGGTGGTCCTAGCTTGGCCCTTGGCGACAAGGCGGACTGGAGATTGGAGTCCGGCCTTGGAGAAGCTAGGCTGGCTGGCTATCTGCACAGGAGCGGCGGACTGGTGTGCGTATCCGCGGACTAGCAGATACACTTGTTCTTGCTGCGGGATGTGGCGGTGATCCTATCGGCTATGGCGGTGACCATACTCATCATCGTGCCTATAAATAGGACCCATGTCACATCAGGAAAAGAACCTCAAGGAACCTAACCGAAGTAAGTGAACAGTAATTGTGCTTGCGTAAGTTGCTGCGGTCTGGACCTTGGAGTCCGTGCGATTTGAGAGTTGACTGAGTTGTGCTGTGCAGGTTGTGCGGATAGCACTGGAAAGCCAGGACGGCTCTGATTGCGGTCAGGGACAATGCGGACTCTGCGGTTAAGCAACAAGCGGTAAACAGCAGGTCGCGGATAGCGACAAGGCGGTCTTCTCTTTGTCAACTTGGTTCGGGGTTCAGGGAGTCGCCTGCTTCAGGCGGACTGTTCCATTTGGTATCGCAGCGTATGCGGTCTCGCGGCTAGGCGACCTCGCGGTCAGGCGGCCTGCAGATCAGCGGTGAAGAGCTAAGCATTGGAATAAGGGGTAGTCCGCGTGGCTTCGGTTGCGGACTGGCAACCTGGCGGACTGAGCGGACTCCACAGTAGTAGACCGCGCGGCTTGGTGGTTGAGTCTACGCGGCTTGTTTTTGGTTCTTGTCTTTGTAACTGTCTCTGCACTCCTGTGTTTGGTGTTGGTGAAGCATGTCTCGCCATGTATGTCTCGCCTTGTAAAGAAGTTTGGTCTTGATCAATAAAGATGCTTGTGTTGCATGTGTTGCTGGTTGTTACTGCTTTCTTGAGATAACCCCTATTAACTCCAAGATCCGGGAAATCGTTCAACATTATAAGTGGTCGTATCCTCCTCCGGTTTGTTGAGTTTCAACAGGATATCTGAGGTGGCGTCTGCGGGTTTGTTGAAATTTAACATGGTATCAGAGGGAGGTTGGAGTGGTCAAGTAGTGCTCAATGGAAGTAGTTGCTCTTGTGTAGAGGAAACCAGTGGTAGAACCATGGCAGTGGAAGATGCAAGTTGTCTTGGAATTGATCTCCTTACAGAGACGAACTATGAACGGTGGAAGTCCTGTATGAAGATCTTTCTTCTTGGCGAGGACCTTTGGGAGGTTGTATGCGGAGCAGGAAGACAAGAGGCTACTGCTGTCAATGCTGAAGCGATGAGAGCTTGGAAGGAGACAAATGCGAAAGCGAAGTCTATTCTCAAGCAGGTGATCTCATCAGAGCTCTTGGACCACATCAGTGAATGTCGGTCAGCTGCGGAGGTCTGGACTTCCCTTGATGGGTTGTTCAGGAAGGAGGTGAAGGTTGCTGCGAACGATGGTCCCTCTACTTCATATCAGGAAGAAAGGAGTGTTTCTCCTAGGCGTGATTGGAAGAGGAAGGAAGGACCAAGGTGCTATAAATGCAAGCAGCAAGGTCATCTTCGAAAGGAGTGCAAGGTTGTCTTGCTCTCGGCGAACGTAGCTCATGTCGGAGGTAAGGAGAAGAATGTAGTTGGGACATCAACTAGTTCTGGAGCTGATCGGATGAATGCCATTGATAGTGCAGCTATCTAGCATGAAAGACTGGGGCATGTAGGGATGGACAAGCTGAAAGCAATGGCGGAAAGAAGACTCGTAAGAGGCTTGCCTAGATTGTCATCCTATGACGAGGGTCGGGGGTGTGCGGGATGTCAGCAATGTGAAGCTTATCGCTTCATGGTTGATAAAGCACAATCCTGATGTAAAGCACCGTTGGCAGTTGTCCATTGTGCTCTGGTAGGACCGACCGTCACAGCCAGTCTTGGAGGCAGCTGTTTCATGCTGATATTGGTTGATGACTATTCATGGTATACATGGGTATACTTCATGTAGAAGAAGTCCAACATGATGCACTTGTTTGTGGAGTTCAAGAAGCTTGTGGAAGGCCAGCTTGGCCGGAGGATCAAGGTGTTGAGGACAAGTGTCGGTGGTGAGTTTGGCTCAACCGAGTTCTCACATTTTTGTAGGAAGCAAGGGATCCGGAAGGAGCTTTCTTGTGGACATACTTCACAACAAGGTAGTATTGCAGCTCGGATGATCCGTTGGTTAACGGAGACCTGCAAGTGTTGGCTTCAGAGTAAAGGCGTTCCGAAGGCCCTTTGGGCGGAGGGGATGGCATGTGCTGCTCATGTCATCAACCGGATGCCTCTTAGTCCGATCTTAGTGAAGACTCCTTATGAGCTGATGTTCGGAGTGAAGCCCAGCGTGAAACATCTTCGGGTGTTTGGATCTACCGGCTACATACACTCTCCGTGTGCTCTCAAGACAAAGCTAGTCTTTGTTGGGTATGATGAGCAGAGGAGAAGATGGAGGTGTATGGATCCTACGACGAAGAAACTCATAGTGTCAAGAGACATTGTCTTCGATGCGTTGACGCCGTATTGGGGCAGCTCTCATGTGGAGCTAGAGATGAGCAGGTTAGATGTTGGGCTGAAGGAGGCTGCTGCTAAGGAAGTGGAGTTACCTTAGTCACCAGGTGCTTCAGATTGTTCTTGCTCCGGGGCAAAGATGTCAGAGTCGGGAAGTAGGGGGAGCGATGCTCTAGGTACTTTTGGCTCAAAGGCATAGGCTTCCAGTTCAGGAAGCAAGGGGGCGATGTTCCAGGTAGTTCTTGTTCAAGAGGGGAGTCTTCTGGTTCGGGTAGCAGGGGGAGCATTGCTCCAGGTGCTTCAGGTTCCAGTAAGGAGGCGTCTTGTTCAGGGAGCAAGGGGAGAATTGTTCCGGGCTTGCCCGGGAACGGAGCTGGTTCTGGAGCAGCGGAGGTGGTTAGCCATGATCAGGTTCCTCGGAGATCGAAGAGGATCAGTAAGCCACCAGCTCGATACAGCGAAGGGAACACGGCAGACTTGGTCCCGTGTTTCTTTGTTAGCCCTCAGGTCGAGCAAAGTACTTCTGGCTGTGATGACCCCACTAGAATTAAGGAGGTGGTTGACACCAAGGCTGAAGAGGTGACTTCTCTCAGAGATAACAAGGCTTGGGCGTCTGTGCCCAAGGTAGGTGGTGATACTCCTGTGATACATGAGTGGAGGTTGAAGCTAAAGAAGGCAGAGGGAAGCATGGCTCCTTTTTGGAGACACTGGAGGGCTCCCTCATGGTCCCTGATATACGGGGCGAGGACTATGTCTTGGACATCTCTTCGTAGATGCTATCGGCGGGACCAAGTGTAAGGTTACGGGAGCTGCTGGAGTTATTCACCACTTCTCACTTCAAGGGGGAGTGTTGAAAATTATGAAGTGAAAGTGGGTGAATGGAAGGCTTGGGCACCAATCTGCGCGGATTACGCGGACAGGGTTGGCGGACTGCTAAGTCGGCAGGGATGTTGCAGGCGGTTTGCTCTGTGGCGGCCTGGGCGGTCTGTTCGAGCGGACTACGCGGACAGTAGCAGCGGTCTGTCAGGCCGGCGAATACTCAGCAGGCAGTTGGATCCCAGGAAGTAGCCGGGCGGATAGAAATCCTATCTGTGGAGTCCGGCATGAAGTGGACTGATGAACTAGAGCACGGCAGACTGGTTTGGCAGTTGCCTTGGTCTTGCTCTGGTGCAGCGGCAAGTGGAAGCCGCGGACACCGCCGGTCAGTGCGGACAGAAGCTGGAGGTCGCCCGGTATGGCGGGCTAGATCCAGTGTCCGCCAGTAAGTGCGGACTGGCCCATGCGGCCAGTGGATTGTACTTAGTTCTGAACCAAGTCCAGGTTGGCTCAGTCCGGGGAGATCGCGCAGTGGAGCGCGGGCTGCTTTCTCAGTCCGCCAAGCCTAGTAGAAGTGTTGTTGCCTTGATTGCTAGCTTGGTGATATGCGAACTGGAGGATTGCATGTGCAAGAGCGTGCGGACTAGAGTTGGAGTCCGCTGAGTTCGGTTTAGCCTTGTGATGAGGTTATGAATTCAGGAATGCGGACTGGAGTTTGCTGTGTAAGCAGACTGGATCGGCGTGTCCGCTGAGTCCGGCGGTTCCTTGGAGATGAGGCAATGGACTCGGGATGTGCGGACGGAAGCCGGGTGTCCGCTGAGTTCGGCAGGTGCTTTGATGATGAGGCTGCGGGCTCGGGTTATGCGGGCTGGTGCCTTGTCCGCAGATTGGCGGACATTGCTATTGCAGCGTCCGGCTGTGGTGGTCCTAGCTTGGCCCTTGGCTACAAGGCGGACTGGAGATTGGATTCCGGCCTTGGAGAAGCTAGGCGGGCTGGCTATCTGCACGGGAGAGGCGGACTGGTGTGTGTATCCGCGGACTTGCGGATACACTTGTTCTTGCTGCGGGATGTGGCGGTGATCCTATCGGCTAGGGCGGTGACCATACTCATCATCGTGCCTATAAATAGGACCCATGTCACATCAGGAAAAGAACCTCAAGGAACCTAACCGAAGTAAGTGAACAGTAATTGAGCTTGCATAAGTTGCTACGGTCTGGACCTTCGAGTCCGCGCGATTTGAGAGTTGACTGAGCTGTGATGTGCAGGTTGTGCGGATAGCGCTGGAAAGCCAAGACGGCTCTAATTGCGGTCAGGGATAGTACGGACTCTGCGGTTAAGCAACAGGCGGTAAACAGCAGGTCGTGGATAGCGACTAGGCGGTCTTCTCTTTGGCAACTTGGTTCGGGGTTCAGGGAGTCGCCTGCTTCAGGCGGACTGTTCCATTTGGTATCGCAGCATGTGCGGTCTGGCGGCTAGGCGACCTCGCGGTCAGGCAGCCTGCAGATCGGCGGTGAAGAGCTAATCATTGGAATAAGGGGTAGTCCGCGTGGCTTGAGTTGCGGACTGGCGACCTGGCGGACTGAGCGGACTCCACAGCAGTAGACCATGCGGCTTGGTGGTTGAGTCTGCGCGGCTTGTTTTTGGTTCTTGTCTTTGTAACTATCTATGCTCTCCTGTGTTTGGTGTTGGTGAAGCATGTCTTGCCATGTATGTCTCCCCTTGTAAAGAAGTTTGGTCTTGATCAATAAAGACGCTTGTGCTGCATGTGTTGCTGGTTGTTACTGCTTTCTTGAAATAACCCATGCTAACTCCAAGATCCGGGAAATCGTTCAACATTATAAGTGGACGTATCCTCCTCCGGTTTGTTGAGTTTCAACAGGATATCGGAGGTGGCGTCTGCGGGTTTGTTGAAATTTAACAGTCCCTGAGGATGACATTACCAGGGAAGAATCTTTTGAATTTGAAGGAGGACAATCTGGTGAGAAAGAGCAAGCTATTCCTCCAGTTCAAATAAACTAAGAAGTAACATTAGAAGAATTATTTCCTGATTTAATAGGAGCAAGAACTGAGGGGGAGCTGCCAAGAACAGAAAAAGAAATGCCCATCGTTGCTTCAAGTCCAAAAGACGTTGTGGACATAGAGAGCTCATCTGATTCTTCTAAAGATGAAGAAGCCTCCAGGGCTAAGAAGGGAAAAATTGTGGAGCTTAGGAAAAGGAACTCAAGCTATAATAAAGCCTTGCAGGATGTTCCACAAACTCCAGCTCCAGCAGTAGACTTCAGTTCACTTTTGGTCCAACTGCAAGTAAAGACGGATGAACAAAGAAATGCACTTGAAAAATATGTTGATGAGAGCAATAAGGAATTGCAATTTCAGGTGGCCCAAGATATCAAATCCATCAGATTTGATATCAATCTGCACAAAATGGAAATGACTGAATGCTTCCAAAAGGGAGGTCATGCAGTATTCTACTTGGCCAAACAACAATAGGAAGCCAAAACTAAAATAGATGACATAGCAGTTAAACAAGGCTATGTTCTGGAAAACCAGATTATAATGAATGACAATCTGACAGAATCCCACAATGTTATTGTAACAGAACTTCAGAATAAAGCAACTGCTTTCACAGAAAACATGATTAAAGAAAAGTCTGAGTTTGATAAACAACTCAAAGCAGATTTGGCTAATGTTCACACTTTATCAAAGACTCTCAAAAAGTGATTGTTGATCAACTACAGAAGTTCAGATCATTCTATAAAGAAGGCACCAATTATCTAGCTGATCAGATCCGATTTCAAAAAGATGATCTCAGAGACCATATTGAAAGAGAAGTCATAAAGGGGGAGAGAGTATTAGTCAATGCAGGCTCTGATCATGCTAAATGGATCACTAATGCTATAAAAGCAACTCCTTGTTATCCACCCCTGTGTGATGATGATAACACTACTGAATCAGGTATTCAACCGGCTTCAAATGAAGGGGTTCAGCAGGAAGTAGCTCAAATTATTTATCCACCTGCTGATTTTGAGGAAATTCAATATGTCGTTCAACAAATGTATAGTCCTGCAAAGGAGGTACAGAATGTCATTATTGAAAATGTTGAAATGTCTGAAGCTGCTTTGAAAAGAGAGCAAGAAGCTCAACTTTCTAAGAAATGGTTTAGAGAGCAGGCTGAATTAAAGCCTGATTTTGAAAAATGGAGTCCCACCTCCAGAAATATTATTCTCACTGCCTGGCAAAATGTTAAAGACAACATGCATGATAGAGGCAAGTGGTATTCTGAACAAGAATGGAGCAAATATTAGAAGCAGTAAGATGTCATATATAAGTTCAGAAGAGATCTCAAAACTGGAAAAATACCTGCAAACTCTGTGGAGCCTAGCAAATACTTTCCAAAGCCTTATCATTACTTTGAAAGGCAAAAGGTCAAGGCTGAAGAGCTAAATAAGAGAGATCTGAAAGGAAAGAAGCTGGCTGATGACACTGAAGCTAATGTACAAGCTAGGATTCAGTCTGGCAAAGGAATTGTTATCAAGGAGCATGATCAATCATACAATTAGATGGTCTAGGCTTAGGTCAATGTTAAATTTTGGACTAAATCGTTGTTATTTTGAACATATATTAATAAAATTCTTTGGTTTAGTCTTAATTTGATATTGGATACTTAAAATTTTGAGATGCAAGTTTATTATGTTATAACACATTCTGTGATAATATTGATACATGTTATGACTTCTTATGGTTACTCTTGTCTTTGAAATAAATGTTTACATCATAATCTTTGTTTTATTATAAGTGATGTATATCATTGACTAAGGGTTATGACTTCTCCAAATAGGGGGAGATTGTTGGGTACATTGGAAACTGTGTACCTTATTTGGAGAAGCCTCACCTAACTCAATGATATTCATCAATGTGTATTTGATGGGTTGTTGAGTTTTGATGTGCAGGTTAAGGAAATGCAGAAAATTTTCTAAGTACAAGTGTCGAAACTTGAGAAGGAGATGTGTCAACACCAGAAGCTAGATTGTGTTGACACACAGGACTTGTGTCGACACACAGAAATTCTGTCGACAACAACTGTGTCAACATACTCAAGAATTCTATCAACACCAACTATGTTGAGACCAGAAGCAGATTGTTCGACACACAGGACTTGTGTCGACACACAGATATTCAGTAGACAACAACTGTGTCGACATACAGGACTTGTGTCGACACACACCAGGACTCTGTCAAACATCAACTATGTTGAGACTAGAAGCTATTGTGTCGCCACACAGGACTTGTGTCGACACATTCCATAGAAGTTGTGTTGAGAAGATAAAGAAGGGCTGAGTCGACATTATGTGAGCTGTGTCGACATCATCAAGAATTGTGTCGACACATTATGTATTTGTGTCGACACATTTGAAGTTTTGTCTCGACACTTTTCTGCTGAGATAGAGTACATTGAGGTATAATGTGTTAAGACTGAAGACTTGACAGCTGTCATAACTAACAAAGTTATTGCATCTGTCAGAGCTATCAGAAGGCCGTTATGAACTGGATCAGCCGGTAACCTCGGATGGGGTCTATATAAAGACATGTTTTATCATCAAATACATATCCAACAAGAAGAAGAGAAGTCTTCATCCAGAAATCAACAAGTCTCTGGCAGATCCTGAACAAGTCTGCAAGAAGAATTCAGAGCCACATCTGAATAGAAGAAGGAAGCTGGATTGAAGATCATCTACAACTTCACAAGAAGATCAACCTTACTTTATTCAAATTCAAGAATCTTTGAAGAAGCTAAGACAGGTTGGATCTAAAGAAATCAGATCTATCAAGAACTGATCAAGAAGCATTCACCCCTTTCTCTCTCTACCTGGGTGAAGGATTTATTCTCTTTATAATCAATTTTCTCTGTAGGATCTTTTATAGATCTGAGTGTAAGAGAGTTATCTCTCTGAGTTGTAAGCTTAAATCTATAAAGGCTGAGGTAGGGCTGAGTGCCTGAGGTAGGGGATTAATTTCTCTGAGTTGTAGGCCTGGTGAAAGAGGCTGAGGTAGGGCTGCATTGCCTGAGTTGTAGGAGTGTGGACTCACTCTGAGGTAGGGTTCACTGGAAGAATCTGAGTTGTAGCACTTGGTGAAGTGTGAGCTGTAGGAACCTTTCAGGGTTTTGAGTTGTAAGATCTGAGGATCTGAGAAGAAAGGAGGGAGTTAGGCCGAATCTAGTATACTGCTAGATAGGCGAAGGGGGAAAGTGGATATACCCATCTCTTGGGGAACCACTATAAATCTGTGTGCATTCTGTGTTGGCTGTGTGTGTTTTTAAACTGTGCTGTGATAATTGCTGAATAAGTAGTCTAACTGTGATATAATTGAACTGTCCAAGTAAAATAAGAATTGAACCTATTCACCCCACTCCTCTAGGTGTTTAGGAGATCTTGAAACCAATTCTTTCATTACACATAGAGAGATGCTCTATTCTTAGTCATAAGACAGATAAAAGAATCTAAATTTGCACATAAGAAATTTAAACAATAAATATTTTCACTCTTAGTGCCAGTTAGTATGATCTCTTCATACTTCTTAATCAGGCACTCATCCTTGTGGAAAACAATCACATAGACATATCACACAGTTTACTTGTGATGATGAGATTGTGTTGCAATCCTTCTACATAAGCTACTCTTATGATGATGACTATGTCATTGGTGATTTTATCATAGCCTTTAGTCTTTGCTCTATCAAATCCTTTAAAAATAATTATTGGGCCATCTTTTACTGAGCAATATTCATTAAATAGGCTTCTTGTTCCAGTCATGTTCCTAGAACATCCACTGTCCAAGTACCAGATAGAAGTGTGGTTGGTCTTTAGACATACCTGCAAAATAAAGTCTTTTCTTCTTAGGTACTCAAATCTTGTTGGGTCCTAGATTCATGTTAGAATTTAAAATTTTCTTCATCTTCTAACCAATCCAGGGTGTATTGTGGACTTTTCCAAGTTTGGATATTTTCTTTCCAGTAGTTTCCCTTAAGACAATTGGGTTAAACAAACATTTAATGGCAAAATGACCAACTTTTCCACAACATTAGCATCCTAATGCGTTGAACGACAAGTGTACCGATCGCACAAGTAATATAAAATGGGCCAATGTCCTCAAGTATCGATCTCTCAAGGAACACAATAAGGTGAAGTTAATTTTAAGGAGGACTTGAAATTTTGGTCCTTAGGTCGGTGTTAACGAAGGGGGTTTTGATTGTTGCAAAAAAAAGAAAGTAAAACACTAATAAACTACTCCTATGCAATGCCGCTATACGACGCTTCGCCAGGCGGGGTGGACGACTACACGAGCCACTGTGCACCAAACTGCTGGGTGGATGGCCGAGTAGGCTTGCGGATGAGGTGGTGAGAATGGCAGAATGAGGGTCGAGAGATCCTCTTCGCTACGCACACCTTTAGCAAGCGCTAAAGCAGCAGAACCGGTTATGGTGGCGGATGGAAATGCGAGCGCTACTCAAGGAACTAAAGCGGTAAAACAAAACAAGTTCACATAGACATGAAACAAATAATGTTTACAACTAAAGTTCACATCATCAACATAAAAACATTTAAACACACATACTCAACAAGAAAGCAAGAACAAGTCAAGAGATCGACCGAATCTGAAGGCTCGTCGAGGGGTTGCGGAAGGAATCACCGGGTTGTCAATCCGCGTCCAAGCTCGGTCCTCAATTATGTCCGGGGTAGAGAAGGTTGTCACTACATTCCAACAGACCTATATTCTTCATGTCACGACGTGGAAGAAGGTTGCAAGCTTCCCTTTATTTGTTGGTTATGGCATCAAACTTGAAATGGAGCTGAAAAGATGAAGGAGGAGGCCGAGAGCCAGCGCCGGCAAGATGTAGGCTTCGCGAGCATGGATGGGGCTTCTCTCCTTGGTGGAGGATGAAGGGCCGAGGTGGAAGGGCAGAGCTTTGCCCAAAAATGGCAGGAGGAATTGTGGGAAAAAGAATCTCCCCATTGGAAGAAAATATGTGCTTAGATAGAAGCAGGTCAAAAAAATAGGCACGCACGGTTTGGCGCACAGCCGTGCACTAACCATGCGTTATTAACTTTCAGGCCAAGCTTGCGGATGAAGATGCGTTTACCCGTGCGTTTTACTCGCGCACGGGCACTTCCGCCCGTGTGTGAAGGAAATCGCACGGGTAAACACAGGGCGCAGGAAATCAGGATAACACAGGGGAACCGTGCATTTTACACGCGCACGGGCGCTTCCGCCTGTGCATGAACAAAGTGCACGATTAACCACAGACTGGTACAAACAAGAAAGCTACAGGAAAACTGTGTGTTTCCTTCGCGCACGGTTTTGAAGAAACTGTGTGTTATCCGTGTGTGAAGATCGTCGAGCTCGGCTCGACGAAATTCTTCGAGCTCCACTCGACGTTTCTCCTACACAATCAAAGCGCACGATCAAGAAGAATCGTGTGCTAAGAAAACGCACAACCATGCATTTTTCTCAAACCTGAATTCCAGACTTGGGGGAAAACGCATCACCTGCATTCAAATAAATAAATCAAAAAGATGACCCTCCAGCAATCCAGAAATGCAACAAAAGCAACTAGAAAGAGCCCCTAGGGAGCACCATGTGCTTACCCCCAATAACAGAATGCGCAATTGCACACCCTTGGGCCAAAATAGTGCATAAAATGGTCATAGACCGGCCGATGCAAATATAACCGAATACCGGTTGAAATGCGGTGCACGAGTGCGAAAACAAGCCCAGATGAGTTCGAAAAACCCAATAAATATCGGCCTCATCACACCTCCACACTTACCTGTTTGCGCGTCCCGAGCAAACAAAATCTATGCAGATAAGGAAAATAAACTAGCTAACATAGAAATTGAGATACGGAGTGTAACAACCCCATCCGTTCACATAGTATATACTAGAAGGTCCGGCCGGGGCCCCACAGCATAGACCACAAAACAGGCGGTGCAGTTACGGTGTGATACCAGAGTAGCGCAGCGCACACTAACACATTGCATTCTAGCGGAAGCCTATAAAACTACACTTGAACTCCACAATTGAATGTCCAAAACATAAAAACTCCACATTTTATACCGAATAGGAATGTCTTACACATACAGGTAGTTGGCCTTATGGCCTTACAGGGCTTTCAAAACAGTGGCCTCAAACATTGGCACGCAGGCCAGCAATATCAAAAGAAAACATAACACTTCCATTTCTTTTAGCCTTCGAGGGCTAGTAACGGCAGCAACAAATGCAGCAGGGACTTGAGCCCTTATGCATCCCGCTAGGCTCTCCAACACCTGCACAGGGACATTCCACACAACGGTGGAAAACAGAGGCAACGGTCAGCATTCAGTTGACCAAATTATACCAACCCTACCCATTTCCCGGGGCATTGGAAATCTTCCCGGCAGGCATAGAATTTCACAAGCATATATATACATCACAAATGTGCTTTTACGCACACATTCCATCACAACCGTCAGCCGCCCGGCCCGACGATCCGTGCACTCAAGGCATATTCTTGGTATACCAGCGAACTAGTTGCCCACCACCGTACCAGGGTCGCAACCCAATGGCAAATCACTTGAGCATTTACTCCATGGCATGCAGCCGGAGTTTTATAGTCTTAGTGAACCGGGATTGGCTCGTAGCCCCCCATTGTATCACGGCGCGCAGGCCTAAGACTCTTGTTATGCACTCCAACAGACCGCACTTTCAGGTCTCACGTCGGACAGACATAATGCAGGTCGGATCCTCCACCCCCCCTGTTGCTCAAATCTCCTTGCCATCACTGAGCACAGCATACTCGCGGCTAAAGAAAAGGCGCAGGTCGGTTTCACCGATCCTGTTCTGGCATTCAAGCCTGGGTATGTCTCTGACACCCATTTCATATCACAACATTTGCGGATCTTTCTTGGGCGCACCAGTACTTCCTGCTACTCCCTTTCACAGGTATGACTCCGCAATGTCAAGGGTCTTTCCTGACTCACCACGCCAGTTCTTCCTGTTACTCTCTTCACAGGTACCACCCAAGAACATCAAGCATCAAAAGGGTATTTCCTGGACTTCCAGTCCAGTACTTCCTGATACTTCCTTTCATAGGTCCAACACGTCGAATCCTAAACAACACGTTTCTCACGGAGTCTTCTCCGATTCGTATGCAACATCACCAATCCAGACCAACCTGTCCAGATGGGCTTCACACAGCATGTCTATTCCATACTCAATTTCCGGATCTATATGTCAACCAATTGGGGATTCCATGAATCAACCCAAGGACTCCCACAAAAAGCCACCCTCTGGTGGGGGAATCATATGCATATGCCAAAAAGGAAACCTTCACATGGATAGGAAGAAAGGTCGTTACCCTCGAAGACCGCTTCGGTGCCATGAGCTCCTAACTGTATAGGAAGAACCGCAACAGCTTTTCCTTCGCAACGCTGGCCTCGGAGCTCTCGTTGGAAAACCGCAGCACCACCAGTGACCAGCCTCTTTCCTCCTCCTCCTTCTTCCTCTCCCTTTCTCTCTCTAGGATTTAGAAAGATGAAAGCCACGTATGAAATGAGTTCTTTCATCTCAATCCATGGCCTTAAGGAAGCAGGGAGGCAGCTCAGCCCTTGGATCCGAGCTGAAGGAACAGATGGCCATGATTTTGCCACAAAAGCATAATTTTTGCCTGACACGGGCGTGTCACGGGCACGGGCCGTGTTCCCAAAATAGTGCTCAACCGACTTATCTAGTTCAGTACACGCCCATGTGACACGCCCGTATCACGGGCCGTGTCACCCGATACGCCTTCAGACATGCCCATGTCTGTGGCCGTGTACATCAGGCTGCAGAAAATCGAAATCAACCCGAGACTCATACGGCCTGTGACACGCCCGTGTCTCAGGCCGTGTGCCCATACACAGCACCAGACACACCCCAGCTCAAGTTGAGTTCGTCGAACACGCTGACACGCCATATGACACGCCCGTGTCACAGGCCGTGTCATAAGCACTCGACGATCGCAGACCAAATTTTGTCGACCACTCGTCGACTGTTCACCCAGGAAGGACACGCTCGTGTCCCAGGCCGTGACACCCAATTTTTTCCAATTTCTAGATTTTGGGGTGTTACACGGAGTACCATGCGAAGTTAAATGCTAGCATGTGTAAAAATATAATCGAGGAAATTCCTAAGCATAAAAAATAGTTTATACTTTTCACAATGCGTATCAACATTTTATTACTACTCAAAAATAGAATCACGGTGAATCTTCCGGTCACGCGTAGGGAGAAAGTAGACTAATCGCAAGGCGAGCATTGCCAAAGATCGGGGCTCGGGTTAACCTCCAAAGGAATCCACCAATGTCGGTGACCATATGCTTATCTGTTCGCACTCTCTCCACAACATAGGTTTGGTTCACACACGAATCAGCAAGAATTTAGGTGAAGAGATGGGGCTTGGGTTTCGGTGAGGTAAACAAGATAAATAAGAAAGCTACGCACCTAACCCAAATGAGCTAGCATAAAAAAGAAGTTATCTGCTAACCAAAATACATGCAGGTACACCACACCCCCAGACTTAATTTTTAAAATATGGGTGTGTGCACCGCCTACTCCAAATAAAATCTCATCTCAAATAGAATTTTCAATTATACTTTTTCTTTTCACTTTTCTTTTTCACAATTATTATTTTTATATATTTTTTTTTTGAATCATTTTTATTTTAACAATTTCAGTAAATAAAAACTTTGGAGCACATCCACATATTCACAAGGAATATCACCGCATCAACACCCCAACATGAAAATGTAAAACACTAAAGCTTGACTTGGGTGTGTGACTAGGATCGGCTATAAGGCTTTGGTGAAATAATGCTGGAGCTGAATCAAAAGAAGGGGTAGGCACAATGGGGCTAGCGAGGATAAGACGTTAGGAACGGTATAAAGGACAATCGGGCCAAAATCAGGTCCCGGTAGAGGCAATCCCGCTCTTGGGCAAGAACGCTCCTGGGCAGTGCCCCGGGAAGAGGATCTCGGCGTAGGTTTATGAGAGGGATGTGGCCGCGTGAGAGCTCTTCCCGGGTCAGCATCCCGGGAAGGAGGTTCCGACAGAAGTTGGCGAGAGGGAGGTAGCTGTGCGAGAGCTCTTCCCTGGGCATGGTCTCGCAGATTGGGCCAGCCAGTCGAGGTCGTGAGACGTGCCCTCTCAGCAGGCAGGTGGCGAGAGCCATTTTAGTGAGCTCATCATCTTGGCCCCGGTGTCGGAGGGGTTCCGGGAGCCCGACATGTCCTACTACTCGGGGAAAGATGACCATGTACAGCACGTGCAGTGGTTTGAAGATGTTGTTTCGATAAGGAAAATGACGGATGCCTTCAAGTGCTGGTTGTTTTCCATCACGTTGAAGGAGAAGGCATGGGACTGGTACCACCAGTTGCCGACAAGTTCGATCTATAGTTTTGAGGATCTGCGTCGAGGGTTCCTGTTGAGGTTCTTGACATTAAAGAAGCATAAGAAGGAGGCAGAGTGCCTGTTTGCGGTAAGGAAGAAGCAAGACGAGACGTTGGGATATTATGTTAACCGGTTTCAGGAAGAGATCCTCCTGGTGCAGGAGGTCCCCGGGTATGCACTGATGCTCTCTTTTACCCTGGGGCTGAGGCTGGGATTCTTTAGCATGGAGCTGAAGAGAGTGCCCCCACTCTCTTTTGAGGAGCTCATGGAGAGGGCGGCGAAGGAGATAGACTTCGGGCCAATCCGGCTTTTGCCAGGAAGCTGGTCAGGTTGGCGGAGGATGACGTGAAGGAGCCAGGAGTAGGAAGATAGAAGGAGCAGAGAAGAGAGAAGGAGGGAGGAGCCCCGAGGACAGGGGCAGCAGGGACCGCATCAAGGACGGGGGGCCTGGGAGCCGAACAACCATTTAGGTTGGAGGCCTCAGGAGTGTCTCCCCCAGGAGCAAAGAGGAGGCTTTCAGGGAATAGACAACTTCCGCGAGCCAGGGAGATTTGATCAGCCGGCTTGGAGGCAGGGGCCGAGGGGTCACTTCTTACAGCAGCAATAGGCAATGGTGGTCGGACGAGGTAGAGGAGGAAGGAGAGGAGCTCGGGGAGGAGCCAGAAGAAGAGGAGGTGGAGAAGGAAGAGGGGGTCGGGTGGCGTTGCTTTTTTGTGACTTCCATCAGGAGGAGGGTCACGCGACGGTCACCTGCCCAGAGTTCTTGGAGATGAGAGAAGCCAGGGGCTGGGGAGGCAGGATCCGCCAATAAGGATCATGGAGGTGAAGCAGGGGGAGACAGAAGACAGGTGTGAGGATCGGGCGGATATAGGAACCCGGGGATGGATCATGGTGATCCACGGAGGAGTTGGGATTGAGGCAACTCGTAAGGGGAGCCTCCAGACCATGTTCCGAAGGGGGGTAGCCTCGACCTCCTAGGCTCCCCCTCTAGAAGAAAAAATTACCTTTTCTTCAGCAGATATGCCAGATTATGAGGACCCGTTATGTGACGCCTTAGTGATCCAGACGGCAGTAGAGAACTTCACGGCCTCCAGGCTCCTGGTGGACAACGGGAGCTCCATAAATGTGATCTTCAAGAAGGCCTTCGATGAGATGAAGGTTGAGGGCAAGAGGGTTATAGCTTCGGACGGACCGTTGTTTGGATTTTCAGGAGAAAGAAAGGAGGTAGAAGGAGGAGTAGGGCTGCATGTGAAGTTAGGGGGAGTGTCACGGAACTGCAGGTTCGTGATCGTGAATGCCCCGAGCAGCTATTATGCCATCTTTGGGCGCCCCCTCATCAGCGCCTTTCGCTGCATCCCCTCCTCATTTCATCAATGCCTTAAGTTTAACAATGGAGGGGTGCAGGTTAGGATCAGGGGGGCCCGAAGGTGGCGAGGCAATATTACGTGACGGCGGTCAACACCATATCTTGGATGACAGAGGCGGAAGAACTGGAGAGGGAGATGGAGGAGCAGGAAGAGGTTGTCGGAGAGGAGGAGGTGAGCTTAGAGGAGGCGAGGGAGGAGATTGAGGAAGTGAACCTGGAGGAGGCGAGGGAGGAGATTAAGGAGGAGCAAAGAGGAGGAGGTGTGCGTGAGGTCCAGAGGGATGAAGAGTTGGAGCTGCAAGAGGGTCGGCGGGAGGACGGAGTAGGAGAAGGAGTTAAGAGGGAGACCCTGAGAGGCATGGAGGTTGAGCAGCAGTAGCATGAGAGCCTGGGGGAGGCAATGGAAGTCGAGGAAGCAGGAGGGGAGGAAGAGTTTGGGTAGGACGAGGGAGCAAGAGCTAGCTGGGAGCAGTCGCGGCTGGAGCCGGCTGGAGAAGTCGTGGAGATGGAAGTCTTCAATAGTGCCGGCCAGGTATAGAGGGTGCGAATCAGCGGGAGCTTGAGTACCGAGAACAGGAGCGAGTCTGGGCTTGCATCCAGAGCAACGTTAACATCTTTGCTTGGAGAGCGGCTGACATGTCGGGCATCGATGCAGATATGGCTTGCCATTGCCTGAACTTGGACCCCCGGACACGCCCTATTCGCCAGAAGATGAGGGTCATCGCTACCAAGCTGGACGAGCCCATCCGCGAGGAGGTTAAGAAGCTTCTGGAGGCTGGATTCATCTCAGAGATCCAGTATCCAGGCTGGATCTCCAACGTGGTAATGGTAGAGAAAGGGGGAGGGAAGTGGCGCATGTGTATCGATTTTTCCTTATTAAATAAATCATGCCCCAAGTATTGTTACCCCCTGCCTCGAATCGACGCACTGGTTGATTCAGTCGTTGGTTTTTTTATTATGAGTTTCTTGGATGCTTTTTTAGGTTGCCACCATATCTGAATGCACCCTCCTAATGTCAAGTACGTCTCCTTCATCACGAGGGAGGGATGTTTCAGCTATAAGATGATGCCCTTTGGGTTGAAAAATGTATGGGCTACATACCAGCGCATGATGAATCGAGTCTTCTAGGGTCAAAGGGGGAGGAACCTGGAGGTCTATGTTGACGATCTAATGGTCAAGAGTAAATGTGTGGACTCGCACCTTCGAGACCTGGAGGAGACGTTCGCCACCCTGCGGATGTTCAAGATGAGGCTGAACCCCCTTGAAGTCCATCTTCGGGGCGAGCCGTAGGACGTTCCTTGGGCATCTTCTGACCTCGGCAGGGGTGGAGCCTAACCCGGATAAGGTGAACGCCATCCTGGAGCTGGAGTCACCACGCAACCCTAAGGAGGTCCAGTGCTTGATAGGTAAGCTGGCCGAGCTAAGCAGATTCTTCTCCAGGTCGAGCGAAAAGTGCTCATCGTTCTTCAAAGTGTTATGGGATAATCAAACGTTCGAATGGACGGCCGAATGCGAAGAGGCTTTCCAAATGCTGAAGAGGCAGCTCTCCCTGGCTCCTCTACTTTAAAGCCCAAAGGAGGGGGAGGACCTAGCCTTGTACCTCGGAGTAGTAGTAGAGGACGTGAGCTCTGTCCTGGTTAGGGAAGAGGGGAAGAAGCAATTGCCAATCTACTATGTTAGCATGATCATGAAGAAGGCGAAGCTCCGCTACCCCATCTTGGAAAAGCTGGCGTATGCTTTGATCATTTCAGACAGGAAGCTCCTGCCGTACTTCCAAGCGCATTCGATCAGGGTGATGACGGACCATACCCTTTGCAAGATTTTTGAAGGAGTAGAGCAATCGGGCAGGTTGGCCAAGTGGTCTATCAAATTGAGCGAGTTTGATATCTCATTCGTGCCAAGGATCTCCATTAAGGCATAGGCGGTGGCTGACTTTTTGGCAGACTACGTTGTTGAGGTCGGGGCCGAGGAGCCGCGGTCGCAGGAGGCGTTGATGATGATGGTTGATAGGGCCTCGGGAAAGCACTCCCTCGGGGCAGGGGTGGTGTTGATAAGCCCTCAAGCGGTCACTATAGAACAAGTAGTGTTCTTGCACTTTCCAGCGACTAACAACCAGGCGGAGTACGAGGCCGTGATATCCGGCCTTCATTTGGCAAAGGAACTTGAGATCCAGGATGTGGAGGCTTTTACGGACTCGCTGGTGATGGCATCACAAATCCGAGAGTTCGAAGCTCGGGAGCCCACCCTTGTGAAGTACTTATCCAAGGTAGGGCGATCATCGGAGGGTTCCGGACGTTCTCAATTCAACATGTTCCTAGGGAAGAAAGTATAGTTCCCGATCGGTTGGCTAAGTTTGGACTTTGGGGAGGAGGAACCTTGACTGAGCTATTTCGACCGGCTATCGAGGAAGGAGAGTTGATGGTGGTGGATCGGCAACCCTCATGGGTGGATCCATTGGTGTCTTTCCTAACCACTGGCGAGCTTCCGGAGGGGACCAAGGATGGGAAAAGCTTCAAGCACAAGGCAGCTCACTACCTAATGCTGGAAGGGGGTTACATCAGAAGATGTTGTCAGGGTTACTGGCAAGGTCTGTGACCGAGGAGGAGATCCCGAGAATCCTGGAGGAAGTGCATTTAGGTGAGTGCGGTAGTCACTCAGAGGGAAGGACGTTGGAAGGAAGGGTTGTGAGGCAAGGGTATTTCTGGCAGGCCCTGAGGAAGGATGCGGTTGAGTTTGTGAGGAGGTGCCAGAAGTGTCAGCTGTACGCCCCCCTCCAACTCTTGCCCGCTCAAAGGCTCTAAAGCATCACGACACCATGTCCTTTTGCCATCTAGGGAATGGATTTGGTCGGGCCTTTCCCTCCGGCTAGTGGGCAGAGGAGGTTCCTCCTGGTCATGATTGATTACTTTTCAAAGTGGCTGGAGGTCAAGGCATTGGCCAAGGTCACCTCACAAGTCATCAAGAATTTTGTCTGGGGAGAGATCATATGCAGGCACGGGCTCCCCCAGGCGATAGTAATAGACAATGGGCCCCAGTTTTCCAGCGAAGAGTTCATCAGCTTCTGCGCTCAGCTGGGGATAGAGCTTAGATTTGCCTCCGTATATCACCCCAGGAGCAACGGTCAGGTGGAGGCGGCCAACAAGATCATCGTGAACCTACTCAATAAGAAGGTGGAGAACTTGAGGGGAAGTTGGGTGGAACAGCTCCCCTTAGTATTATGGGCCTTGCGGACAACCCCGAACATGGCCACTGGCGAGACCCCCTTCAAACTTTCCCATGGGTGTGAGGTAGTCCTGCCCGTGGAGTTTGAGGTTCGATCCCCATGATTCGCGGCCGCGGGTGATGGGGATGAGTCTTGGAGGTTGGAAAATGAAGGGGGATTACACCTCTCGCTGGACATGGTAGAAGAGCTACACGGTGTTGCAGTTATCAGCCAGGAAGAGATCAAATGGCGGATCACAAAATACTTTGACAAGCATATTAGGGTCAAGCAGTTCGTGGAAGGAGATCTGGTACTGAAAAAGGTTGATGCTGCGGGGAGATCGGCCCCCGTGGGTAAGCTCAACTCAAATTGGGAAGGGCCTTATATTGTCAAGGGGGTCCTAAAAATGGGAGGTTACCACCTCCAGGATGTGGAGGGTAGGTCCCTGAGCCACACCTGGAGCGGCGACGATTTGAAGTGCTTCTACCCATGAGAAGGGGGAGTAAAAATTGTATACTCAAAGTCGAGTTTATTGTAAAATATTCCTCAAATTACTTTTGTGTTTACCAACTGTGAAATTCTAACAGCGGGAAGATGGGACTTTTGCACTACCCCGAGCCTGGCTCGGCCCCAGGTAGACCCACTGCGCAGGCTCTCATTAGCTGGCAGGTCTGAAGGCTCGCCTGTGGGGGTAAGGTAACACCAGAGCAGCTCGGCCCCAGGTAGACCATCTGCGTAGGCTATCATTAGCTGGCAGGTCCCAAGGCACGCCTGTGGGGGAGAGGATTGGTTCTTGGTTTTTGGATACTTTTGCACTACCCCGAGCCTGGCTTAGCCCCAGGTAGACCCGCTGTGCAGGCTCTCATTAGCTGGCAAGTCCGAAGGCTCACCTGTGGGGGTAAGGGACCCCGAGCGTGGCTCGGCCCCAGGTAGACCCGCTACGCAGGCACTCATTAGCTGGCAGGTCCAAAGGCTCGCCTGTGGGGGAGAGGATTGGTTCTTAGTTCTTGGAGACTTTTGCACTACCCCGAGCCTGGCTCGGCCCTAGGTAGACCCACTGCGTAGGCTCTCATTAGCTGGCAGGTCTGAAGGCTCGCTTGCAGGGGTAAGGGACCCTGAGCGCGGCTCGGCCCCAGGTAGACCTGTTGCGCAGGCTCTCATTAGCTGGCAGGTCTGAAGGCTCGCTTGTGGGGGAAATGATTGGTTCTTAGTTCTTGGAGACTTTTGTACTACCCCGAGCCTGGCTCGGCCCCAGGTAGACCCACTACGCAGGATCTCATTAGCTGGCAGGTCTGAAGGCTCGCCTATGGGGGTAAGGGACCACGAGCGTGGCTCGGCCCCAAGTAGAACTGCTGCGCAGGCTCTCATTAGCTGGCAGGTCCCAAGGCTTGGCTGTGGGGGAGAGGATTGGTTTTTGGTTCTTAGAGACATTTGCACTACCCCGAGCCTGGCTCGACCCCAGGTAGACCCGCTATGCAGGCTCTCATTAGCTGGCAGGTCTGAAGGCTTGCCTGTGGGGGTAAGGGACCCCGAGCGCGGCTCGGCCCCAAGTAGACCAGCTACGCAGGCTCTCATTAGCTGGCAGGTCTGAAGGCTCGCCTGTGGGGGAGAGGATTGGTTCTTAGTTCTTGGAGACTTTTGCACTACCCCGGGCCTGGCTCGGCACCAGGTAGACCCGCTGTGCAGGCTCTCATTATCTGACAGGTCTGAAGGCTCGCCTATGGGGGTAAGGGACCCTGAGCACAGCTCGGCCCCAGGTAGACCCGCTATGCAGGCTCTCATTAGCTGGCAGGTCCGAAGGATCGCCTGTGGGGTATAGGATTGGTTCTTAGTTCTTTGAGACTTGTGCACTACTTCGAGCCTAGCTCGGCCCTAGGTAGGCCCGCTGCGCAGGCTCTCATTAGCTGGCAGGTCCGAAGGCTCGCCTGTGGGGGTAAGGGACCCCGAGCGCGACTCGGCCCCAGGTAGACCCGCTGCGTAGGCTCTCATTAGCTGGCAGGTCCGAAGGCTCGCCTATGGGGGAGAGGGTTGGTTCTTGGTTCTTAGAGACTTTTGCACTACCCCGAGCCTGGCTCGGCCCCAGGTAGACCCGCTGCGCAGGCTCTCATTAGCTAGCAGGTCTGAAGGCTCGCTCGTGGGGGTAAGGCACCCCGAGCGCGGCTCGGCCCCCTATAGACCCGCTGCGCATGCTCTCATTAGCTGGCAGGTCCGAAGGCTCGCCTGTGGGGGAGAGGATTGGTCCTTAGTTCTTAGAGACTTTTGCACTACCCCGAGCCTGGCTCGGCCCCAGTTAGAATCGCTGCGCAGGCTCTCATTAGCTGGAAGGTCTGAAGGCTCGCTTTTGGGGGTAAGGGACCCCGAGCACGGCTCGGCCCTAGGTAGACCCGCTGCGCAGGCTCTCATTAGTTGGCAGGATCGAAGGCTCGCCTGTGGGGGAGAGGATTGGTTCTTGGTTCTTGGTTCTTGGAGACTTTTACACTACCCCGAGCCTGGCTCGGCCCCAGGTAGACTCATTGCGCAGGCTCTAATTAGCTGGCAGGTCTGAAGGCTCGCCTGTGGGGGTAAGGGACCCCGAGAGCAGCTCGGCCCCAGGTAGACCCGCTGCGCAGGCTCTTATTAGCTGGCAGGTCCGAAGGCTCCCCTGTGGGGGAGAGGATTAGTTCTTGGTTCTTGGTTCTTGGTCCTTGGTTCTTAGTTCTTGGAAACTTTTGTACAACCCCGAGCCTAGCTCGGCTCTAGGTAGACCCGTTGTCCAGGCTCTCATCAAGCTGGCAGGGAAGCAAGATCACTATATGGCAGAATGGTGGGGGAGACCTCCTTAAGTAGCATCCCTACTTAATCTCATGAAAACTAAATTATGGCAGGCGAAGGCTGGAGCAATGTGAGTGGAGGCACTCCCATCTGGTGGCCTCGGGGATGGTCTCGCCTACAGCAAGTGGGCGCTTGAGTGGTACAGGGCTCGGCCTAATAATAGGGGAGCAAGTTAAGTCACTAAAAGCCACTCGTGCCGGGAGTACCCTGAGGCGATGTGAGAGGGTTATATCAGTTAGGTCTCACACACAAATAAGATGAGGGAAGTGACGACTCGTGCTCTGAAAAAATTCAACTCTCCAACGAAGCGGCAAGACAAGATGTAGCACAATCTCGCGGGCGTGAGGGCATCAAAGGGACATCTCGCAGTAAATGAAATAAAGCAAAGTGAAAAGAGCAAAAGCAAGGCGGCGAGACGGGTGGGTAACACCGTCTCGCAAACAAAGCAAGCCAACAAATCATTTCGCAAAATGTAAAATAAAGTGACAGACAAGAGTGCATGCATTTGATCCAAAATGATCACAAAAAGAAACTCAAAAGGAAGTTTTAAGCTATACAGCAGCAAAAGAGGGAGAGGGGTCCCGGATCTCGCAGGAAACATGTCATTCCTCCTCACCGGAAGAAGAATCTTCGCTCTCTACGCCATAGAGCTGGGGGACCAGATTGCGAGCAGTCATCATTTCGGAGTCTTCCTTCACGACCCCCAGCTCCTTCATCATCTTTAGGAGTAGCTCCGTTGTCATGATTTTGGCATCTCGGCACTGCTCCTCAACTTCATCCAGAGAATATTGAGCCAGAGTGGCTGGGAAGGGTTTGCGGCGAGACGACGACGGGGCGTTGTCCTGAAGGCGAGTGATCTGAGCTTTTAAATCCTTATTCTCCTCCTTCAGGGCCGTCATGCGCAAGTGCATCCGCTCCACCGTCTCGGCATCCTGCGAGACGCCCAGTCATTAGTAAAGAGTATTTGAAAAGAATAATCCAAGGATACGTTTAAGGCTTACCACGCTGCCCTGGGCTTTCGCGAGGAGGGTTTCGGTGACGGATAACTTTTTTGCAAGGTTGTCGGATTTCACTCGCTCCACCGCCAGGCCCACCTCGGTGTCTTTCCACTTCTTATTAGTGTAAATCAGGCGGTGCGAGGTGCGATGCGAGAGCTCTAGGGCACGTAATTGTGCGTGGGAGGACTTCGGGATGAGGTCTCGCGAGGACTCGTTCTCGGGGGAGACAGCCTCAGGAGCACCATAAAGGCTATAGCCCACAGAGAAGGCATGGCTGGTGGGAACCTCCTACTCTTTCCAAGAGGGAAGGAGGATGGAGATGGACATGCGCTTGACGTCCTTCTCCCACACCAGAATGGGGGCGTCGGCAGCATCTTGGATCGCGAGGCCCAGGTTGAAGTTTGGATGAGAAGAGGGGGCTGGGAGACTGGGAGAAGCAGGTTTGTAATATGTATCGATGACAGGCTGATTAGAAGTGACGGCAGGCCGATCAGGTAGAGCCGTCTCACGGGCGGGAGAGACGGCATGAGAAGGAGGAGAGCAGGGCGACTGATAGTCCCCTATGGAGATGGGGCTCAAGGACCCCGACATTTCCTTCTCCTTTGGGGCTTTCTTTTTCCCCTTAGAGATGACCACGGCTTTCTTCATCTTTTTCTTGGGAGGGCTGGAGCGAGAGGGGGCCGTGTCGCCTGCAGGCCTCTTCGGAGGTACAGGATCCAAGGACCCTCTCGCCGCCTCAGCCTCCATGTTAGTGAGACTAAGGCCCTTGTTTGGTTGGATGTTGCTCTTGTATTGGGGATGGACTAGTACGACCCTCTCTCCTGAAACAAGCAAGAAGGTGATGAGATGGCGAGACAAAAAATAATAAAATGCGAGACAAGAGAGCGAGAGTACCTTCATCGACGAGCACAGGAGGTAGCGAGTCGAGGCCTCGCCGCAAGAAGTTCACCTCGAAGTTTTTCCCGATGAAGAAGTCGTACAGCAGCTTGTCCGCTCTGCCCACCTGCGGGGACACATAAAAGATCTCGGCGGACGACACAGGCGCGAGCGGGATGCCCCCGAAGTTGCCGCGGATGAACACAAATCTGGTGATCCAATGATGATTTTTATTGGGAGTCTCGCACACCTTGAACCCTTGCCCAGTGAAGTACGAGACATCGTCGGTGTTTGTATGGTAGATGAAGAGCTTGCGGAAAACCATCAAGCTAAACTCTTTGCGCTCCCGGTGCATGTAGCAGGCGAAAGCGATTAACACCGAAATGGCATTCGGGTTAAGCTGTGTCGGGATGACGCCGAAGTACTTTAAGACCTGTTTTACCTCCGGCCAGAGGGGCAATCTCAACCCCGCCTCGAAGTGCAAGACAAGGAAGGCGATCTCTCCCGGGTAGTAGGTGTTGATCGCCTCGCCAACCTTGGGGGGCCGCGATTCCAGCCCCTCCTGCATATACTCACGAATGAAGTTGCGGTAGTCTTCATCAGGAAGCCTGTCGAGAGGGAAGTCATGATCGGTAAACCGCCTCCAGCAGCGACTGCGCCCCTCGCCTTCCTCGACTTTCTTCTTCCCCATTTTAGGCGATACGGATGTAGACGAGATGGTTGAGAGAAAAGAGGCAGCGAGAAGGAGAGTCGGCGAGATGGCCGAGGAAGGAAAAAGCGAGAGGGATGGGCGAGATGGGAGAAGCAAGGGGGCAAATGCTTGGACGCAGCAGAGGTGAATGCGCAGATATCCTCCTACTCTTGGGGGCAGGAGTATTTATAGCGGATATAGTCAAATGGATAAATGGGCTGGAAAACGTATAGGGGAAGGGGAAGAGTCGGCCGGTGGTTCACTCTCTCTCTCCTAAACCTCGATTCGTGTGGCTCATCACAATCACAGGACAGAATAATTACATTAAAAGAAATTAAATGAAATTCGGATATTTATCTAGCATCGTTGGGTACATTGGAATATATGTACCTGATTTGAAGAAGCCTCACCCTACTTAATGATATACATCAAGGTGTATTTGATGTGCTTTGAGTTTATTTGTGCAGGTTAAGTAACTGCAGGTTTGTAGGAAAAGTTTCTAAGTCCATGTGTCGACACCCAAAAGAAAAGTGTCGACACTTAAGAAGGCTTGTGTCGACACCCAAAGAAGCTGTGTCGACACTTGGAGTAATTGTGTCGACACCAGGAAGGTAGAGTCGACACCAGAAGAAAAGTGTCGACACATACAGGCAGTGTCGACACACAATGAAGAAATGTTTACATAATCAGTGTCGACACTTAGAAGCAGTGTCGACACCTAGAGAAACCTTGTCGACAGCAAATGTGTCGACACTATGAGGCTGTGTCGACACTCAGCAAACTTCATCAAAGTTCAAGTACAAGTGTCGACACAAAGGAGATGTGTCAACACTCAGCAAAGTCTCAACACATGAAGAATGTGTCGACACAAAGGAGATGTGTCGACACTCAGCAAAAGTTTCAACACAGAAGGCATGTGTCGACACAAAGAAGATGTGTCGACACTTAGCAAGTTTCAACACAAGAAGATGTGTCGACACAAAGGAGTTGTGTCGACACTTAGCTGAAATCAACTAAGTATTGAAGAAGAAGGACTTGTGTCGACACACAGGATCAGTGTCAACACATTCTGAAGAAGCAGTGTCGAGAAGCTATTTCAACAACACAAGGAGTTGTGTCGACACCATGAAGGCTAGTGTCGACACTTAGTCTACTTGTGTCGACACTTGGTCTATTTGTGTCGACACATAAAGACTATCTGTCTCGACACTTTCAGACAGTGATAGAGTTTTCAAGAAGTGACTGGATGACTTGACAGCTGCCATTTCAACCGGTCAACTGCTACTGTCAGAGCTGTCAGAAGTTTGTTAGAAACCGGATCAGCCGGTCACCATGAAGAAAGCTTATATAAAGGCTTATTCCTTCAGCAGAAGGAGATCGAGAAAGTAATCAATGAAGTGAAAAACAACACAACAAGAAGAAGACCTTCAAGAGAAGATCTAAGAAGTTGGAGAGAGAGAGAGCTCCTTCTAAGAAGACCAGCTGTTGAACCAGGCTGTTAAGGAAGATTCAGATTGATATCAGAATCTTAAGACAGCAGTTCATTGAAGATCATCTGCATAGAGATACAACCCTATTGTGTTATAATTCAAGAAGCTTTGAAGAAAGCCAAGGGAGGTCGATCTATGCCAAGTTCTTCCAAGAACTCATCAAGAAGCCAGTCAACTCATCTCTCTCTATCTAGAGTTGTGGTCATATACTTTGTATTGTCTTTTTCTGTAGGATCTTGTATAGATCTGAGTTGTAAGCCTAAATCTATAAAGGCTGAGGTAGGGCCTGTGAGCCTGAGTATAGGAGAATCATTTCTCTGAGTGTAGGCCTTGTTGAAGGCTGAGGTAGGGCTGTTGTGCCTGAGTGTAGGTCTTATTGAAGACTGAGTGGTAGGGCTTTTGTATCTGAGTTGTAGGAGTGGGATCACTCTGAGTTGTAGGAACCTATTTGGGGTTCTGGGTTGTAAGATCTGAGGATCTGAGAAGAAGTGGAGAAGTTAGGCCGAATCTAGTACACTACTAGATAGGCGAAGGGGGAAAGTGGATGTACCCAGGACCTTGGGGAACCACTATAAAATCTGTGTGTTCTCTGTGTGTGATTAATTCTGTGATTGTTGTGTTATCTGTGCTGAATTGCTGTAAAGAATTGCATAAATAGGTCTAATAATTCAGTGTTTCTGCCTTAAAAGTTAAAAAAATTAAGTGCACCTATTCACCCCCCCCCCTCTAGGTGTTTAGGCACTAGTTCTTTCAAGTGGTATCAAAGCGAGGTTCCTCAAAAAAAGGACATAATAGTCTGAGTAAAAGATCCTATAGGCAGAATCAAGAATCAAGAAAATGGGTTCAACTGAGAATCACAAAGAGCTAGGATCCATGAAATTGCTAATCTGCAGAAAAGAGATTTTTGGCATATGGAAAGAGAGGGTTAGACTTTTTATGGAAGTCTCTGACCCAAGAATTTACATTACAGTCAAAGAAGGGCCATATGTGCCAATGAAAGTATCTGTTCTAGATACAAATCAGAGAACTCCCAAAGACTATTCAGAAATGACAAAAGATGAGATTATTCTGGCCACTATGGACAAGAGGGCCCAGAATATTATTGTAAGTGCAATTGATGATGCCACATTTCAGAACCTAATACATTGTAAAACATCAAAAGAAATGTGGGACACACTGATAGTTTACATGGAGGGATCTGAAGAAGTTAGACAAGACAGGAAGTCCTTGTTAAATCAAGAGTATGAAAGCTTCAGACAAGGAAGGTCTGATAGCATAACTGAATGCTACAAGAAATTCTATAGGATAGTCAATGAATTGATGTCCTATGGAAGAGAGTTCAGTAATTATGAGTTGAATGATAAGTTCTTGAGATCTCTGACAAAGGACTGGGACACCAAGATTTGTGCCATAAGGGAAATGGTCAAATTAGCTGACATACCTCCTCCAACTTTGTTTGGAAAACTGTTATCTTATGAGATGCAGTTAATGGTAAGGAAGGAGGAAGAAAAGACTACTAGGGTGGAGCACAAAGAAAGAGCTGTGGCCTTCAAGACTAAAGCCACTAGGAAATATAAAATCAAGTCTCCATCTCCACCTCAAAAAGTTGCTGAGGCTGAGATAGATACTTCAGATAGCAAGAAGTCAGAAAGCAGTGAAAGTGATGAAGACTTTGCTGCATTTACTAGGCATTTTCAGAAGTTTCTAAAGAAGAAGCAGTGGAGGTCCAAGCCATCCACTTCACAGCCAAAAGATGACTACTACCAGAAAAGGAAGTCATCAACGAATGACAGGAGAAAGTCCAAGTCTAGTAAAACTACATCCTCAAAAATAGTATGTTATTGTTGCAATAGACAAGGACATGTAGTAGCTGATTGTCCAGAAAAGAGGAAAGAGTCCACTGACAAGAAGAAGACTCAATTTAAGGGCAAAAAGGAAAGGTCCTTTGTTGCTAAGAAGGATAAAAGTCTGACTGATATGTCATCTTCAGAAACAGATTCAGAAGCTGAAGCCTATATTGGATTGTTTGCTGAAGAAGAAGAAAATGAGTTCATGCAGCTAATGAACTCAATTTATGAGCATGAGGACATTCAGTGCAAGGGACTGATGGCCTTATCAGAAGGAGACAAGATCCAGGATCAGCCTGGACCAAGTAAGGTACAAATTTGTTCTTCTAGTTCAAGTTTGAGTGCTGGATCAGAATCAGATACATCAGCATCAAGTGATGTGAGTGGATCTGAATCTGAAGGAGACATTCATCAGTTGATTGATGAATATAGAGTATTGTTGCAGGCTTTGAATAAAAGCAAACTCTTCGCCAAAACTTAGGCTAAGGAGATTGCTAGTCTCAAAGTGGCTGCAACAGATTTTGACAAGTTGCTTGATCAGAAACTAAATGAAATAGCCAGGCTGAAGAACATTACTGTTATTCAGATGGGTACTATTACATTCAAGAATGATCAAATTAGAAATCTGGAGGCTAGACTTCAGAAGGAGAGAGATATTGTAGCAAGTTTTTCTAAATCAAAATCTGTTCTACCTTTGATAGATGAGTTTGTATCTCATAAGGGTAAAACTGGATTGGGGTTTACAAAACCTGCCTGGACAGTACAGTCCAAGTCTAAGGGCAAAGCCTCAGTACTCAACAAGAAGCCTGCTGTAGATAAAACAGCCAGGGTTGTACCTAAACAAAGGTACAACAGATTTGAGTGCTGGTGTTGTGGCAAGGTAGGCCACTTTGTCATAGACTGTTAGCACAATTTAAGTGTCAAGGAGAGTAGCAAACTGTCTGTTAGAAGATCTACAGGTAGTTTTGTTAAAAGTCAAACTAACCTGCACCAAGGACCCAAGAATTATTTGGGTTCTAAGGTTAACTAATCTGTTTTGCAGGTGAGTCCAAGTGGCCATGCCCCTATATGGTACTTGGACAGTGGATGTTCCAGGCACATGACTGGAACTAGGGGATTGCTGAAGGACTATACAACAACCAAGGATGATCCTAAAGTTACCTTTGGTGGTTCAGAAAAAGGAATCATCAAAGGCTTTGGTAACATTTATAGCAACCTAATTACAATTACTCAAGTGGCTTATGTAAAGGGTTTGAAACATAACCTCATTAGCATAAGTCAGCTGAGTGATTTAGGATATGACATCTCATTTGTCAAAGATGGTTGTCATATCAGTAGGTCAAGTGATCAAAAGATCATTTTGATAGGATATAGGAAGAGAAATGTCTATTGTCTAGACATTATGTGTGAGAACATTGTTTCTCCTATTTGTCTTGTAGCTGATGAGAAAGTCTCATATTGTGTTAAGTGGCACAAGAGGCTGGCTCATCTTAACTATAAGACAATTGGTCAACTCTTTAGCAAAGAGTTAGTGAGGAATGGTCCTCAGGTTAAGTGTATAAAGGTTGGGATCTGCTCAGCTTGTCAAAAGGGCAAGCAGACCAAATCCACCTTTCATAGCATTGAGAACAAAGATGCTGTGAGGTGTCTATACCTCTTGCATATGGATCTTTTTGGTCCTATGCCAGTTCACAGCCTAGGTAGGAAGGTCTACACATTTGTGGTAGTTGATGACTACTCAAGGTATTCCTAGGTGTTCTTCCTAAGGCAAAAATCTGAAACACCAAGCATCTTGTATAGTTTTGTTAAACAAATTCAGAATGAATTGAATAGTACAGTGGTCAAAATCAGAAGTGACCATGGTACTGAAGTTCAGTCTGAAAGTATGACAAAACTGTGTGAAGAGTTTGGAATTTTTCAGGAATTTTCCTCACCAAGAACACCTCAGCAAAATGGTATTGCTGAAAGGAAAAATAGAACCTTGATAGAGGCTGGTAGAACCCTGTTGAGTGACACATCTCTCCCAGAATATTTCTGGGCTGAGGTAGTTAATACTGCATGTCATGTAATCAATAGGGCCACTATCACCAAGAGCCACAAGAAGACCCCCTATGAGATTGTGAAGGGCAGAAAACCAAATCTATCCTCTTTCAGGATCTTTGGTTGCAAGTGTTATATCCTTAACAATGGTAAGTCTTATCTAACCAAGTTTGCTGTCAAATCCCAAGAGGGAATCTCTGTTGGGTACAGCAACAACAGTAAGGCTTATAGGGTCTACAACTTGATTACTCAAGTTGTAGAAGAGTCAGTTCATGTAGTTTTTGATGAAACTATACTCATTAACAATGAATTGCCTAGAAGTGTTAACAGCTTCACAGGTGTAACTGAGAAGATGGACAAGCTTACTATTGCAGAAGGTCCTACTGCAAGTCAGTAAGTAGAAGAAGGTGGCTGCTGTCCAGGGGGAGTACAAGATACTCCTATTGCTGAAGAAGACCAAGAGGAGCAGCTGAATGAAGAAGCTGAAGGTGTACAACTAGAAGACAGGCTGCCTCCAGCAAATAGGCATTTAAAAGATCATCCAGCCAATCAAATTATTGGAGATCTCAGTCAAGGGGTACAAACAAGGAGCAGGAATCTAAGTTCAGTTCTCAACTCCAGCTTTCTATCCCAAGTAGAGCCAAAGAAATTTGAAGAAGCAATCCTAGACCCTCATTCGATTGAGGCAATGTAAGAGGAGCTGAACCAGTTAAAAAGATGCAAAGTCTGGGAGCTTGTTCCTAAACCAAAGGGCCACAACATTATTGGAACTAAGTGGATCTTTAGGAACAAGTTGGATGAGAATGGAATTATTGTAAAGAATAAAGCTAGACTAGTTGCAAAAGGATATAGGCAGGAAGAAGGTATTGATTTTGATCAAACCTTTGCTCCAGTAGCAAGACTGGAAGCAATAAGGATGTTCCTTGCCTGTGCAACATTTCAAGGATTTAAGGTCTATCAAATGGATGTTAAGTCAGCTTTTCTGAATGGAAACTTGAAGGAAGAAGTCTATGTAGAGCAGCCATCAGGTTTTGTAGATTCTCTTAAACCTGATTATGTATATAGACTTAGGAAGGCTTTGTATGGGTTAAAACAAGCCCCTAGGGCTTGGTATGAAACCCTGTCTAGTTTCCTCATTGAGAATAAATTCACAAGGGGGAAAATAGACAAGACTCTATTCCTTAGGGAATCCAGAGGCAAGATTATCTTAGTCCAAATATATGTGGATGACATCATATTTGGGTCTACAGAAAGTAGTCTTTGCAAGAAGTTTGCAAAACTAATGCAAGGACAATTTGAAATGAGCAGTATGGGGGAACTTAAGTTCTTCTTGGGTCTCCAAGTTAGACAGACTGAAGATTGATTATCCATATACCAGTCTAAGTTCACCCTAGAATTTATAAGGAAGTATGGTATGGAATCAACATCTACCATGAAAACTCCTATGGGGTCAACAATGTCTCTAAGCAAAGATGATGCAGGGAAACCTGTAGATGAAACATTGTATAGAGGGATAGTTGGCTCCCTACTTTATTTGACTGCTAGTAGACCAGATATCATGTATGCTACATGTGTCTGTGCTAGGTACCAAGCATGCCCTAAAGAATCTCATTTGACAGCAGTCAAAAGAATTTTGAGATATCTTAAGGGCACACCTTATCTAGGCCTTTGGTACCCTAGGAATGGAGATTTTGAACTGACAGGTTATTCAGATGCAGATTTTGCAGGCTGCAAGGACGATAGAAAGAGTACCACAGGTACCTGTCAATTTCTAGGAGGAAGGCTGGTGTCTTGGAGTAGCAAGAAGCAGACCAGTGTGGCTATCTCCACATCTGAGTCAGAGTATGTTGCTGCAGGAAGCTACTGTGCACAACTACTATGGATACAACACCAGCTAGAAGATTATGGTATTCAAGTAAGTAGAACACCTTTATTTTGTGATTCTACTAGTGTCATTTCTATTGCAAATAATCCTGTCTCTCATAGTAGGACTAAGCACATAGAAATAAAATACCATTTTCTAAGAGAACATGTAGAAAAAGGAGACATTTCCTTAGAATATATAAATACAGATAATCAGTTAGCTGATATGTATACTAAACCCTTAGATGAAACCAAATTCAATAAATTTAAAATTGAATTAGGGATGATAAACTTAGAATAGTTTACAAAAATTGGATAAGTAAAATAGTGTCGACACACAGAGTTGTCTGTGTCGACACATAAAAGTGGTGTCGACATTTCAGAGAAATGGTGTCGACACATCTAGGAAGTCTGTGTCGACACTTCAGAGAATTTGTGTCGACACATGCAGTGTAGGTGTCGACACATCCAAGGTGGTGTCGACACTTAGGATTTACACAGAATTAGTCTAGTAGAGTCCCGACTAAGTGTCGAGCTAAGTGGTGTCGACACATATACAAGTGTCGACACATATATTCTGTCGACTATACTTGTGTCGACACATAGTTGTCGAGACATTATAAGTAAGTGTCGACACTTTTCAACAGTGTCGACACAATTTAATTATTTTGACGCGCCTTTTCATCTTCGATTCTAGAAAGGTATAAATAGGTTTTCGCCATTGTTTGTCGACACGCTCACCAAAGTTTTGAGACCAAACTTGTGTGTCGACATCTCTCTTCTCTAAATTCAAAATTTCTTCAAACCCTAATGGCGCCCAAGCTAGAAGAGAACATTAATGAAGGATATGAACTCGTGCGACACGCCTTTGATGACGCGGAACCCGAAATCAAAGGTGTGGTAACCCTAATTACCGAGACTGGATTGGAATACCTTGTATCAGAACCAATAAAGATCTGGAAGAAGGAGGTCCTTGAATTTTTGAGTGTAGCTTCACTTGACAACTCTGGACTCAAGATTAAGTCCAAAGTTCATGGAACCAAAGTCAAGGTCACACAGAAAAGTCTAAGGAAGGTACTTCAACTACCAAGAACAAAAGAAGAAGAAGATGTATCTGCTTCTAAGACTATAGAAGCATTGAGATGGTGTGGACTGAATTCAAACCTAAAAATTGGATCAGTTTTCAATAGGAAAGGAATGAATATACAAGGGAAATTCTTATCTGAGATAGTTGGCAAGGTCATCCTGAGCAAGCCTGGAGGACATAACAGAATTTCAGCTCTGATGTTCAATTTGATGACAAGGATTATCTTCAAACTTGATACTGATTGGTCTGCAGTTATGTTTGATAAGATAAAAGAAAGTATGAAGAAACCCAATCTGGGTAGAATTCTGAGTCTATACTTAGCTGGTAGTATACCTGAAGTGATGAACCAGACTGCAGGTTCCAAGATAAACCACATGAGGAAAATGGATTTGAGAATTTTCTCTAGGTGGGATAGAGTATTGACAAAAGAAATGCCAACTCCAGTAAAGGACACACCTCAGAAGAAGAAGAAGAAGACAGCCATTGTGGCTCAAGAATCCTCCAGCAGCTCTGAAGAGCAAGTGGTCTTTACTCCTGATGATGAAGAGAGTGGAAATGTTGGCCAGTCTCCAGCAAGACAAGAAGATGCACAGAGGCAGGGGGAGCTACCACCAGCTTGCCCAATTCACCTGGATCCACTCCAGGGGGAGCCTCTACTTGTGGAAGAGCCAACTCCACTAGAGAGTGAAAGGGCTACCCAAACCATTCTAGAGGTAATCACTGAAATTAGTCAATTGGATTTCACTATTGAGGATGAAGTTTTGACTGATTCATTACCTAATGTTCATCAGCAAACACAGATACAACCTCAACCACAATATGTTGTCATGGAGGACACATCTGTTGCTGATAAAGTGGTTGATGAGATCAGAGATTCTTCAACCCTTCCTCAACAGGAATTTACATTAGAAGAGTTATTCCCTGATCTTGTACAGACAGATCTTGAGAAAGAAATAGCTGCTGTTGAGGGGGAGAAGGCCCATATTGAGGGGGAGCATATGGAGATTGTAGAGGAAATTGCAAGCAAGGAGACTGAGGAGCCAAGAGATGCTAAAGGGCTACCAAGGACTGAGAAGGATTCACATCCAAGTCCTAAGGATAGAGTAAACATAGTCAGTACTTCTGCTTCAGAGGATGAAGAGGCTGCTAGAGCCAAGAAGAGGAAGTTCCAAGTCTTCAAGAGAAGGAGCCAGAACTATAAGAAAGCCCTACAGACAATTGCTCCACAGCCTGCCCCATCTACTGATTATAGTTCATTGATGGTGGCTTTGCAGATCAAGCTAGATGAGCAAAGTAAGGCTTTACAAACCTATATGGATGAAGGTCATAAGTCACTTCAGTTTGATCTTGCACAAGACATCAAATCTATCAGATTTGAAGTGAATCTTAACAAGAAGGAAATGACTGATTGTTTCCATAAGGGAGGAAATGCAGTAGTCTATCTGGCCACTCATCAAGAGAACCTCAAGAAACAGGTTGATGACATTGTAGTGAAGCAAGGCTATGTCCTGGAAAACCAGATAAGGATGAATGATAATCTCACTGCTTCACATAATGCCATTATAACTGAAATGAAAAATATAGCTACTGCTCAGACTACAGTAAGTGCCACTGCCAAAGAACAATTTGATAAGAAATTACAGGAGAGTCTCACTGCTGTGAAAACTGCCATTGAAGATTCTCAGAAAGCTATTTCTGCCCAGCTTCAGAAGTTCAAACCTTTTTATAAGGATGGAGTAAACTATTTGAATGCTCAAATAAGATTCCAGAAAGATGATCTTAGGGATCACATAGAGAGAGAAGTCATAAAGGGGGAGAGGGTATTAGTCAAGGCAGGCTCTGATCATGCCAAATGGATTTCAAATTCCATCAGAGCCACCCTTGGATATCCACCTTTATGTGATGATGACAATGTGGCAGAGTCTGGAATAAATCCTACATACTTTGGAGGAGAGCAAGCTGAGTAGCTCAAGTGATATACCCGCCTGCAGACTTTGATATGATACATCAAGAGGTACAGTCTATGTATAGTCCTCCTGAGGGTAATCAGAATATCATTCTTGAGAAAGTTGTCCAGCCTATGCCAGAGGCAATCTTAAAAGAGCAAGAGGCTTTGTTAAAAGAACAAGAGGCCCAATTATCTAAGAAAAGATTCAGAGAGCAAGCTGAATTAAGGCCAGATTTTGAACAGTGGAGCCCCACATCCAGGAATATCATTTTGACTGCTTGGAAGGCTGCTAAGGACAATGTCCTGGATAGAGGCAAGTGGTATTCTGAACAGGAGTGGAGGAAACATGAGAATAGGCAAGAAGCCATAGTACAGTATAGAAGAAAGGCTAAACTGGGAAAGCTACCTCCTAATGCACAGGAGCCTAGCAAGTATTTCCCTAGCCTTATCACTATTTTGAAAGGCAGAAGATAAAGGCTGAAGAGCTGAAAAAGAAAGATCTCAAAGGGAAGAAGCCTGCTGCTGCTGATGACAATGAAGCTCCAGTTCAAGCAAAGATTCAATCTGGAAAGGGGATTGTAATCAAGGAACCAGAGCAGCCATAGGATAGCATTTTCTTAAGTTTACAAATTGTAATCATTTGCATTAAAACTCTATGTAAACTTTTGATTAATGAAAATGTTGGAATTTGTAAGAACATTGTGTCATGGTTCAAATCTATTACATTAATTGTTCTAAGATAATTGTTTATACATGTTCTGTTCATGCATGTTTAAGTATTTTCCCTGTCACATAATATTGTTGTACAGCATACTGAGAATTTGTTATGTATGGTGTATATCATTGACTAAGGGTTATGACTTCTCCAAATAGGGGGAGATTATTGGGTACATTGGAATATATGTACCTGATTTGAAGAAGCCTCACCCTACTCAATGATATACATCAAGGTGTATTTGATGTGCTTTGAGTTTATTTGTGCAGGTTAAGTAACTGCAGGTTTGCAGGAAAAGTTTCTAAGTCCATGTGTCGACACCCAAAAGAAAAGTGTCGACACTTAAGAAGGCTTGTGTCGACACCCAGAGAAGCTGTGTCGACACTTGGAGTAATTGTGTCGACACCAGGAAGGCAGAGTCGCCACCAGAAGAAAAGTGTTGACACATACAGGCAGTGTCGACACACAATGAAGAAATGTTTACATAATCAGTGTCGACACTTAGAAGCAATGTCGACACCCAGAGAAACCTTGTCGACAAGCAAATGTGTCGACACTAGGAGGCTGTGTCAACACTCAGCAAACTTCATCAAAGTTCAAGTACAAGTGTCGACACAAAGGAGATGTGTCGACACTCAGCAAATTCTCAACACATGAAAAATGTGTCGACACAAAGGAGATGTGTCGACACTCAGCAAAAGTTTCAACACAGAAGGCATGTGTCGACACAAAGAAGATGTGTCGACACTTAGCAAGTTTCAACACAAGAAGATGTGTCGACACAAAGGAGTTGTGTCGACACTTAGATGAAATCAACTAAGTATTGAAGAAGAATGACTTGTGTCGACACACGGGATCAGTGTCGACACATTCTGAAGAAGCAGTGTCGAGAAGCTATTTCAACAACACAAGGAGTTGTGTCGATACCATGAAGGCTAGTGTCGACACTTAGTCTACTTGTGTCGACACTTGGTCTATTTGTGTCGACACATAAAGACTATCTGTCTAGACACTTTCAGACAGTGACAGAGTTTTCAAGAAGTGACTGGATGACTTGACAGCTGCCATTTCAACCGGTCAACTGCTACTGTCAGAGCTGTCAGAAGTTTGTTAGAAACCGGATCAGCCGGTCACCATGAAGAAAGCTTATATAAAGGCTTATTCCTTCAATAGAAGGAGATCGAGAAAGCAATCAATGAAGTGAAAAACAACACAACAAGAAGAAAACCTTCAAGAGAAGATATAAGAAGTTGGAGAGAGAGAGAGCTCCTTCTAAGAAGACCAGCTGTTGAACCAGGCTGTTAAGGAAGATTCAGATTGATATCAGAATCTTAAGACATCAGTTGATTGAAGATCATCTGCATAGAGATACAACCATACTGTGTTCTAATTCAAGAAGCTTTGAAGAAAGCCAAGGGAGGTCGATCTCTGCCAAGTTCTTCCAAGAACTCATCAAGAAGCCAGTCAACTCATCACTCTCTATCTAGAGTTGTGGTCATATACTTTGTATTGTCTATTTTTTGTAGGATCTTGTATAGATCTGAGTTGTAAGCCTAAATCTATAAAGGCTGAGGTAGGGCCTGTGAGCCTGAGTGTAGGAGAATCATTTCTTAGTGTAGCCTTATTGAAGGCTGAGAGGGCCGTTTGCCTGAGTGTAGGTCTTATTGAAGACTGAGTGGTAGGGCTTTTGTGCCTGAGTTATAGGAGTGGGATCACTCTGAGTTGTAGGAACCTATTTGGGGTTCTGAGTTGTAAGATCTGAGGATCTGAGGAGAAGTGGAGAAGTTAGGCCGAATCTAGTACACTACTAGATAGGCGAAGGGGGAAAGTGGATGTACCCAGACCTTGGGGAACCACTATAAAATCTGTGTGTTCTCTTTGTATGATTAATTCTGTGATTGTTGTGTTATCTGTGCTGAATTGCTGTAAAGAATTGCATAAATAGGTCTAATAATTCAGTGTTTCTGCCTTAAAAGTTAAAAATATTAAGTGCACCTATTCACCTGTAACGCCCCGGATTTTTTTTATTACGTACGCATGATGGGCGTTACGTTGGCTTTGATTGTAGTTGAGCATGGTTTTTCTCGCGGGCATGCAGGGGCTGTTTTGGTTGCCGAGTTGCACGATTCCCCAGCAAACCGTAGTCCAAATAAACTCGGTGAGGCCTCTTAGGGAATGCTTGCACGTTTTCGCGCCCGGGGAATGTTGCTCAAAATCAGTTGCTGGTTCAGGAAACAAAAAAAAGGGGGTAAAAGTGCTTAAGGCAAAAATGGTCTAGGACGTCCCAGGAACATTTTTCAAAAAAAGGGAAAATGGTCGTTTTTGTGCTAGACACGCCCCCTGTCACGGGCGTGACCCAGGCCGTGACCTGGGCGTGACCTCCTTGACTCGACGAATTTTTCTTGCGTCGAGTTGAGCTCGACGAATGGGGTACACGCCCCCTGACACGGGCGTGTCACGGGCCGTGTCCCGCTTCGTCGAGTGTCGATCGTCGAGTATCGAGCGTCGAGTATCGAGTGTCGAGTCGTGGAGAGAGGGGACACGGCCTGTGACACGGGCGTGTCACAGGGCGTGTCAGGCTGGGTCGAGTGTCGACACTTTTCTGTCGACGAGGTGTCGAGACACGGGTTACACGCCCTAGGTCACGGGCGTGACCGACCCGTCACGGGCGTGACCGACCCGTCACGGGCGTGTACCCCGGCCGTGTACCGTGTGGATAAGCATGGAATTGCCGCCTTTCGGCGCCGCTTATGGTACACGCCCTGTGTCACGGGCGTGACACAGGGCGTGACCGGCCCGAAAATCGACTTTTTCCAGTTTTTTTGTGTCGTTCATTTCCTTGATCCTGCATCGTACGGTTCAGCCCTGTTCTGAGGAAAGAAGTCCGAACCAGGGCTTTGTTTTTCTCATTTGCATCTTCTTCCTCTTCATCTTCATCTTCTTCTTTCTTCTCCTCAAAGAGAAAGCAAAAAGAGCAAGGGAGCAAGCAAGGCAAGGAAAGAAAGAGCAGCCGTCGCGGCATCGCCTCGGTTCAGGCAAGCGGTGTCTTCCACCCTTGCCAATCTTCGTACTTGATTCAATTCTCTATTTTTCTAGCTTGAGATCTTGTGTTGAATTCTTTCTTATTAGCCTTAGTATTGCTCTTTCAATTCCCCTATACTTAATTTATTCTTCTTGAGTTTCTCTTTCATTTCCCTATTCCCTAGTGTGTTCTTCTTGATTCAAATGATACACTTAATTTGATACATATAGCAAATTCCTTATGCTAAATGACCATGCTAACTTCCTATGCTAAAATTCCCATGTTTAGATTTGTGCTTCATGGAGTTAACAACTTTCCCTATGCTAGATTATTTCATGTAGCTAATATGGTTCATATTCATGTAGCCTCTCATTAAAGGTGATCTTTCCTTGATTATGTACTTATGGTAATCAAACCCTATATGTAATTTTCTTAGATACAAGGCCTATGATCTTTTTCATGTGATGAAGTTCATCAAACGCTATGCGTTGGTAAGTGGGAGTCATGTGTGAGGACGATGAAAGGCAACGTGTTACCTTGGGTTATGGGGTGTTTTGCGAGGCGAATTCGTGAAGCATGGCGGGAGCGTTTGTGTGAGGATTTTGCAAGGGGTGGTGTGGTTTCAGCCTGTGGCCACCGGGTTTTGTTTTTGTGGTGAGAGAGACCACTTTGGCCCCGATTTGGGCTGGTTTTGTTTGGTGCGTTCCACTTTAGGGCCTCCACCGATAAGACCCTTGTGAAATTGAACTTACCGCTGCTTATGCTTCACTTGTCTAGTAGGTTCTTGTTCTAGATAGAAGCGTACGCAGATCCTTTGGGACATTAATTTTCTGCAAACTTGTTTTGTGTGGATGTACCCAGACCTAGTTTGCTTGGGAACCACTATAGCCGAAAGGTTGGTGGGAGGCGTTTCTTGGGAGCTAACCGAGCCCTCAAAGCGAGGTGTTCTTCTTTTGTAGTACAGACATATATATGCCCCAATGGGTTCGTGTCAGCTTGTTGGCGCCCAATTTTCTTTTATGTAAATATGAACGAGTGATTGTTGTGCTTTTGGGATGGTTTTCTTATCATTAGGTATTTTGCTAAACCAAAACTATTATTGTATCTCATGCATACATGCTGTATTAAGAATTGCTTATAATAATAACTGTAGGCTGCATATAGGAGCTCATTATAAATAATTTCCGCCGCGTAATAATGTGTTTTGATTAAGGCCGAGGGATCTGAACTAATTTTCTTACATAAAACCTTAAAAGGGTTGCCTAAAAATGGCATCATAAAGTGCACCTGAGGAAATTCACCCCCCCCCCCCCTCTAGGTGTTTAGGCACTAGTTCTTTCAAGCATCAATAAATATTTAAACATACCATCCCGCATAAGGCGGGCACCATGTTCTCAGTCATTGCCGGCGAGATGGTAGCATAACAAGTTACACAATTATTACAGCATTAAAATACAAAAACAAAGAAGAAAGAGCGAGATGAATGAATAAAGCGGGTAGAGTAGGGCAGTCCTTAATACGAGAGCCATTTCTAGCGGCCACAGTGAGCCCCTGCGCAGGGGGTCCTACTGTGCAAGGGGAAGGCGCTTACGGTGCCAAGCCCACTGCACGCGAGATGGAGCTGCATGTCGACCTCGCTGATAATGGCTTGAGGGTCGGTTCCCTCAACCTCTATCCAAGTGTCAACCTCGGAAGACAGGCGAGCACATTCAGTCTCCATCCATTCGATTCGCCTATCGAACGCCTGCATGTCCTGCACCAGCTTGTTGATTATGCGCACGTGCTTCCGGAACATCTCAGCTTTCTTGCGCTTCATCTCCAACGGGTCAGCGGGGTCGCCCAGGTAGTCTTCAATCTCGTCTATAGTAGGATGGGGCGAGACGACGAGTTGCCTAAAGAGCTCCACAGCGGGCGAGTCGGCCTGGGCGCCTATACAAGGAGTCGAGGGGCAGAGTGAGGGAGGCTCTCGCATGAGGGTGTGCGAGTAGCGAGCGGGACAGAGAAGCGAGAGGGAAGGTTTTTTACCTGGATGGCGGGAGGTCCCGGCGGCCTGAGAGGGGTCGTCTCGCCTCTCGTTAGGAGGAGTAGATGGAGTAGTGGAAGGTCGTGGTGAGTCAAATTCTTCGCGATGGGCAACGGTGTCATCCCGCAGACTGACTGGTCGGCATAGAGGTGTGGGGGCTCCCTAAAGAAGCAAAATGGTAAATAAGCAGATATGGATGAAAAGGTAATAGGGACAAAAGCGAGAACTCACCTCCTTCTCTAGGAGATGCGGGAGGAGGAGAGGGGAGGGTTTCCAGGGCAGCGCGAGATGGCATCTTGGCCGAGGAGGAAGGGCCGCCTGTCTTTACCTTCTTCAGGCGAGGCAAAGAGGACAGTAAGGAGGGTGGAGCGCGAACCAGGGCCTTGGTCAGACCGGCCACATTGGCCTTGTTCTGCTTGCGCACCATCGCAAGGCGCTCGCAGAAACTCTGGCTATGAGACATGATTGCAATAGGGCCAAGGAAGGAAGGAGTGTGAAAGGGGGGATTTCTATATGGAGTAGGAATCCTATATTTATAGGCTCCAATGTGGGGCCTCACCAAAGATTTTCTCATAAATACGCCCATAAATACGCTTTAATGAAACGAGCCTCGGTTGGACTTTCTTTCCGAGCTTAAAATAATCTCGAAAAGAGCGGGGATAGTGTACAGCTTCGGGCTCGAAGGAACAGTTTGTGCTCGAAGAGAGGGGAAGGTAAGGCAAGATGGACTCTTTGACCGAAGCCTAATCACTGGTGAGTGGATCCCAGGAAGAGGGCTACTCACCAGGTTAAGGCATGTTCGCTAGGTGAGAGGGCCCCAGCGGTTCGGGCGAGAAGGGCCCAGCAGCTCAGGCGAGAGCCTTCCTAGGCGAGACGGACCCAGAGAGAGGGCCCAGTAGCTCAGGCGAGAGCCTCGCTAGGTGAGATGAGCCCCATATATAGGAGCTCTCGAACGCAAGACAGTGCTCTCGCCAAGCGCCGGTTTAGTTGGAAGGCGGTTCACCTTTTTTCCCTAGGTGATTTTACTCTTTTGGCCTCGGTGGTCTGCATATAACCCTTCAGAACAGTGGAGTTTGGCTGTTGCCAGACCCAACCAAGGGTATTTTGGTAATTTTAGGTTGGTTCAATTGGGTTATTGGTAGTTCAAACTCAGAGTCCTATAAATAGACCCATATGGGTTCTTCAGAAGCACTTTTTTCCCGGGATTTTAAAAGAGTTTTCCTGTGCTTTCTGAGGAGCTCCAAGCCCAGCTTTTTGGCTTTGGAGGGTAGGCTCTCAGAGATCTTCCGGGTAAGCAGTGGGACCTCCCTGCTGAGGCTTTTGGGTCAGTTTTTGGTCCTTCAAAACCAGTCGGAGGTTAGAGCTTGGGATAAGTAGGTGTTGGCTACGCCCCTGATTTCGAACTTTCGTCGAGGTCAAATTTTGGCTTCAACACACAACCTCGCCAATACGATTTGCCATGAATACCTGCAAGGGTGAGCTCCGCAAAACAAAAGAAAAATAGATAAAATAAAAAAGAAATACTAAAACTAAAATAGACATGAAAAATAAAAATGCAGGAAATGGAAGATAATTACTGGGGTTATTGTCCACCCAGCATGACTAATTAAGCTAAGGAAAAGGTTCTAGCTAATTGTCCTATGAAAAGAAAAGTGCACAGGTAACAGTTCCATTATCCGTTCCCGTAACGGGTACCGATATGGCGATAAAGCAGTTACACCTCTACCTAAATAATAATACCTGCCCAACACAGGTAGAGGAAATAGGAAATAAGAAGAGAAGGAGAGTTGGTCCTCGCTCATCTTATCATGCCTAGTAAGGAGTCGTCAACCACAGATCCGCAGGAGGCGATGGCGACGGCATGAGCACAATGCTCATCGTCATCCCAACGTACCCGTGGAGACTCAACCTACACAGGCTCAGATAGAGAAGGGGGATCAAGTAATAAAAGAGAAGAAGAACTAAAACATGCAGAATATGGGAGAGTGATCGCGGTATTACTCTCAGCAGGATCCGAGCATAGATCATCGTCGGTATCATACGAGTTGTATTGTGAGGAATCCGAGAACACGAGGTCCACGGTGGTAAGGGGGACGGCCTCGTCCAATAAGGAGCTGCAAACCTCCGCATCATAAAGAGGATATTCCTCATCCCACCGGGGTGCGTAAAAGTGTTCCGAAGATCCACATTCTCCGTCGGAGATAGAAGAATCCTCATCCCACCTCGGCGCAACCTCGGGCACCGAATTACCCATTAATACGACAACATCAGCCGACTCACAAGAAAAAGGAGTATCAAACTCAGGCAAAAATTGTGGAGGGGCGAAACTGCTCTCAAAATCAAGCACTGAATGAGCAGGCCCCATCGCAAAATCATTTGCAGACGCCACCCCGTTGATGGGAGCAATCTCTACGTCCCATATAGGAGCGCCCATGGATTCCTGATCCTCTTTTTTCTGGCTAACACCAGAGTGATCGTCATCACTCAAGGGAAGCTCGTAAAAAGGGAACAAGGGACCCATGAAGGATTTGTATGCAACGAGAGATTCTTCGGTAATCTCAACGGGTAAAGAACGAGCCAGATGAGCGATGTCAGTGTATGGGCCAGGCAACACCATGGTAGGCCTATCCACAACAGTCTTCCGCGAACGGGAGGTTACTGCACACCCGCCCTCAGAGGGAGAAGGCTCGCACAAGCGAGGGCAATCCTTCACCATATGGCCTATACCTTGACATAGCAAACATCGAATACAATGCTCGGCATTTAAAGCAGTCATGGCGTCAATGTATCGATGCAAAGTGTCATAGAGACGGCACTCGGCTACGGAATACATCGCGAACAAAAATATTTACCGAAAGGGCGCTGCACACTAGAATAAAAATAGCACGGACCAGCTTTCTACCAAAAATCAGAAAAGGGATACAATGAAAAAAAAAACAAATTCTAAAAAGTAAAGCAAAGCAGAAACATGCAATGTACAAATGGAAAAGGGCTTCTATCTCTTATCTCCCTCTCCAAAAACGCGCACGATTGTGTTCCCCAGCAACAGCGCCAAAACCTTGATGCGTTGAATGGCAAGTGTACCGGTCGCACAATAATATAAAATGGGCGAATGTCCTCAAGTATCGATCTCTCAAGGAACACAATAAGGTGGAGTTAATTTTGAGCAGGACTTGAGATTGAATTCCTTAGGTCGGAGTTAACGTGTAACGACTCCATCCGTTCATATAGCATATAATAGAAGGTCTGGCCGGGGCCTCACACCATATGCTACAAAACAGGCGGCGAAGTGACGGGTTAATATCGGAGTTGCGCATCCTAACTCATAACATTCTAGCGGAAGCTTTTAACATAAATACTGAACTCCAACCATGAATGTCCACTGATATAAATACCTACATTTATATAGGAATGTACACCAGATACAATATCGTTTGGCCTTATGGCCTTACAGTTTCCCTTTACAAGTGCGGATTCCAAACAATGGCGCATAGGCCGGCCACACGTGAACAAAACACTACATTCTTTATTTATCCTTCAAGTGCTAGCAACAGCAGCAGGGACTTCAGCCCTTATGTGTCCCGCTCGGCTCTCTAGTACCTGCACAGGGACAGCCCACCAAATGGTGGAAAACAAAGCAACGGTCAGCATTCAGCTGACCAATTTATTACGACCCTACCCCTTTCACGAGGCAGTGGTATTCCTTCCCTGCAGGCATAGCAATTCATAGGTAGATATATAAATATTGCACATTGTGCTCTAACACACAAACAATTCATCACAACCGTCAGCCATGCGGCCCGACGATCCGTGCACTCCGGGCACATTCTTGGTGTACCGGCAAACTAAGGTCCCACCACCATTCCAGAGCCGAAACCCAATGGTAAATTGAGCATTTAGTCTTTTTGGCACGCAGGCCTAAGACTCTCATTATGTGCTCCAACTGACCGCACTTTCAGGTATTCAAGTCGGACGGACATAACGCAGGTATGGATCAGCCACCCCCACCCCCACCCCCCCCCCCCCCCCCCGGTTGCTCAAGTCGCCTTGCCATCACTGAATACCAACGTACTCGCGGCTAAGTTTAAGGCGCGGGTCGGTTTCACCTTGACTTTTTGGCATGAAGCATTTTTAAGAACTCTCCAAGCTCACACATAGCCATACCGTCCTCGGAGGACTGGCTTCACATTCACAGGTTAGCTAGGAGCCACGCCCAGTGTTAGCGATAGAACTCACTTTCCGTACCTAGCTCAAACCTTATCGTTCATAGTATACAGTACAAGCATTTAGTGGGTGTTTTTCCTGGACTTTCACTCCAGTACTTCCTATTACTATCCTTCACAGGCACAACCCATTGAAATCGCAAGCATCACAAGGGTCTTTTCCTGGACTACCACTCCAGTACTTCTTGTTACTGCTCTTCATAGGTCCAACCCATCGATTCGACAAACTACAAGTTTAACCACAGAGTCTTCTCCGGTATGCAAATGCAACATCACCAATCCAGCCCAACCTGTCCAGATGGGCTTCACATAGCATGCATATTCTTTACTATACAGTTCTGTATCTATATGCAAGACTATTGGGGATTCCAAGAATCAACCCAATGGAAATCCACCCTCTGGTGGGGGAATTCCATGCACATGCCAAAAAGGAGGACTTCACATGTACAATAAGGAAGATCGTTACCCTTGACGACCTATTTGGAGCCATGGAATTCTGGCCGGTTGGAGAGCACCGCAGCGGCTTTGCCTCCACAAATCTTGCCTCGGATCTCAATTAGGACCTCAGAATCTCCACTGGTGGTCGGCTCCCTAGCTCCTCCTCCTCCTTGCTCTCCCTTCTCTCTAGCATTTGTAGAAAGAGAACGGCCCAAACAAAAATGAGAATTCTCTTCTCAATTCTGGCCTTAAAGCAGCAGGGAGAAGCTGGGCCACAAGATCCCAGATGAAGGAAATGAACGGCCACAAATTGTCCACAAAGGCCTATTTTTGGGCTGACACGGCCTGTTACACGCCCGTGTCATAGGCCGTGTACCTTAAGCGGCACACAACTGACTTACCCAGGGCAGGATATGGCCATGTGACACGCCTGTGTCATAGGTCGTGTTCCCTGACACGCCTTCAGACATGCTTATTTCTCTGGCTGTGTACACACCCGATTCAACCCGAACAGGACACGGTCATGTGACACGCCCGTGTCACAGGCCGTGTGCCCAGAGACACACTCGTGTCCTGCCCGTGTTCACAAGGCCTCAATGCCTTGGCCAACTCCTAGAGAGGGAAACGGCTATGTGACATGCCCGTGTCACATGTGACACGCCTGTGTCACAGGCTGTGTTCCCCACTCGAGTATCATCGATCACAGTTACTCGAGTGGAGGTCGATGAACCAGAGGAGGACACGCCCATATCGTAGGGCGTGTTCCCTCTCGAGAACTCGTCGAGTGCATTTCATTCAGCACTCGACAGGCTACACAGCCAAACAGAGCAGGACATGACTTGGGACATGCCCGTATCCCAGGACATGTTGCACAACCTGAACCCACCCTTGGAATTTGGGGTGTTACAACCCTCCCCTCCTTATAAGAAATTTTGTCCCGAAATTTTCATACAGTAAGGGAACCAAAAACAAGATGTTATAACTCCAACATATCTGTTACAACAAGAGGTACACTGTACAACAGTTTACACAAACAGCTCGGGAAATTTAGCTCGCATGGTCTGCTCTTTCTCCTATGTTAGCTCCTTACGACCACAGTTGTCACACCGGACTTTGACCATCCTGATTGCCTTGTTCCGCAACTGTTATCGGCTCTATCCTCGATTCGAATGGGCCTAACCTTCATCGTTAGCCCATACTCAACCTTCACACGATCGTTCTCGATCACTTGAGCTGGATCTTTGACAGCTTTCCGAAGCACAGATATGTGAAACACATCATGTAATCCACTCAGTTCTGCCGAAAGAGCTAGCCGATAGGCAGCGTCCCCAACTCGCTCCACCACTTCAAACGGACCAAGATATCTCGGACTCAACTTTTTCAAACGCCACATCCTGGACACGCCTTTGAAGGGTTTGATCTTCAAATATACCCAATCGCCCACCGCGAACTCCACGTTCCAGTGCTTGGCATTGTAGTACTTTTCTTGTTGATCTTGGGCTATCAGTAGCCTCTCTCGAATAGAGTGTATCATTATGTTAGCTTCATCGGCTTCTTTACGCTTATACAGTTTGGATTCGCCTACTTCTGCCCAAGCTAACGGTGTACTGCACTTCCGAACATGCAGAGCTTCAAACGGTGCCATACCGATGATCGCTTAGTAGCTATTATTATAGGCAAACTCCACCATATAGAGATGATCTTCCCATCTCCTACCAAAATCCAAGGCGCACATTCGAAGCATATCCTCCATGGTTTTGTTGGTCCTCTCAGTCTGGCCATCTATTTGGGGATGAAAGGTCATACTGAACGTCAACTTTGTTCCCAACAGTTGATGGATTAGCCTCCAATCGTTTGATGTGAATCGCTCATCACGGTCACTCACGATGCTACGGGGAACACCATGTAGCCGTACGATCTGCTCCACATAGATCTTCTCCAAGACTTCCACTGAATCGTCTTGTTTGTTCGGAAGGAAGTGAGCCACTTTCGTCAACCGGTCTACAATCACCCAGATTGAATCATTCCCGCGTTGATATCTCGGCAACTTGTGCACGAAATCCATTGAAATATCCTCAAACTTCCATTCCGGAATCGGTAACGACTTCAAGAAACCTCCTGGCTCTGGCATTCTACCTTCACCAAAGCACAAGTATGACACTTAGCCATATAATGAGTGATATCTTTCTTTAGTCCTGGCCACTAGAATAACTTTTTCATATCCTTGAACATCTTTGTGCTCCCAGGGTGAATTGAGTATTTTGTAAAATGCACTTCATACAACAATTCTTCTCTCAACTTACCCATACTCGGGACGCACAAACGACCCTCTTTCCGCAAAAGGCCATCATCCCAGGAGAATTGGCCATCTAGCCCATCCTTTGCATAGCGTTGGAGACTTTCATCCAGCTCTGTTTCTCGTCGAACCTTGTCTGCAAGGTCACATTGTACCTCCGTCCAGTTTAAGCATGCATCGGCTGTAGAATTCTTGTCAACACAAGAAATATCTAACACTTCCAACTGCTGGATCAGACGCTCATCATGCATCTGCAACCAATTTGCCCTTGACGGAACCCTCCTACTCAAGGAATTAGCGACCACGTTTCCCTTCCCGGGAGTATAATGAATATCAAAGGTGTAGTCCCCAAGGAACTCCATCCATCTTCGTTGTCGCATATTCAGATCCTTCTGATCCAACAAGTACTTTAGGCTCTTATGGTCCGTAAAGATATCCACTTTTACGTCATAAAGATAATGTCGCCATAACTTAAGTGCAAAGATTACCGTCGCCAACTCCAAGTCATGGATGGGGTAATTGCGCTCATGCACTTTTAATTGGCGTGAGCCATAAGCAATCACTTTCCCAAATTGCGGAAGAACGCAGCCTAAGCCGCTCCCGGAAGCATCACTATAGATCTCATAGCCGTCTGTACCACATGGCGATGTTAGCACAAGCGCCCTGGTCAGACGACTCTTTAGCTCTTCAAACGCTCGTGCGCACTCTAGCTTCCAAATAAACTTCTGATCCTTCCTCGTCAGTGTGGTCAGAGGCAAAGCGATTCGCGAGAAGTTTTCTACAAACCGTCTATAGTATCCTGCCAGTCCAAGGAAACTCCTGACTTCGGCCACCGAAGACAACACCGGCCACTCCTGAATGGCTCTTATCTTTGACAGATCCACTTTTATGCCCTCTCCACTTACCACATGGCCAAGAAAAGCCACTGACGATAGCCAAAACTCACACTTTGAGAACTTAGCATAGAGCTTATTCCTTCGTAAGGTATGCAACACCATCCGCAAGTGGTTTGCATGATCAGCTTCTAATTGAGAGTACACCAAGATATCATCAATGAATACAATCTCAAACAGGTCTAAGTACTCTCGGAACGTTCGGTGCATTAGGTCCATGAACACCGATGGCACATTACATAGCCTAAACAGCATTACCGTGAACTCATAATGATCGTAGCGTGTTCCAAATGCAGTATTGGGAATGTCACCTTCCTGAATCCTCAACTGGTAATATCCAGAATTCAAATCCAATTTGGAATAGACGCTTGATCCCACTAGATTATCGAACAATTCATCTATCCGGGGAATCGGATACTTGTTCTTCTCTGTCAGCTTATTCAATTCACGGTAGTCAATACATAACCGCAAACCACCGTCCTTCTTTTTCACAAACAGAACAAGTACGCTCCAAGGTGACATACTTGGGCATATATATCCCTGCTCCAACAACTCTTTCAATTGGACTTTCAATTTAGTCATTTCCTTTGGCGCGATGCGATATGGCGAGCAGGGCACAGGTTTCGCACCTAGCACCAACTCGATCGTGAAGTCGATCTCCCGCTGGGGTGGTAGCCCAAGAAGATCCTTAGGAAACACATCCGTAAACTCCGATACAATCGGAACATCGCTCATATTGGCCTTTGGCTCAACAACCTGAGTCATCGTGAAGAATAACTCTGCGCCCTTCCGAACAGCATTGATGACTTGGAGTGCAGACATCAAGGTCCCACTCACTCCTCTCATACTAGCAAACTTAGTCTCAAGCACGGTATTTTGGCCCAGTGTGATCTCTTTTGACTTACAATCAATAAAGGCACGCTGCTCTGAAAGCCAGTCCATACCAAAGATCACATCAAATTCTGATATCGGTAGCACAGATGCATTCAAACAGAAATCCTGACTTCCAATTTGAACCGCCACATCACAAGCCATATCAGCAAGCATCAAACAATCATTCGGTAATAACACCCTTACGCTCTCTGTCTTCACATGACTAAGTACTCCAATCCTAGTTACGAAGTCCTTAGATAGAAATGAATGTGAAGCACCCATATCAAACAGTGCACTCGCCAGCGTGTTCTGAATCATAACAAAGCCTGTGGCAATCACATCACACACAAGCTACATACAAAGCATATAATAAGAAAAGCAATTGAAAACTTAACTCATACCTGTGATGACGTAACTCTGCTTTATGGCCTCCTGCTGGCCATGACTGTAGACTCGGGGTTGTACCTGGGATGCAGAGGACTCCACCACTGCCTTTCCCTTCTCAGCATAAGACACTCCCGCATTCTTTTCTCCCTTTGGCGGACCAACCCGACAATCATGGGCTTTGTGCCCCACTCTACCGCAAGTGAAGCAGGTACGAGTCTTTGGCCTCGAAGTTGCACCCGTTGCAACCGTAGAAGGAGCTTGTCCCGACGACTTAGATCTCTTGCCCCATTTCTTGTGAGAGTACGATTTCCCACGGCGGGGCATTTTGAACTCTGGCTTTGTCACAGCCAAGGCCCGCTTTCCTTGCACCCGCTTCATATCCTTCTCCAGCGCACACGCAGTATCGACCAATGCCTGAAACCCTTGGTTCACTGAACTCGGGAGCAGGAATCGCAACTCATCCCACAGTCCTTCGTAGAACCTATTGGTTTTCCGTTGCTCATCGGCGAAGATGGAGCCCGCATAATGTCCTAACCTCGTGAACTCATGCAAGTAAGTCTCAACACTACTTTCTCCTTGCGTCAGCCGTTGGAACGCATTTTCCATGGCAATGCGTTGTGCCGCTGGTAGGTGCTTTGCCAGGAATAGTCGCGAGAACTCCTCAATCGAGATTTGTGTTAACTGTCTGCCCGCTAAGTGGTGTAACTTGATCTCGTCCCACCATAACTGAGCCTCTCCTTCCAATAAGAAGGTGTCCAAGGTGACCTTCTGATCTTCCTCCGTCCTAATCGCCATCATTATACGCTTGACATGCGACAACTAATCCTCCGCCTACGTAGGGGATCCCACACTCGTAAACGTAGGGGGATTGAAACTCATGAACTGCTTCAACTGCCATTTAGGTGCTCACACATCAACAGCCGTAACAGGTTCTGGCCTTCCACCAACCTATTCTAACACCACTGCCGGCTGCGGTTGCCCACCAGGCTGTGCTTGAAACATTGTAAACAGCACCTCAGCAAATAAGCGGACGGTTTCCCCCGAAGGGGGAGGTGTAGGCACCTCAGCTAGTGTCGTAATCTCATTAGAATGCTGGGGCTCCGACTGCCCAGCACCACTACGAGTCACTTATAGGTGAACAAGACACAAATTAGCGACCTCGTACAAGCAATAACAACAAGATAGGAACACGCGAGCTCCTCAAACAAGTGTATTTGCATTCCTAAGTGGACATTCAAGAGTTCATTAGTGTTAGCGTGGTTCGCATGTACACGTGCTCGCCACTCCACAAAAGAATTCGACCACGAATTCAAAATGGAAAGACCGAGATAGCTAATACCAAAAATGTAACGACTTCGTCCGTTCATATAGAATATAATAGAAGGTCTGGCCGGGGGACAACACCATATGCCACAAAATATGTGACGAAGTCACTGGTTAATATCGGAGTTGCACATCCTAACTCATAGCATTCTAGCGGAAGCTTTTAACATAAATACTGAACTCCAACCATGAATGTCCACTGATATAAATACCCACATTTATATAGGAATGTACACCAAATACAATATCGTTTGGCCTTATGGCCTTACAGTTTCTCTTTACAAGTGTGGATTCCAAACATCGGCGCGCAGGCCGGCCACACGTGAACAAAACACTACATTCTTTATTTAGCCTTCAAGGGCTAGCAGCAGCAGCAGCATGGACTTCAGCCCTTATGTGTCCCGCTCGGCTCTCCAGCACCTGCACAGGGACAGCCCACCAAACGGTGGCAAACAAAGCAACAGTCAGCATTCATCAGACTAATTTATAACGACCCTACCCATTTCACGGGGCAGTGGTATTCCTTCCCTGTAGGCATAGCAATTCATAGGTAGATATATAAATATTACACATTGTGCTCTCATGTACAAACAATTCATCACAACTGTCAGCCATACGGTTCAACGATCCGTGCACTCAGGGCACATTCTTGGTGTAATGGCGAACCAGGGTCCCAGCACTGTTCCAGGGCCGAAACCCAATGGTAAATTGAGAATTTAGTCTTTTTGCCGCGTAGGCCTAAGACTCTCATTATGCGCTCCAACTGACCGCACTTTCAGGTCTTCAAGTCGGACGGACATAACGCATGTACGGGTCAGCCACCCCCCATTGCTCAACTCGTCTTGTCATCACCAAATACCAACGTACTCGCGGCTAAGTATAAGGCGCGGGTCGGTTTCACATTGCCTATGTGGCATGAAGCCTTTTTAAGAACTCTCCAAGCTCACACATAGCCATACCGTCCCCGAGGGACTGGCTTCACATTCTCAGGTTAGCTAGGAACCACGCCCAGCGTTAACGACAGAACTCACTTTCCGTCCCTAGCTCTAACCTTATCATTCATAACATACAGCACAATCATTTAGTGGGTGTTTTTCCTGGACTTTCACTCCAGTACTTCCTGTTACTATCCTTCACAGGCACAACCCATTGAAATCGCAAGCATCACAAGGGTCTTTTCCTGGACTACCACTCCAGTACTAACTGTTACTGCCCTTCACAGGTCCAACTCATCGATTCCACAAACTACATGTTTAACCACGGAGTCTTCTCCGGTGTGCAAATGCAACATAACCAATCTATACCAACCCATCCAGATGGGCTTCAAAGAGCATGCCTATTCTGTACTACATAGTTCCGGATCTATATACAAGACTATTGGGGATTCCAAGAATCAACCCAAAGGAAATCCACCCTCTGGTGGGGGAATTCCATGCACATGCCAAAAAGGAGGACTTCACATGTCCAAGAAGTAAGATCGTTACCCTTGACGACCTCTTTGGAGCCATGGAATTCTGGCCGGTTGGAAAGCACTGCAGCGGCTTTGTCTTTATAAATCTGCCCTCGGATCTTGATTCGGAACTCGGAATCTCCACCGGTGGTCGGCTCCCTAGCTCCTCCTCCTCCTTGCACTCCCTTCTCTCTAGCTTTTGTAGAAAGAGAATGTCCCAAACAAAATTGAGAATTCTCTTCTGAATTTCGGCCTTAAAGCAGCAGGGAGAAGCCTGGGCCATCAGATCATAGATGAAGGAAATGAACGGCCACAAATTGTCCACAAAGGTCTATTTTTGGGCTGACATAGCCTGTGGCACACCCGTGTCACAGGCCGTGTACCTTAAGAGGCACACAACTGACTTACCCAGAGCAAGACACGGCCATGTGATACGCATGTGTCATAGGCCGTGTGCCCTTACATGCCTTCAGACATGCCCGTATCTGTGGCCATGTACACACCTGATTCAACCCGAACAGGACACTGCCATGTGACAAGCCCGTGTCATAGGATGTGTGCCCAGAAACACACCCATGTCCTGCCCGTGTTCACAAGGCCTCAATGCCTTGGCCAATTCTAGAGAGGGACACAGCCATATGACATGCCCGTGTCACAGGCCATGTTCCCCACTCGAGTATCGTCGATCCTAGTTACTCGAGTGGAGGTCGGCGAACCAGAGGAGGACACACCCTCTGACATGCCCGTGCCGCAGGGTGTGTTCCCTCTCGAGAACTCGTTGAGTGCATTTCGTCGAGCACTCGACAGGATGCTCAGCCAAACAGAGCAGGACACGGCGTGGGACACGCCCGTGTCCCAGGCCATGTTGCCCAATCTGAACCCACCCTTAGGATTTGGGGTGTTACATAACGAAGGGGGTTTTGAGTATTGCAAAAAAAATAAAGTAAAACACTAATAAACTACTCCTATGCAACGCCGCTATTCGATGCTTTGCTAGGTGAGATGGACGACTACACCGGCCACTATATGCACTGAATCGCTGGGAGGATGGACGAGTAGGCTTGCTGATGAGGTAGTGAGAACGGCGAAATGAGGGTTGAGAACACCTTTTCGCTACGCACACCTTTATCAATCACTAGAGAGGCAGAACCAGATGTGGTGGTAGATGGAAATGCGAGTGCTACTCAAGCAACTAAAGCGGTAAAAAAAACAAGTTCACATAGACATGAAACAAATAATATTTACAACTAAAGTGCACATCATCAACATAAAAACTTTTAAACACAATTACTCAACAAGAAAGCAAGAACAAGTTAAGAGATTGACCGAATCCGAAGGCTCGTCGAGTTGTCGCTGAAGGAATCGTCGGGTTGTCAATCAGCGTCCAAGCTCGGTCCTCAACTACGTCTGGGGTAGAAAAGGCTGTCACTACCTTCCAATGGACCCGTCTTCTTCATGTCTTGATGCAGAAGAAGGTTGCAAGCTTCCATTTGCTTATTGGTTATGGCATCAAACTTGAAATGGAGCTGAAAAGATGAAGGAGGAGGCCGAGTGCAACCGCCGACATGATGTAGGCTTCACGAGCATGGCCGGGGCTTCTCTCCTTGGTTGAGGATGAAGGGCCGAGGTGGAAGGGCGGAGCTTTGCCCTAAAACGGCGGGAGGAATTGTGGGAAAAAGAATCTCCCCATTGGAAGAAAATCTATGCTTAAATAGAAGCAGGTCAGAAAAATAGTCACGCACGATTTGGCGCACGACCGTGCGCTAACCGTGCTTTATTAACTTCCAGGCCAAGCTTGCGGATGAAGAAGCGTTGACCCATGCGTTTTACTCGCACACAGGCACTTCCACCCATGCGTGAAGGAAATGGCATGGGTAAACACAGGGCGCTGGAAATCAAGATAACACAGGGGAACCGTGCATTTTATACGTGCACAGGCACTTCTGCCCATGCATGAACAAAGCGCATGATTAACCATAGATTGGTACAAACAAGAAAGCTACAGGAAAACCGTGTGTTTCCTTCGCGCATGGTTCCGAAGAAACCGTGTGTTAACCGTGCGTGAATATCGTCGAGCTCAGCTCGACGAAATTCATCGAGCTCCACTCGATGTTTCTCCTGCACAATCAAAATGCACGATCAAGAAGAATCGTGTGCTAAGAAAATGCACAACCATGCATTTTACTCAAACCTGAATTCCAGACTTGGGGTAAAACACACCACCTGCATTCAAATAAATAAATCAAAAAGAGGACCCTCCAGCAATGCAGAAATGCTACAAAAGCAACTGGAAAGAGCCCCTGGGGAGCACCATGTGCTTACCCCCAACAACAGAATGCGCAATTGCATACCCTTGGGACAAAACAGTGCACAAAATGGTCATAGATCGGTCGATGCAAATATAACCGAATATCGGTTGAAATGCGGTGCACGAGTGCAAAAATAAGCCTAGATGAGTCCGAAAAACCCTATAAATATCGGACTCATCACATCCATACTTGTAGTACATTCTTTTGGGTCTTACAACCGAAATTGGATTGCACCTCTTGTGATTAGAAGGGTATCTGAAGGGTACTATATATGAATCTTTTCATGGCATACAGTGGTGTGCTGGGTGAGACTTACGTTGCATGGCCACTACCTTGACCTTCCTTGCAGTTCTCCATTTAGAAGCTTTTTCCTTACCTTTGTTGCTAGTGTTGGCACCAAACAAAAAAAGTCCATGTTCCTTCATCTCAATTTCTTCATGAACTCATTTAAAGAAACTTTTTCCATTTTGCACATCCTTAGTTCGACTAGTGGAACACTCATTTTTCTCTTGTCCATTGACAATTTCTTGGTCATAACTGTTTGAGGCTAGTAGAACCTTTTGAAAGATAGTTGGTTGGATTAGTGTTTTCCCCTTGGCATCTATCTTCTTTCATCCCTTTCTCTCATACCCTACACCACTTCTTTATGGTGTGTAGAAGCTATCAATAATTGGAAGAATTGTCTATGGCTTAAAGAATTTAGCCACCAGCTTCCTCCAATTTCTTGATTATTCTTTCTTTTTAAACCAACATGTCATCTTGAACATCGGTGATTTTCTTGAACTAAATTATCTTAGAGTTCATCTAAGAGATCTTGTCCATCTCCTTATCATATTGACCCTTCGGGTGTTTAAGAATTTCAAGCTCTTCAGACTGAATTTAGCAAGATTCTTACTCTTCTTCAATGCCTTAAGAACAGCACCACACTTCGCAACCATATCATCAAAATTGTTCTCTAATTCAGAGTCATCCTCGTCAATTGATGATGACCCTGCCTCTAACTCAGCACCAATCTCATAATCAAATGTAGAAAGTGAAGTTTAGATTTGTACCTCATTAGGATGGGAGTCATCCTGATCCTCTCATTCATTTTGATCCATGAGTCCAGAAATATCTTCTTCTTCAGATTCACTGTCAGATAGTGACAATGGAGCTGTGATTCCTGTCTTGGCAGCATCATGTTCTTCTTCTTCTAATAGTTTCATTAGCCCAACATAGGCTTTTTCTTCTTCGGATTTAGAAGAACTTGAGTCGCTGTTACTCAGGGTCTTCTGCTTTGTAGCTAAGAGTCTCTTCTCAGACCTCTTGCCTGGGTGATATTTTTTTCTTTAGAATTATTACTGGTTTTCCTCTTTGATTGGCAGCCAGCATTCATATGAACTACCTTTCTACACCCAAAGCAAATAATATCATCAGAAATAAATTTATTTTATCTAGTGTCACACATGTCCCTCTTGGGGTCTCTTCTTGATCTTTCTATGCTGTTGTGATGCTTTTTGGAATTAGAGGAGGAGGATTTGTTCTTCTATTGCATCCTCCTTCTCAGCATCTTCTTCAGCTATTATTGGGAATATTGACCTCAATATTCCTAGATTTGAAAACGCATCACCTATAATGCTAAGTTCATATTGTATTTGATGGCATATCTACTTTATGTTTATGCAGGACACTTTTCTGTTGATTGTAAAATAGGTTTACATTAAAGAAGGACTGTACCACTGAGTAGGTATAGCATTGTCCACTATACCGCGGAGTAGGTATAGCAGTGTCCACTATATCGTTGACATACCGTTGAGAAAGAAGTCTTTACTCAACGATATTATGGCGAACAAGATGAATGAAGTAGTTCTCAGCACCAAGGTCGATACCACAGAGAAAGAAGATTATACTCAATGTTATCGCAAAAGTGGGATAAATATTACCATTGAGCCCGTACAAAGTGGCGGGGTTCAAAATTGGTGCTTACGTATAAAGCAAGGATAGACTATTATATTCATGTGCATGCTGATGACAAAGGCATTCCAGGACCGTGCATAAGTCAAAGGTATAAAGGAGATATGTTAGGGCAATGGAACAGTACCCAACAACCCGACCAAGTGCCTCCATAAATTGCAAAGCCTAAAGAGGCACGCTGGGAGCAAGTTAGTTCTTCCTGATTGCTTTTAGAAGAACAAGAGAGATTTAATCAGACTCAAAGCTAAATTTTCATCTAGCTACTGTAGACAAAGATCAAGGATGAGAACGCCCTAACCTATTCTACATGAAGATCAATTTGTTCAGGGACTGCTCTAGAAACTTGCCATCCGCAAGAACAATGGATGAACTAAAGCTTCAAGGTCTCAAATATCTTAAGTCTTCTATTGTATATTAATTCAATCATCCTTTCTATAGGATCTACTTGTAGAGTGAAGTTATAAGGCATTTATGTCTGAGTGTAGGGTTGTACCCCCAGCCTGAGTTGTAGGGTTTGTCTATATTTGAGGTAGGACTTAGAGAAAAGTCATAGGTAGGAAACCAGGAGTATTTTTGAGTTATATGAGTGGGAGTACTGTGAACTATAGGACTTGTGTATATGAGGTAGGATCTGGACGAGAACTGAGAAATAATGAGGGATTTGATTTATAAGCTTTAAGGAGCTGAGTTTTGGAGGAGATTGTCGAGTCTAGCATACTGCTAGATAGGTGGAGAGGGAAAGTGGATGTACTCAGACCTTAGGGAACCACTATAAATATATGTGTGTAGATATGTGTTTGCTTGGTGTGTTATATATCTCTTACAATCTGTTAAATCTTGATAAGTAGCAAAGAAAGTGCAAAGCCACCTATTCACCCCCCTCTAGGTGAGTTAGAATACCACTAATAACAAACTATCAAGTGGTATCAGAGCTAGGTTGGTTGACTAGACTTAATACTCTGACTAGATCCTATAGAGGTAGTCTAACCATCCACCATGACCTCCAGTGAGTCTCATAAGGAGATGAGCTCTATGAAGTTGCCCGTATGCAAAAAGGAGACCTTTGGCATATGGAAGCAGAGGGTGATGCTATTTATGGATGCTTCACACCCTAGGATATATATTATAGTAGAAGAGGGGCCATTCATTATCATGAAAGCATCCAACATTGATCCAAATCTACAAGTTCTCAAGCGATATGCTGATATGACAAAGGATGCGATTGTGCTGGCTATTATGGATAAAAGAGCAAAAAAAACATAGCCAATGCAATTGATGACTCCACCTTTTAGAATTTGGTCCACTACCAAACTAAAAAGGAGATGTAGTACACTCTTATAATGTACATGGAGGGAATAAAAGAAGTAAGGGATGATAGAAAATCCCTTCTTAATCAAGAATATGAAGCCTTTAGGCAGAGCAACAAAGATAGCATATTAGAATGCTATAAATAATTCTTAAAGACAGCCAATGAGCTGAAGATCTATGACAAAGTCTTCATAAATTATGAGATTAATGATAAGTTCCTAAGATCTCTAAATAGAGACTGGGATAATAAGATTTGTGTCATCAAGGAGATGGGGAACTTGACCATCATTCCTCCCCACATACTGTTTGGAAAGCTGCACTCATATGAGATGCATTTAAATATAAGGAGGAGGGGGAGGAGGAGGTTGTTCCCAAGTATCAACAGAAGGAGAAGACAGTGGCCCTCAAGGCTGATGGTTCAAGAAAGAATAAGGAGAGAATCCCCTCTCCTCCCAGGAAATCTACTGAGTCAGAATCTTCTGAACCCAGCACATTAGATGTTGATATGTATGATAGGGAATTTGTTGTCTTCTTTAGGCAGTTCAAGAAGATGACGAAGAGGAGGCAATGGAAGAACAAACATTCCTCCTCTTCAAACTACAAGAAGGACTTCAGAAGATCTGATAAAGATCAAAAAAATCCTAAAGGGGACAGGTATGCCCCTAAATCTAGTAAACATATTTCTACTAACATTATTTGTTATTATTGTAATAAGCTTTGGCATATCATTGTTGACTGCCCAGTCAAGAGAAAGAAGAAGAAGAAGAATGATTGCGATAAGAAGCATCACCATAAGATCAAGAAGTCTAAAAAGACTTTCCATGCTAAGAAGGAGAATAGCAGGAGTCAAAATGACTCAAAATCTTTTGAATCTGAAGATGAAGAAGAAGCCTATATTAGGCTTCATGTTACTGCTGAAGATGATGTCTATCCAGCTGCCAGGATAGGAATTAGAGCTCTTCTGACACATTCAAATAGTGATAATGAGGAAGATGAAGAAAAATATGTATATTCTGTCTTAATGGCCATGACTGAAGAAGAAACTCAAGATGAATCTAATCCTGATGAGGTAATAATACTTAACATGTCTTCTTCAGATTCAGGGTATGAGACATGCCTAAAATCTAAAGAATCGTCCCCATCTGCTGTTGTGAATGGTTCGCATTCTGAGTTTGAGGTCAATCAATTGATTGACAAGTTTGGTTCCCTCCTTGAGGCCTTGGGTAAAATCAAGAAGCTGAAGATCTTGAGGTTCTTAGATCTCTTAAGGCTGAGATGGAGGAAAAGTTGGAGGTGTTCCATCAAATGGACTCTAATTTAATTGAGCTCAAGGGGATCATTGATAATCATACTGAAATAAGAATTCAAATTGAAAAATTTATTAAGAAGCTTGAAAATGAACTCCTTCGGGAGAGGAAGTTAGTGGCCCAATTCTCTAAGCCACAATCAGTGTTAAATATCATTGACTCCTTCTCCTCCCAAAATAATAGCAGGGGATTGGGATTCAATAGAAGGGCAGCAGCTGCTTGGAATAGGGGAAAGGGCAAGGCTCTTGTTAAGCCTCGATCCACCTTTCTGAAGTTCTTACTTCCTTCCAACTTGTATGACCATGATAGCATATATGGTCGCTGGAAGAATGGAAGTTCCTATAGTAAGGGCAAAAATGCACCTAACTATGGAGGGAGAAAGGGTATGGCAATGAGTTCTTTGAAAGCTTCTCATGAGGAAATCCAAATTGCTCATTATAAACCATTTATGTTTGTTACTCCTAATGTACCCAATGCAAAGAGAAGCTTTCTAGCTAAGGCAACTGCAGGCAAAAATGTTTCTTTTACTGCTAACAAGAACCTAGGACCCAAATTCAATTGGGCTCCTAAGGCAAAATGAATTGTCTCTTGTAGGATAGTTCAAGTACCAACCTAAAGCAAATTTGGTACTTATACAATGGGTACTCAAAGCACCTAACAGGAACTGAAAGACTTCTAAAGGATTACTCTCTTGTGAAGAATAGACCAAAGGTCATTTTTAGATACTCTATTAGAGGAGTCACCAAGGGTTATGGTATGATCTCCAATAACATAATCTCCATCACAAGGGTAGCTTATTTTGAGGGGTTGTAACATAACCTTGTAAGTATAAGGAAACTATATGACATAGGTTGTGTCATTGAATTCCACAATGATATGTGTCTAATTAAAAAGTCAAATGACTTAGAGACTATTCTCTCGGGCACAAGGTGTGGAAATATATATTGCTTAGATTTTATTTGTAATAATTGTTGGATGTGGTGGTCAACCTTAAAGAGGGGTGAATAAGGTTTTCAATTAAATTCAGAAATAAAATGAATTTCGATAGGGATATTTATTCTAGAAGCCACCACGGGGCGGTAGGCTACTACTACGTGGCGGTAGGCTACTACCGCGCGGCGGTAGGTCACAAAAACAATTTTCCCCATAAAAAGGTTGTTTATGATTTTCCACACAACCCTCGATATCCTAGCAACAAGAAACCATGAATTCAAGATGAAACAATGGAACTTTAATTTTATTCAATACTAAGAAGAGGTTTACAACAATACAACTAGATCTCCGTGACGCCGGAGATCATAGGCGATGAAATAAACAATTCTCTTTTGGTTTCTATACTAACCCTCAACCAGGACTGGTTGACTCTCTGTCTTCTTCCCAAGAAGATTAACAAGCCAGCTCCTCACCTTCCTCCCAGGAAGGGTCTTAAAGCCCGCTAGATCTCCGAGACCTAGACATCATCCCAATATGATTTCGTACGGAATCTTTCCTGGATTACGACAACCTCCCCGATCGATTTTCCCCACGCACACAATGATTAGAAAATAGAAAAGTACAAATAAAGTTAAAGAAGTTAAAAACTATTGCTCCCTCAAATAAGAATTTCTCTGTATAGCAGTGCACAATCGATGCTTCTGAATGTTATTCTTCTTGCGCTTGATCAACTACTGATGGTCGTTGGAGACTTTACTTTTCGGAGTTCTTTAATCACGAACGGGAGGCAAAAATTTCACTTTTCGTTGCACGGAGACAGTGGTTCGCAATAGCAAAGGCGATGGTTGAACCCTAGACAAATAATTCGCTTCTTTTTCCCTCAGAAAAATAAATGCATGCTTTTATAGTCTCTTTTTAAATAAGTTGTCGCTGGCAGTAATGCTAGTGCCTAGTGGTAGGTCTTTTTTACGTGGTTGCACTAGTTGTCCATTAAATTAGGAAAATAAATTCTAAAATGCTATTTCCCCGCTTTTGGATATCACGGCACGGTAAGGATAATGCCTGACAGTAGTGGTTTCTTCTCATCATTTTGAAATGGCTAGCACTCGGCAGTAGGGCTAGATCCCGGCTATAGGTCCCAGAGAGGAATCATCTCATGCTAAACTTTAATCATGTATTGCTAGTGCCCAGCGGTAGGGCTAGAGCCCTGCGGTAGGTCATAGAGAGGAATCATCTCATGCTCAACTTTAATCTCGTGTCACTAGCGCCAGCAGTAGGTCTAGCACCCGAAGGTAGGTCACAAACATTGGAAATATCATTCTTCATACCTATAAACTTGTACAATATACCCAACACAAGTATGATCAAATATAACTTGGGATTTGTTATTGTCAAACTAAAGAGATGCGGACCATGGGTTCCAACAAACTCCCCCTTTTTATAATATCAAATGTCATTCATGAAATATAAGTCATTAGTGTAATGGCGTTCATGGTATAGTTTAATCCAACAATATGCATGAAATATAACGTGGTTTACAAATCAAGATAGCCCGGTGTGATAGAAGTATGACTCCCCCTATATGTGTGATCCTCCTACATTAGTGTTCCCCTACATGTGCTCCCCATACATGTGTGCTCCCCATATATGTGTGCTCACCCTACATGTGTGACTATCATAGGACTAACTCACGAACAATCAAATCTCCCTCTTTTGATATTATCGAACGGGTCAGGGATTAACGGAAGTGGCTTGTGATTAAGCAGAGAGATGAAGTTTTTGCAAAGCATACACAAATGCATGGGATAAAATATGAACGTGGCACAATAATTACAGAACTAGACACCACAAGCAAAACATTTGATTGAACTATTGGAAGAGCATAAAAATTTCTGGACAAAGCATGTAAATCTAAATACACAAGATTTGGCATATAATGTCAGCTGCTTTATAAAGTTAATATAGTGAAACATTGTCAGCATCATGAATAATAATTGTGTACTAGTACACTTGTGAGATATATAGTCCGTCCAGTTTAGTCCAATTCTAATGCATGGAAGAGTTAGATAGTGTTAGGGCTTGGCGGTTTGGCGGACTGGTATCGACGATTTGTTGATTTGGGGGGGTCTGGCGGTCTTTCTTGGCGGACAGAGAGATTGGTGGCTTGGCAAACTGGTCTCAGTGGTCTGTTGGTTTGGCAGTCTGATGGTTTGGCATGGCAAACAAAAATAGCGATCAATCTGGCAGAGTGTCTTGGTGGGCTGGCGGTTTAACAATTCCTGTCAGTTTGAGAAATCCACAATGCAGTCTTAGCGGTTTGGCAAACTGCTATTGTTGACCCACAACACAGTGTACTGTCCGGGTAGTTTGTCTTCTCTAGTTATGGTTTGGTGGCAACCCGCAGTTGTGGTCTGGTGGCAACCCGTAGTTGCGGTCTGGTGGCAAACCGCAGTTGCGGTCTGGTGGCAAACTGCAGTTGCGGTCTCGTGGCAACTCGCAGATACGATCTCGTGGCAACCCAGATTGGTACTTGACGGTTTCCAGCTAGTCGTGCCGCAGATCTCCAATTGTATAGCCTTGCAGTTTGACTTATTCAAACAGCATAGTTCACGCGGCTTGGGTTTAGTCCCACATTGCTTGTTGTATACTTCTCTCTCCCCCATTTCTACAAATAAGGGGGCATCCCTTTGTATTATTTATTTTTTTGGAGCAATAAAATTTGCGTTTTATTTAGCTCATTTTACATGGTATCAGAGCTAACCGATCCTTTGCTCCAGATTAATTTTTCAAGTATCAGGCAGTCCGAGCGGGCTCATATTTTCTAACCACCCGCTCTTCTTTCATCTCTTTGTGGTTTTCTCTCTTAATTCGCGGTCTTATTTTCTTTTCGCGGTTTGTTTTCTATTAAACGTGATATTTTCTCCTTTGTTCCAGTTTGTTATTCGTTCTCTTGATTCGAGTTCACGGCCTTTTTTCTTCTAACTACTTATGGTCTCCCTCCCGCCCGCCCTCTCCCAGTTACTCTTTTTGCGACTTGTTCTTTATTCTCACGACCTCTGTTGTGTTCACGCGATCTCACTTTCTTTTTGCAGCTTCCTTTGTTCGTATGCTCCTTTCTGTGACTAGTTCTTTTCTGGCCCCTGCTTTTCTATAATGATAGCATTCCGGTGGTGGACGTTATTCATCATCCTCAACATCAGCTTTTCCTTTTCCTTTCTTGAATCCAGATTCTTTCTTGTTAAAAAAATTCTTGAACGAATTTCTTCTTTCAGGGTTCCTCATAAATCTCTTAAACTTCTTTACAAACAAACTCTCCTCATCTTCTTCAACATTTTCATCTATATCACTTTCCTCTTCCTTTTTTGGATTTTAACGCCAATGCTTTCTTTCTAGGCTCCAAATTGTACTCTTGTTGTTGAATCCTTAACTCCACCTCATGAGCTTTAAGATTCCCAATGAGATTCTCAATTTGAAGAGTCTTTAGATCGTGTGACTCTGAGATGGTAGTCACTTTCGGATTGAACTTTGGGGGAAGCAATCTAAGAATCTTCCTTATTAAATCACCATTTGAGAAGTTTTTTCCAAGAACATTGGAGTCATTAACAATTTTACTGAATCTTGTGTATATGGAATCTATATCTTCATCAACATCCATCTTGAACTTTTCAAATTCTGATTCTAATTGGAACTACTTTGAGTCCTTCACCTATGATGACCTTCATGAGTAACTTCAAGTATCAAATATCATATGTAGTTTCACATGCACACACTCGATTAAATTCAGTTCAATCTAACGCACAGAATAAAGCGTTCATTGTCTTAGCGTTATTGTTGTATCTCAGTTTATCAGTATCGTCCCATTTATCCTTAGGTCTCACCATAGTGTCACTTACAACTACCATTGTAGGTGGAGTGTAGCATTGTTCTACCATGCCCCATACTTCAATATCTAATACGATTAGAAAACATCGTATTCGAGTTTTCTTGTAGTTATAGTCCATACTAGTGAATAAGGGAGGTCTATTAGTCCCTTTCCCCTCAGAAAATGTGTGATCTTTATGCGTCATTACTCCCGGTGGTGAAACCTTTTTGGAGCAACCTCGCTTTGATACCAAGTGTTGGATCTAGAGACGCCCTTAGAGAGGGGGGTGGATAAGGGAAAATAATATTTTTTCCACAAATGTAAACCTTAGGTAAAATAATTGAGAAAATTAAGAAGATGTTTTTCACAACCAGAAATATATTTCAAACACTCAAAAATTTAACGAAAATGAAATGAAAACTTTATTTCATAAGTAATGAAAACATAAACAAAGATTCCAATAGAGCTTGAAATCGAGGCTATGAATGAAAAACTTCTTTTGAGTTTTCATTGATCCTTCTCCCAAGGACCAGTGGGCTAAAGCCTATCTCTCCCTAGATATAGCTACTAGCCTCCCCCTAGATCACTCCACGACCTAGTTGTTGCACACAAGGAGACAATTCTCCCCTAAGCCACACGTGGACCTAGTCATCATGCACAAGGAGGCGATTTTTCTACTGATTACACATAATAAAGAAAAAAAATTACAAAATAGATATCTAAAATAAAAAAATCCCTCTGATTTAGATCACTTGAAGAAGATGATGAATCATTTCAGAGGTCGTCGGGGTTTGTATAACACGAATGGTCTCTTCTTCACTCTTGAACTTGCTTGCACACTTAGGTGTTTTTTTGGTTCCACAGGGTTATCTGGCTGAGAATTCTCAATGCAAAAGCTCCTGGAGGTGTGTAGTACGAAATGCATGAAATGTAGTCCTTTTAAGCAATCTGCACTATTTCCCCGCGATAGGTAGATATCGTTTGCGTGATATCTCCCTAGCCTTCCACGTGCCCAACTCTGCAGTTTTTGTGCCAGAATGATGGTGATCATGCTGATCGAGCGCTATCACCCCGGGATAGTTAGATATCGCCTAGCGATATTGGTGAATAATGCATTGTGCCTGAAACCGTCATTAAAATGGCTGTCGTCATCAAGATATCGTACGATGATAGATAGTAATCGCCAGCGATATCTCTGCCTTTGAAAATGTTGCAGCTCAACGTCAATCCAATATTATCAGAGTATTAATCTGGATATATATGCACACCATAAACACATTATGATCAAATACATTTAGGATATGTTATTTTCAAACTAAGGAATACGAAACGTATGCTCCAACAAAAATTCATCGCCTCTAATCAAAAACCTCTTCATACACTTGTCCCTCCAAAAACCCATTAGCAAATAAAATTGATTTAAACTTAAATTAAAATATTAAGAGTGCATAAGTTGTAAGACCCCTTTTTTCACCACTGGGTCTTACAACGAGAACCGATGCCTTATGGTGACTCCAACTACCATGTTAGACACCACTACACGACGTCGATCCTGCCGGCTAAACCGATCACATCATAGTAGGCCAACCAAAGAGAAGTAAGTGAGTAATACAAGTCCACAGATCACAGTTCACTTGCAATATGTATATAAAGAGCAATAGTCCATAATGAGTACAATTATAAAAGAGAGTAGAAAATGGGCTTAAGCCTGGTACATGTCTAATACAAATAATCTCTCTCATAACTCACACATCTAGCAGAAGCAAACTAAAAACCATCCTCGACCTATCACCGAGTAGTAGCGGTGGTGTGTAGCAACTACTCATCAAGTCCTGTCATCCTCCTGCGACCGGTGCAACACCTCGAATTCCTAAAATGATGTGGTTCACCGACCGTTAGTCAAAATACTAAGCCACTATAGTCCTCGCCTCACCCTCGCAACTCCTAGGCACCGTGTGGGGAGGAGAAAAGGAAAGATATTTAAGGTGGAGAATGAACAAGAGCGGGTGACAACTACCCTAGCAGGAGTATGTACAAAGGAACTATAACAAGGTAGCGGTAAGGTAAACAAGGTAAAGTACATAGCAGTAAGCACATGTTACACTATAAATAATAAAAGTACAAGTAAAGAACTACGGCTATCTTCTATCATAGATAAAGTAAAGTAAAGTAAGTTATAGAATATGTAACCTTAACTTATAAGAAGGCTCATACAAACTCATAATTTAAGGGGTCATTTTGCAAGGCCTATCGTATAAAAAGTCACATACCAATTTATACGTTAGGGGTAGGGGTTTAAATACAATGATGATATGATATGCTATGTTATGCTTGTTTAATGTTATGTTCATATAAGTGTAACACACTCACACAACTCTATGTGCATAGACCTTTAGTTCCCCAGTTTTGGAAGCTAGATTCACTCCCAGGAACCTTCGTAGTGGCCAACGGAGACAGTCGATTGGGCCACCCCACTCCTAGACGGGTGACCGCACTACCAGTCCTAGCCCTTGCATACGCATCTAAAGGACACACCAGAATCACCAAGTATTAATGCTGATAAACCTGCAAGTCTTTCATGGTCAAGTGTAGGGTCACTAGGTAAGAATCTCCACAGACACTAGCAAGCCAGTCCCAACCACTACACCCTCCAGAGTCATCATTCCGTCTGTCAGTGCGATGACTAGAGCGAACTGAAGACCTGCCACTTTTATGCACATGCAATTATGATGAATATGAATCTCTAAGCGATCATCTCCCTGGACTAACCCGTTCATCACAGTAACCTTCCGAGCCACTAGCTCCCCGGACTAATCAGTCCATACCTACCGCCGCTAAGCCTACCGCTCGTGAGTCTCAACCAAACTAGCCTCCCGTGACTATGGGGTGAGTGAAAGTGAAGTAATTAGAATTAAACTTGCAATAACAGTTTAGCCTTATAGTTTAGGATTAACCTTAGACAGCCTAGGGCATTCCCTGTGAAGGGCTCTCGAGGGCACTAAGAACTACGATGGGCTGAATAACAAAACTCCCTTTCACAAGGTACTTATTATTGTTGGTATCTACCCTTGTCCCGACTCTACTGATCTTACACCTGATCTAACCCTAAGTGTATTTAGACTTTCTCCAAGGGAAAGACAATCTATCGTCGATCCCGAGCACAACCTTTCCCCTAATCAACCAGGCGCTCACAACTGACTTCCATTGGTGACCTCATACATACTCCCCACTCCCCCCCCCCCATTAAGTCCACCAACTATCTCCTTTATCTCATACCGAGGTTTACATGATTCCTTAATTCTACAGTTTTACTATGTTCAGACCTAATGAGCTACATGATGTACATGAATGGTGATCCCTCCAAATATTCATCCAAATGACCTAAGATTATTGCTGGGAGTCAATAATGGTATTTTAAGATTAAATGCAGAAGATAATATTTTTTCTAATTTATTTGGTATTTATTTAATTTTCTGCAAAATTAAGTCAACTGTACTTTTGAACACCAAGTACAATTTTCTGATATGATATGGCCTTAACAAAATTTTGATAAGAGTATAACATCAAAATAATTATAACTACTGAATTTCACAAATTTCCAAAAGGTTTTAACTTCCAAACTAATTATCAACTAAATAACCACAATGATAGGGCAGAATAGGGAATAATAAAATTTATCATCCAAAAATTATAGAAATATTACCATATCTCCAAAGTAACCAGAAAAGTCTACTGAACAAAAATCATAATTTTTTAGGCAAATTTGGTCACCTATATAAATCATTTAAATATATTCTACATAAGGCACTTTGTGAAGCAACATGTATAAAACCTCCAATAATTTTATAAAAATTCCCAGTGCTTATTATTGCCCAACAAAGTCCTTTGCCCAAGTTTTATAACTTTTCAATGAGTAAATAGTTCATAGTAAATTCCTTGATAAATAGGGAAAACACTAGATTTGTGAATGAAGTACCAAAAATATTAATCCAAAATTCATAACAAAATTTTCAAAGATTAGTGACAATTATTTAAGGTCACTTCCTAAGTTTCATGGACATCCAAGGTCATATGATCATGTAATAAAAATCAAGAGTAAAATTTCCCTAATTGGTTATAATCTATTTCAAAGGGAATATAAGTTCCTAAAGTTTTAAGATACATTCCAAGGGCTTATTTCCACCCTAGGAACTCCTTTACCAAGTTCCAAGACATTCCAAGGACACGTGGTCTCATGTCCTTCATTGAGCTCAAAATGCAACCCTAGGGTTCTAGGGCATCTCAACCCTAAACCACCCAGAATCTCTTGTGGGGGTGTTTTACGTGACAATAAATCAGTGTCCAAAGTTTCACCAACTTTGGATGACGATTGGTCACTCAATCCTTCAAGCGTACTTTTGTCCTAATTTCCCTTGTGAGACCAAACTTTGGTCACCCAAATACCTAATCAAATCAATCCCAAATGGGCTGATATTTTTACTAGAGTTGTTGGGTACACTGTTAATATGTACCAGATTTGGAGAAGCCTCATCTTAATCAATGATATACATCAATTTGTATTTGTTGTATGTTTGAGTTTCATTGTGCAGGTTTAAGAATTGGAAGAAAATTTTCTAAGTACAAGTGTCGACACTTGTGAAGAATTATGTCGACACTTGTGAAGAATTATGTCGACACCTAAAGAAGAAGTTGAGTCGACATCCAGGAATTGTGTCGACACCAACAGAAGAAGTTGTGTCGACACCCAGACTTGTGTCGACACTTGTGAAGAATTGTGTCGACACCTAAAGAAGACGCTGAGTCGATACTCAGACTTGAGTCGACACCTGAGCCAGGAGTTATGTCGACACTGAAAGCAGAAGCTGTGTCGACACCCCGGAGTTATGTCGACACTGGAAGCAGAATTGTGTTGACACACAGGACTTGTGTCGACACATTTAACAGATGTTGTGTCAAGTACCAGAAGAACAACTATGTCGACACATGGAGTGTTGTGTCGACATCATCAAGACTTGTGTCGACACTTAGTCCATTTGTGTCGACACATGTGAAAAAGTTTGCTGAGTGGTTCATGCTGAGTTAGAAAGTCTTTGAAGAAACAGCTGTCATAACCAACCGGTCTAACACCTTTGTCAGAACTGTCAGAAGACTGTTACAAACCGGATCAGCCGGTAATCAGGAGAAACTCTATATAAATGACTGGTTCGATACAACAGTTGAAAAGAAAAAAAAAGGAAAAGAGAACACACAACACTAAGAAGTGTATCCTTCAGAGAGAGTTTTCTACAACAAGAAAAGGGGAAACCCTTACGAAGGCAGATCCAGATCAGTCTGCAAGGAAGATTCAGATCTCATTCTGAATTCAAGGAAGAAGCTATCTGAATATCAACTTCTACAACAAGTGAAGATCAACCTTATTTTGTTCTATAAAGAAGCTTTGAAACGGCTAAGTTGGGTTGGATATGAAGATCAGTTTATTCAAGAACTGATCAAGAAGCTCACATCAGTGAAGAGATTTATCTGGTGAAATTTCTGTATCTCTTAATCAAACAATTTCTGGTAGGATCTGTTGTAAGATCTGTGTTGTAAGCATGTAATTATAAAGGCTGGGGTAGGGCTTTTGCCTGAATTATATGAGCGGGGTTTCACTCTGAGTTGTAAGCCTAGTGACATAGGCTGAGGTAGGGCTGAGGCCTGAGGTAGGGTTCTTGGGAAGAATCTGAGGTAGGACTTGTATAAGTCTGAGCTGTAGGAACCAATCTGGTTTTGAGTTGTAAGATCTGTGGATCTGAGTAAGTGGAAGTAAGTTGGGTCGAATCCAGTTCACTACTGGATAGGCGAAGGGGGAAAGTGGATGTACCCATACCTTGGGGAACCACTATAAATCTGGTGTATGATCTGCTGTGTTCATTGTTCTGTGGTTTACATTATTTCTGTGCTAAGATAGATTTTGCTATTTGCCTAAAATTTTGAAGGAAAAATTAGAACCGATTCACCCCCCCCCCCCTCTAGGTGTCTAGGCTCTTGAAATCAAGTCTTTCAAGTGGTATCAGAGGGAGATTGCTCAAAGATTGACCTAACAGTCTGAGTGGATCTCCAAGGCAAATAACAGATTTCAAGAATGGGTTCAATAGAGAATCAGAAGGAATTTTGATATATGAAACTGCCTATCTATCTGCAGGAAAGAATGCTTTGGCATTTGGAAGGAAAGGGTCAGGTTGTTTATGGAAGCATCTGATCCAAGAATCTACATCACAGTACAAGAGGGTCCCTTCATTCCAATGAAGGTATCAGTTCTGGATGCAAATGTTAAAACCCCTAAGAGCTATTCTGAAATGACTAAGGATGAGATCAACCTGGTAACACTAGACAAAAGAGCACAAAACATTATAATAAGTGTTATAGATGATGTCATATTTCAGGATCTAGTGCACTGTAAAACCTCTAAGGAAATGTGGGACACCCTGATTGTCTACATGGAGGGAACAAAAGAAGTCAGAGAGGATAGGAAATCTATGCTGAATCAAGAATATGAGAGCTTTAGACAAGCCAACACTGACAGCATAGCTGAATGTTACAAGAAGTTCTTCAGGATTGTCAATGAGCTGATGACCTATGGAAGAGTCTTCAGTACATATGAACTGAATGACAAGTTTCTCAGGTCACTAACAAAGGACTGGGACACAAAGATTTGTGCCATCAGAGAAGTGACCAAGCTTGCTGATACACCTCCACCCACACTATTTGGAAAGCTGTTATCATATGAAATGCAGCTCACTGCCAGAAAAGAGGAGGAGAAAAGCAGTAGGCCTGAGTACAAAGAAATGTATGTAGCCTTCAAGGCTGAAGGCACAAGAAAGGGTTGGAGAAGGCCTCCTTCTCCACCCAAAAGGAGTGCTGAGGCTGAAGAAAAAAATCTTGACAACAGCACATCAGATAGTCACAACACTGATGAGGACTTTGCTGTCTTTACAAGGCAATTTCAAAGGTTCATGAAAAAGAAGAAATGGAGAACCAGGCCATCAACATCCTTTTCCAAGGATGAGTATTACAAGAAAAAGAAGACTCCCAAGGAGGACAGGTATGCCTCAAAATCTAGTAAACAAACTAATTCTAAGATTTTTTGTTATTGTTACAACAGGCCTGGACATATCATAGTTGACTGTCAAGACAAGAGGACTGAATCTAAAGATAAGAAGAAGCATCAAGTGAAAGGCAAGTAGGAGAAATCTCTTGTTGCTCAGAAGCAGAAGAGTTGGACAGACTCTTCATCTTCAGGATCAGGAGAAGAAGATGATGCAGAAGCATATGTTGGGCTGATCTCAACAGAAGAGGATTCTAGGGAACTAGAATTCCTACAAATGTTGGACTCCATAAATGGAGCAGAAGACTATTGCTGTAGAGGGCTGATGGCTCTATCAGAAAATGATAGTGTCAGGATCAGCCTGGTCCTAGTAAGGTATATAGTTCTCCCTCAGCTTCAGATTACTGCACTGCATCAGAATCAGAAACATCTACATCAAGAGATGTGGATGGTTCTGAATCTGAAGGGGATGTACATCAACTCATTAATGAGTATGGTGGGTTATTTCAAGCTCTGAAGAGTAGCAAGTTTCTTGTCAAGGTGCAGGCCAAGAAGATTGAGTCTCTGAAGCAGGCTGCATCAGATTCAGCCATGTTGATAGATTCAAAACTGAAGGAGATTGCCAAACTAAAAAACATTACTGTTATTCAGATGGGCACAATCTCTTTCAAGGAAAATCACATCAAGAAACGTGAGGCAAAATTTCAACAAGAAAGAGAGTTAGTGGCTAAATTCTCTAAGCCAAAATCAGTCTTGCCCTTAATAGATAATTTCATTTCTCATAAAGGAAAGACTGGTCTAGGTTTCAAGGGCAGAACTAGGGCCACCAATTTTCATAGAAAAGGTAAGGCCCCAGCACAGCCACTAGCTACAAAGCCCCCTATTTTCTTTAGGAAAGTGATGCAACCAACAAACAGGTATGATCATGATAGTACTCGTGGTTACTGTGAGTATGAAGATCTCATGGTCAAGGGTGCAAATGCCAATAGATCACACTATAGGCAAGCCCATCAGGTTCAAGTGGAAGTCTTGGGGTTTACTGCTCCAGCACCTACACTCAACAGAACTGCTGGCAACAAAGCAGTAAAGTCTGTACCTAAGAGAAGGTATAATAGGTTTGAGTGTTGGTGTTGTGGCAAGGTGGGCCATTTTGCCAGGGATTGTTGGTTCAACACAACTATTAAAACCAAGAGTAGTCTACCTGTCAGAACAGCTACAGGATTTCAACCTAAAAATGACCTAGGACCCAATAACAATTTGGGTTCTAAGGGTAAGTGATTATGTATTTGATGCAGGTGAATCCAAGTGACCATACCCCTATATGGTACTTGGATAGTGGATGTTCCAGACACATGACTGGAATAAGAAGAATGTTGAGGGACTATGTACCCATAGAGAATGGACCCAAAGTAATCTTTGGTGGATCAGAAAAAGGAATCATCAAAGGATTTGGTAATATTTTTAGTGATTAAATTACTATCACTAAAGTGGCTTATGTGAAGGGTCTAAAACATAACCTGATCAGCATAAGTCAACTTAGTGATCTAGGTTATGACATCTCCTTCCTCAAAGGGGAGTGCCAAATAAGAAGGTCAAGTGATCAAGAGATCATTTTGACTGGCACTAGGAAAGGGAATGTATATTGTCTTAACCTAGATTGTGAGTTTGACAACTCACCCATTTGTCTAGTTGCAGGAGAAAAAGCTTCATTATATGTCAAATGGCACAAGAGGCTTGTCCATCTGAACTATAAGTCAATAGGATAGTTGTTTAGCATGGGGTTAGTGAGGAATGGTCATCAAGTCAAGTGCATTAAAGAGGGTGTGTGTTCAGCTTGCCAAAAGGGCAAACATACTAAGTCCTCTTTCCATGCACTTGATATCAAAGATTCAATGAGATGTTTATATCTCTTGCATATGGATTTGTTTGGTCCTATGCCATTTCATAGTCTTGGTAGGAAAGTATACACACTAGTTATTGTGGATGACTATTCTAGATACACATGGGTTTTCTTCTTGAGGCAGAAATCTGAAACCCCAACTATTTTCCAGACTTTTGTTAGACAAATTCAGAATGAACATAACAGTTCAGTGGTCAAAATCAGAAGTGACCATGGAACTGAATTTCAGTCTAAATGTATGACAAAGTTCTGTGATGAACTTGAGATTCATCAGGAATTATCCTCACCTAGAACTCCTCAGCAAAATGGAGTTGCTGAAAGAAAGAATAGGACTCTAATTGAGGCAAGTAGAACACTACTTAGTGACACTACTTGTAACAGCCCAAAGTTCGGAAACAGGCATTTTTGGGTGACACGGCCTGGGACACGGGCGTGTCCCAGGGCGTGTCAGTTGACACGGCCTGCGACACGGGCGTGTCGCAGGGCGTGTCGAGGTTGTGTCGACGATTGGGCTTTGTCTCGACGATTTTTCTCTCGACGATGCGTCGAGAGGGAGGCACACGGCCCAGGACACGGGCGTGTCCAAGGCCGTGTCGCATGCTCGACGATTTTTGCTCGACGATCGTCGAGTGTCGAGAAGTGAGTGTCGAGTGTTGAACACGGCCTGTGACACGGGCGTGTCACAGGGCGTGTCAAATCAGGCGACGAACTCAGCCCGCCGAAGGATTTCGACAGGGCGTGTCTTTGTGCCGTGTCTGGGCACACGGCCTGGGACACGGGCGTGTCACAGGCCGTGTGAAGTCTCGGGATAATTTGGGATTTTTTTCCCCAGGTACACGGCCACAGACACGGGCGTGTCTGAAGGCGTGTTGGTGACACGGCCCATGACACGGGCGTGTCCCATGGGCGTGTCACTGGTTTGGATAAGTCGGTTGACCACCGCTTGAGGCACACGGCCGTGTTTGAGGCCGTGTCGGGTCAAAATCAGTGATTTTGGCAGAATCGTGGCCGTCCATTCCTTCAGTCTAGATCCAAGGGCTGAAGCTTCTTCTTCTTTTTCCTTAAGGGCCGAAATCAGAGAAAGATTTCTCATTTTCTTTGGCCTTGAATTTTCTTCAAGTGAAGAGAGAAAGAGAGAGGGAAAGGAGGAGGAAGAAGGAAAGGGGGCTGCTGTTGGTGGTGCTGCGGTTTACCGACGAGAGATCCGAAGCCAGCGTTGCGGAGGAAACGCTCTTGCGAGTCTTGCAAGCTAGCTTGGAGTCCATGGCACCGAAGCGGTCGTCAAGGGTAACGACTTTTCTTCCTAGCCATGTGAAGGCTTTCCTTTTTGGCATATTTTGTGATTTCCCCCACCAAGAGGTGGCTGATTTTGGAAATCTTTGGGTGGATGCTTGAATCCCCTTGTGTTAGCATATAGATCCGGAAATGGAGTACGGAATAGGCATGCTGTGTGAAGCCCATCTAGACAGGTTAGTCTGGATTGGTGATGTTGCATACGAACCGGAGAAGACTCCGTGATAAACGTGTAGTGTAAGGAGTCTACGGGTTATGCCTGCGAAAAGGAGTAGCAGGAAGTACTGGGGTGGTAGCCCAGAAAAATAGCCATGTGATATTTTTGGGTCCAACCTGTGAGTGAGGCACAGGAAGTACTGGTGAAACCAGGAAAGGCCCTTTTGTGATGCTTGATGTCATAGGGTGTCCACCTGTGAAGCGAGTCACAGGAAGTACTGGTGTGCCCAGGAAAGACCCCTGACATTTGTGCTAGTGCGGTGTCCACCTGTGGAGAGAGTCACAGGAAGTACTGGTGTGCCCAGGAAAGACCCGCTGTTACTGTGAGGAAATGGGTATAGCGAAATACCCAGGCTTGAATGCCAAGAACAGGATTGGTGAGACCGACCCGCGCCTTTGATATAGCCATGAGTACGCCGTACTCGGAGAAGGCAAGGCGATTTGAGCAACGGGGGGTGGAGGATCCGACCTGCGCTATGTCCGTCTGACGTGAGACCAAAAAGTGCGGTCTGTTGGAGCGCATAGCAAGAGTCTTCGGCCTGCGCGCCATGACACAACGGGGGGCTACGGGCCATCCCGGTGTCCGAAGACTAACTCCGGCTGCACGCCATGGAGTAAATGCTCAAGAGATTTACCGTTGGGTGATAACCCTGAGACGGTGGTGGGCAAGAGGTTGCCAGAACACCAAGAATGTGCCCTGAGTGCACGGACCGTTGGGCCGGGCGGCGAACGGTTGTGATGGCTTGTGTGCGTGAAAGCACATTTTGATGATATAGCTTGCCATACTTGTGATCTAATATGCCTGCAGGGAAGATTACCGCTGCCCCGAGAGAAGGGGTAGGGTCGTTATAATTTGGTCAGCTGAACGCTGACCGTTGCTTTTGTTTGCCACCGGTGGGTGGATTGTCCCTTTCCAGGTACTGGAGGGCCGAGCGGCTCGCATAGAGGCTGATGTTCCTGCGGGTGTTGTTGTTGCTGCTGCTGTTAGCCCTCGAAGGCTAAATATGTTCTTTTGAGTGTTTTCTTTTAGTGTGGCCGGCCTGCGCGCCAATCTGTTTTAGGCCACTGTGTGAAAGCCATGTAAGGCCATAAGGCCAACTCTTTGGACTTGGTGTAAGACATTCCTATATATATATATATATATAATGTGGAGTTTTATATTTGGACATTCATGAGGAGTTCAAGTTGTAGTCTAGGCTTCCGCTAGAATGCTTTGTGTTAGGTGCGATGCGCGACTCTGGTATCATCCTGTACCTTCACCGACTGTTTTGTGATATATCCTGTGGGGCCCCGGCCGGACCTTCTAGAATATATCATATGAACGGATGGAGTTGTTACATTTTTGGTATCGGTTGTCTTGGTCGTTCCCTCTCGAAGTCGTGGTCGACTTCTTTTGTGGGGTGGCGAGCACGTGTTTGTGCACACCAAGTCTACGAATGAACTCCTGAATGTCCATGATAGGAATGCATATTTGTGTGTTTGAGGAACCTGTGTGTTCTTCTTTTGTGTTGATTGCTTGGGTACGACCGCTAATGTGTGTGTCTTCTCCACCTTTAGGTGACACGAAGTGGAGCTGGGCCGTCTGAGTCCCAGCGTTCTGATGAAAGTACGGCACCAGCCGCGGTGCCTACACCTCCACCGTCTGAGGAACATGTGCGTTTAGTTGCGGAGGCCTTATTTACCATGATCCACGGTCAGCCCCTTAGGCAGGAACAAGCGGCTGTGAGGCCAGAACAGGTGGAGGCAAGGCCTGAACCTGTTGTGGATGTGGCTCCTCGAGTGGCTGAGAAGCAGCTAACGCGGTTTATGAGTTTCCATCCGCCTACGTTCTCGGGAACGGGAACCCCGACGCAGGCTGAGGATTGGTTATCGCGCGTCAAGCGAGTGATGACGGCGATAGGAACGACGGAGCATCAGAAAGTTACCTTAGCCACCTTCTTGCTTGAAGGAGAAGCTCGGTTATGGTGGGATGAGATGGAGTTGCATCGTTTGGCTGGTCGTCCGTTAACCCAAGTGTCGATGGAAGAATTCTCCCGGCTCTTCCTTGCGAAGCACCTTCCTGTGGCTCAACGGATAGCCATGGAAAATGAATTCCAACGGTTAACTCAAGGTGATGGCAGTGTTGACGCGTACCTGCATGAATTTACTCGCTTGGGGCGGTATGCGGGTTCGATTTTTGCTGATGAGCAGAGGAAGACGAATCAGTTCTATGAAGGACTGAGGGACGAGCTGAGATTCCTTGTGTCCAGTTCTGTGAACCAAGGTTTCCAAGCGTTGGTTGACACCGCGACCGCGTTGGAAAAGGACATGAAAAGGGTGCAAGGGAAGAGAGCGTTGGTGATGACGCAACCGGAGTGGAAGGCGCCCCGATCAGGAAAACCATTTTATAAGAAGAGATGGGGTAAGAAGTCCAAGCCTAGTGGACAAGCTCCTTCATCAGTTGCAACGGGAGCAACATCAGGGGCGACCTCAAAGCCAGACACTCGGATCTGCTTCAATTGTGGTCGGATGGGACATATTGCGCGAGATTGTCGGATGCCGCCAAAGAGTGAAAAGAAGGCGGGTGCATCTTATGCGGAGAAAGGAAAGGCGGTGGTGGATTCCTCTGCCTCGCAGGCGCAACCCCGGGTCTACAATCTTGGCCTGCAAGAGGCCATCAAGCAGAGTGACGTTGTCACAGGTATGAGTTTAGTTTTGTTTATGCTATTGTTTGTATGCTTAGCCTAGTACTCCTATGTTTGTGGTTTGTGTGTGTGTGACATGTTTGTCCTAGGCTTTGTGATGATTCGGGACACGCTGGCGCGAGCACTGTTTGATACAGGTGCATCGCATTCATTTCTGTCTCGTGAGTTTCTTACGCGGCTTGGGATACCCAGTCGTCCAAAGGCAGATAGCGTCAGAGTGGTGTTGCCGAATAGTTGTTGGATGCTTGCGGATCAAGCTTGCGATGTGGCGGTTCAGTTCGGAAGTCGGGATTTTTGTTTAACCGCACTTGTTTTGCCAATATCGGAATTCGATGTGATTTTTGGGATGGATTGGCTTGCGGAGCAGCATGCTATGATTGATTGCCAGTCCAAAGAAATCACGTTGGGCCAAAATACCGAACAGAAGACCAAGTTCGCGGGTATGCGAGGAGTGAGCGGGACGTTGATGTCTGCACTCCAGGTAGTCAAAGCTGTTCGGAAGGGTGCGGAGTGTTACTTTGCACTAATTCAGGCTGTTGAGCCTAAGGCCACTTTGTGCGAGGTTCCGATTGTGGCAGACTTTACAGATGTGTTTCCCGCGGATCTCCCTGGGCTACCACCCCAGCGGGAGATTGACTTCACAATTGAGTTGGTGCCAGGTGCGAAACCTGTGGCCCGCTCGCCATATCGCGTTGCGCCTAAAGAGATGGCTGAGTTGAAGGTTCAACTACAAGAAATGCTAGAGCAAGGTTATATCCGCCCAAGTATGTCACCTTGGAGCGCGCCTGTGCTTTTTGTAAAGAAGAAAGATGGTGGGTTACGGTTGTGTATAGATTATCGTGAATTGAATAAGCTGACCGAGAAGAATAAGTATCCTATACCTCGGATTGATGAGTTATTCGATCAGCTGGTGGGCTCTACCGTCTATTCGAAGTTGGACCTGAAGTCTGGTTATTACCAGTTAAGAATTCGGGAAGGTGACATTCCCAAACCCGCATTTGGAACGCGTTATGGGCATTATGAGTTCACAGTCATGCCCTTTGGATTGTGTAATGCGCCCTCGGTGTTTATGGATCTGATGCACCGTATTTTTCGTGAGTACCTGGATCTGTTTGTGATAGTGTTCATTGATGATATCCTGGTATACTCGAAGTCCAAAGCTGAGCATGAGATTCACTTGCGGTTGGTGTTGAACACGTTGAGGCAAAATCAGCTATATGCCAAGTTCTCGAAGTGCGAGTTTTGGCTATCGTCAGTGGCATTTTTGGGCCATGTGGTGAGTGGAGCGGGCATTGCAGTGGATCCAGCGAAGATAAGAGCCATACAAGATTGGCCAATGTTGTCTTCCGTGGCCGAAGTCAGGAGTTTCCTTGGACTTGCGGGCTACTATAGAAGATTTGTGGAGAACTTCTCGCGGATCGCTTTGCCGCTAACCACACTGACGCGAAAAGATCAGAAGTTCGTTTGGACGCCAGAGTGCGCACGAGCTTTTGAAGAGCTGAAGGTTCGGTTGACCACGGCACCAGTGTTGTCTTCGCCATGTGGAACCGATGGATTTGTGATTTATAGTGATGCCTCAGGGAGCGGCTTAGGCTGCGTTCTTTTGCAGAGTGGAAAGGTGATTGCTTATGGCTCACGCCAATTAAAGGTGCACGAGCGAAACTATCCCGTCCATGATTTGGAATTAGCGGCGGTGATTTTTGCACTCAAGTTGTGGAGACACTACCTTTATGGAGTGAAGGTGGAGATCTATACCGATCATAAGAGCCTAAAGTATCTTTTGGAGCAAAAAGACTTGAATATGCGACAACGAAGGTGGTTGGAGTTCCTTGGGGACTACACTTTTGAGATTCACTATACACCCGGGAAGGGGAATGTTGTCGCGGATGCCTTGAGTCGGCGAGTTCCGGTTAGAGCAAATTGGTTACAAAGGCATGATGAACGTCTTATCCAGGAGTTGGAGGCATTGGAGATCTATTGTGTTGACAAGAATTCCACTGTCATTGCATGTTTGAACTGGACTGAGGTGCAATGTGACCTTGCAGACCGAGTTCGACGGGCAACGGAGTTGGATGACGATCTCTTACGCTATGTGAATGAAGGGCCAGAAGGCAAATTCACCTGGAATGACGGTCTTTTGCGAAAAGAGGGCCGGTTGTGCGTCCCAAATGTGGGGAAGCTGAGGGAAGAACTGATGTATGAAGCGCATTATACCAAGTATTCCATTCACCCCGGGAGCACAAAGTTGTTCAATGATATGAAGAAGCTTTTCTGGTGGCCAGGGCTCAAGAAAGATGTTGCCCTTTATGTATCCAAATGCCAAACATGTGCGATGGTGAAGGCGGAATGCCAAAAGCCGGGCAGTTATTTAAAGTCACTGCCGATCCCAGTGTGGAAATTTGATGATATTTCCATGGATTTTGTGCATGGGTTGCCAAGATCGCAGTGAGGAAATGATTTCATTTGGGTGATAGTTGACCGGCTAACAAAAGTAGCACATTTTCTCCCGAACAGGCGGGATGATTCGGTTGAAAGTTTGGCAAAGTTATATGTTGACCAGATGGTGCGTCTTCACGGTGTTCCTCGGAGCATCGTAAGTGATCGAGATGGGTGATTCACGTCAAATGATTGGAGGCTAGTTCACCGACTGTTGGGCACGAAGTTGACTTTCAGTACGGCCTTTCATCCCCAAACGGATGGCCAAACTGAACGTACCAACAGAACAATGGAAGACATGCTCCGAATGTGCGCCCTTGACTTTGGAAAGAGATGGGAAGATCATCTCTATATGGTCGAGTTTGCATATAATAACAGCTACCAGGCAAGCATTGGGATGGCACCATATGAAGCCCTATATGGAAGGAAGTGTCGTACTCCCTTGGCTTGGGTAGAAGCGGGCGAAGCTCGGGTTGTTAAACCAAATGAGATGGATGACGCAAACTCAACCATTCGGACTATTCGAGAGAGATTGCTTATTGCTCAAGATCGACAAGCGAAGTACTACAACGCCAAGCACCGGAACGTCGAATTTGCGGTTGGCGATTGGGTCTACTTGAAGATCAAGCCATTCAAAGGTGTCTCCAGGATTCGACGATTGAAAAAGTTGAGTCCAAGATATTTGGGTCCATTTGAAGTGGTTGAGCGAGTTGGCGAAGCGGCTTATCGGCTAGCTCTGTCGGCGGACTTGGGTGGGTTACATGATGTCTTTCACATCTCGGTACTTCGGAAGGCCGTGAAAGATCCAGCTCAAGTGATCGCGGATGATCGTGTGCCGGTGGAGTATGGGCTAACAACGAGAGTTAGACCCATCCAGATCGAAGATCGAGCCGAGAAACAGTTGCGGAACAAGACGGTCGGTATGGTAAAAGTCCGGTGGGACAACTGCGGCCGTGAAGAACTGACATGGGAGCGCGAGCAGACCATGCGAGCAGAGTTCCCAGAGCTGTTTTTGTAATCTGTAGCGAGAATATTGTAACATCAACTTTTAGATATGTTGTCACATTTTCTTGCTGTTTTCTATTGCCTTTCCTATGTCTGAATTTCGAGGACGAAATTTCTTGTAGGAGGGGAGGATTGTAACAGCCCAAAGTTCGGAAACAGGCATTTTTGGGTGACACGGCCTGGGACACGGGCGTGTCCCAGGGCGTGTCAGTTGACACGGCCTGCGACACGGGCGTGTCGAAGGGCGTGTCGAGGTTGTGTCGACGATTGGGCTTTGTCTCGATGATTTTTCTCTCGACGATGCGTCGAGAGGGAGGCACACGGCCCAGGACACGGGCGTGTCCAAGGCCGTGTCGCATGCTCGACGATTTTTGCTCGACGATCGTCGAGTGTCGAGAAGTGAGTGTCGAGTGTTGAACACGGCCTGTGACACGGGCGTGTCACAGGGCGTGTCAAATCAGGCGACGAACTCAGCCCGCCGAAGGATTTCGACAGGGCGTGTCTTTGTGCCGTGTCTGGGCACACGGCCTGGGACACGGGCGTGTCACAGGCCGTGTGAAGTCTCGGGATAATTTGGGATTTTTTTCCCAGGTACACGGCCACAGACACGGGCGTGTCTGAAGGCGTGTTGGTGACACGGCCCATGACACGGGCGTGTCCCATGGGCGTGTCACTGGTTTGGATAAGTCGGTTGACCACCGCTTGAGGCACACGGCCTGGCACACGGCCGTGTTCGAGGCCGTGTCGGGTCAAAATCAGTGATTTTGGCAGAATCGTGGCCGTCCATTCCTTCAGTCTAGATCCAAGGGCTGAAGCTTCTTCTTCTTTTTCCTTAAGGGCCGAAATCAGAGAAAGATTTCTCATTTTCTTTGGCCTTGAATTTTCTTCAAGTGAAGAGAGAAAGAGAGAGGGAAAGGAGGAGGAAGAAGGAAAGGGGGCTGCTGTTGGGGGTGCTGCGGTTTACCGACGAGAGATCCGAAGCCAGCGTTGCGGAGGAAACGCTCTTGCGAGTCTTGCAAGCTAGCTTGGAGTCCATGGCACCGAAGCGGTCGTCAAGGGTAACGACTTTTCTTCCTAGCCATGTGAAGGCTTTCCTTTTTGGCATATTTTGTGATTTCCCCCACCAAGAGGTGGCTGATTTTGGAAATCTTTGGGTGGATGCTTGAATCCCCTTGTGTTAGCATATAGATCCGGAAATGGAGTACGGAATAGGCATGCTGTGTGAAGCCCATCTAGACAGGTTAGTCTGGATTGGTGATGTTGCATACGAACCGGAGAAGACTCCGTGATAAACGTGTAGTGTAAGGAGTCTACGGGTTATGCCTGCGAAAAGGAGTAGCAGGAAGTACTGGGGTGGTAGCCCAGAAAAATAGCCATGTGATATTTTTGGGTCCAACCTGTGAGTGAGGCACAGGAAGTACTGGTGAAACCAGGAAAGGCCCTTTTGTGATGCTTGATGTCATAGGGTGTCCACCTGTGAAGCGAGTCACAGGAAGTACTGGTGTGCCCAGGAAAGACCTCTGACATTTGTGCTAGTGCGGTGTCCACCTGTGGAGAGAGTCACAGGAAGTACTGGTGTGCCCAGGAAAGACCCGCTGTTGCTGTGAGGAAATGGGTATAGCGAAATACCCAGGCTTGAATGCCAAGAACAGGATTGGTGAGACCGACCCGCGCCTTTGATATAGCCATGAGTACGCCGTACTCGGAGAAGGCAAGGCGATTTGAGCAACGGGGGGTGGAGGATCCGACCTGCGCTATGTCCGTCTGACGTGAGACCAAAAAGTGCAGTCTGTTGGAGCGCATAGCAAGAGTCTTCGGCCTGCGCGCCATGACACAACGGGGGGCTACGGGCCATCCCGGTGTCCGAAGACTAACTCCGGCTGCACGCCATGGAGTAAATGCTCAAGAGATTTACCGTTAGGTGATAACCCTGAGACGGTGGTGGGAAAGAGGTTGCCAGAACACCAAGAATGTGCCCTGAGTGCACGGACCGTTGGGCCGGGCGGCGAACGGTTGTGATAGCTTGTGTGCGTGAAAGCACATTTTGATGATATAGCTTGTCATACTTGTGATCTAATATGCCTGCAGGGAAGATTACCGCTGCCCCGAGAGAAGGGGTAGGGTCGTTATAATTTGGTCAGCTGAACGCTGACCGTTGCTTTTGTTTGCCACCGGTGGGTGGATTGTCCCTTTCCAGGTACTGGAGGGCCGAGCGGCTCGCATAGAGGCTGATGTTCCTGCGGGTGTTGCTGCTGCTGCTGCTGTTAGCCCTCGAAGGCTAAATATGTTCTTTTGAGTGTTTTCTTTTAGTGTGGCCGGCCTGCGCGCCAATCTGTTTTAGGCCACTGTGTGAAAGCCATGTAAGGCCATAAGGCCAACTCTTTTGACTTGGTGTAAGACATTCCTATATATATATATAAAATGTGGAGTTTTATATTTGGACATTCATGAGGAGTTCAAGTTGTAGTCTAGGCTTCCGCTAGAATGCTTTGTGTTAGGTGCGATGCGCGACTCTGGTATCATCATATACCTTCACCGACTGTTTTGTGATATTTCCTGTGGGGCCCCGGCCGGACCTTCTAGAATATATCATATGAATGGATGGAGTTGTTACACTACTCTCCCTGAGTACTTCTGGGCTGAGACAGCAAATACTACATGTCATGTTCTCAATAGAACCTCCATCAATAAGAAATATAAGATGACCCCCTATCAGATTTTGAAAGACAGAAAACCAAACATTTCCTACTTTAGAATCTTTGGTAGCAAGTGTTATGTATTAGTTAATGGTAAGCACTACCAAACAAAGTTTGCTACCAAATCCCTAGAAGGGATATTTTTTGGGTACAGCAATAATAGTAGGGCATACAAAATCGACAACTTAACTACACATGTTGTAGAGGAATTTGTCCATGTTGTATTTGATGAATCTAAGTTGATTAACAGTAAATTGTCTAGTTCTTCAGTTAGTTCTACAGGTCTAACAGACAGTCTGTACAAGCTGACCATCAATGAAGAGGTACCTGCTAGGCTGGATGAGGAAAAAGATGCTTGCTGTCCAGGGGGAGAACAAGTCTCACTGGATGAAGAAGACAATGAGGAGCATCAGGTTGAGGAAAATGAAGAAGGCCATGAGATTGACAGATTTCCTCCAGTAAGAAAACACTTGAAGGATCATCCAGCATACCAAATTATTGGTGATGCAAGTCAAGGTGTTCTAACAAGAAGCAAAAGTATGAACACGGTCTTATGTTCTAGCTTCTTGTCACAAATAGAACCCAAAAAGTTTGAAGAAGCCATGCTAGACACAAACTGGATTGATGTTATGCAAGAAGAGCTGACTCAATTCAAAAGATGTAATGTATGGGAACTGGTTCCTAAACCAAAGGATCACAACATCATAGGAACCAAGTGGATCTACAGAAACAAACTTAATGAGAATGGCACTATAATCAAGAACAAGGCCAGATTGGTAGCAAAAGGCTACAAGCAAGAGGAATGGATTGACTTTGATCAAACTTTTGCCCCAGTGGTAAGGTTGGAGGCTATAAGATTGTTCTTGGCCTATGTTGTCTATCAAGGGTTTAAGGTATATCAGATGGATGTAAAGTCAGCATTTCTGAATAGTGACTTAAAAGAGGAAGTCTTTATTGAACAACCCTCATGTTTTGTAGACTCTCATTATCCCGATTATGTATATAGGCTTAGGAAAGCTCTATATGGTTTAAAACAAGCCCCAAGGGCATGGTATGAAACCTTATCTGCTTTTCTTATTGAAAATAAGTTCTCTAGAGGAAAGATAGACAAAACTCTATTCTTTAGGGAATCTAAAGGCAAGATAATCCTAGTCCAGATATATGTTGATGACATTATATTTGGTTCAACTGAAAACAACCTTTGTAGGAAGTTTGTCAAACTTATGCAAGGGAAGTTTGAGATGAGCAGTATGGGTGAGCTGAAGTTCTTTTTGGGACTTCAAGTTAGACAGACTGATGATGGATTGTCCATATCTCAATCAAAGTTCACCAAGGAGTTGATTAAGAAATATGGAATGGACTCAGCCTCCACCATGAAAACTCCAATGGGAACAAGTATGCCTATAGGCAAAGATGAGGCAAGGAAACCTGTTGATGAGTCTTTGTATAGAGGGATAATTGGCTCCCTACTTTATTTGACTACTAGTAGACCTTACATCATGTATGCAACATGTGTCTGTGCTAGGTACCAAGCTTGCCCAAAGGAATCTCATTATACCGCAGTTAAAAGAATTTTGAGATATCTTAAGGGCACACCTAATCTAGGCCTTTGGTACCCAAAGAATAGAGATTTCTTACTAATAGGTTTCTCAGATGCAGACTTTGTAGGATGCAAAGAAGACAGGAAGATTACAACAGGAACCTGTCAATTCCTAGGAGGAAGGCTGGTATCATGGTGCAGCAAGAAGAAAATAAGTGTAGTTATATCAACAGCTGAGTCTGAGTATGTAGCTGTAGGTAGTTGATGTGCACCGTTGTTTTGGATAAAGCACCAACTAGAAGATTATGACATCAAGTTAAGTAGAATTCCACTATTTTGTGATTCTACCAGTGCTATTTCTATTGCTAAGAATCATGTATGACACAGTAGAACCAAGCATATAGAAATTAAGTTTCATTTCATCAGAGAATATGTTGAGAAGGAAGATATTAGTCTAGAGTTTGTGAATACAAATAATCAAATAGCTGATATATTTACAAAACCTCTGGATGAAATTAAATTCAACTATTTTAAAATTAAATTAGGTATGTTGAACCTAGAATAGGTTAGCACAAGCTTCCCTAAGAAGAATATGTAAGTACAAAATTTCTCAGGAAATTTATCAAAGTACAAAGTTTGTGTCGACAGAAGCACAATTGTGTCGATAGAAGCACAATTGTGTCGACACACTCAGTATGTTGTGTCGACAAAGAAAAAGGATGTGTCGACACAGAAACAGTATTTGTGTCGACAGAAGAATAGGTGTCGACACAACCTTGTCGAGACCTTATATCTAGAGGATTTTTCGTGTCGACACACAAAAGTTGGTGTTGACACAACTATATCAAGACATGACCAGCCCGTGTCGACTCTGACACAAGTATGTCGACATCTAGACATGTCGACTAAACCTAAGTTTTGTCGAGACCTAGGTCATTTTTGTTGAAACATGTAAAAATTTTGTCGACTATGGCTCGTCTTTTGACCTGCCCTTTATGCTAACACTATAAATAGGCAAAGCCAAAATCTGGTCGACTACGCTTTCAGAAATCTAGGATCTGCACCTTGTGTCGACAAAGACCTTCTCTTCTTTTCTCTTACATCTCTCTCGACAATGGCGCCTCACCAAGATTATAAGGTGAATGAAGGATATGAGCTGGTTCGTGGAGGATTCACGACACTTCACAAGAAATCCAGGGTGTCATTACCCTAATTTTTGATAATGGTTTAGATTTCTTGGTCTCGGAACCAACAAAAATTTGGAAAAAGAAAGTAATGGAATTTTATTCATCTGCTACTGTGGACCCAGAAGGGAAGAAGATCAAAGCCACAGTTCAGGATTCACGAGTTAGACTAACACTAAAGACTATCAGGAAATCACTCCAACTTCCCATGGTCAAGGATGATGAAGAAATTGTTCCATCTGGTACTAAAGAAGCACTAAGTTGGTGCGGGCTAAACCATAATATCAAGTTTGGATCATCTGTTGCCCGGAAAGGGATGAATTCCCAAGGAAAGTTTCTGTATGAGGTAGTTGGCAAGGTAATTCTGTGTAAGACTGGTGGACATGACAGAATTTCAGTCCACATGTTCAATCTAATGACAAGGATTATTTTCACCATAAAAACAGACTGGGCATCAATAGTTTTTGATAAGCTTCAAGAAGGAATAAAGAAACCAAATCTGGGAAGGATTTTGAGTTTATGTCTATCTGCTATAATACCAGATGTTTTGAACCAATTTCTAGGAACCAAAATCAACCACATGAGGAGGATGGATGTACGAATTCTATCTAGATGGGATAGAGTTTTGACAAATGAAGTATCTACTCCACAGAAAGCTGTTAAGAAAGATAAACAGCAGAAAAAGGTTATTCCACAAGCAGAATCCTCAGTGATTCTGAAGAAGAATTGTTCTTCAGTTCAGATGAAGACATGCAACAAAAAGAAGCACGGGATCAAGTGGAGAGCAGTATGCTCTTAGAGCAACAGGTAGTCTCCACTCTAGGGGGAGAAAATCCTGAACCAACAGTACAAGACACTGTACAGGTTGAGCTACCTGCCCAAGGGGGAGGTGTTACTGCAGCTGCTCTAGAAAGTGAGAATGCTGCTGATACTATTATGGAAATAGTGTCAGAAATCAATAATGAAGAACTGCTAAATGTTGAGAAAGAAGCACAAAATGAGCAGATACAAGATACTGCTGAAAATATTCAAGTAAGTATCTCCTTTATAGAGAATGACCTGGACAAAGATCTGGATGTCCAGGGAGATCCATCTATTTTCCAAACAAATTTTGTTCCTCCTATTCAGTTGCAGCAAGAGGTAACTATGGAAGAGCTATTCCTTGAACACCCAACAGCAGGGACTGAGGGGGAGCAGCAAATCATAGAAAATAACTACCAGGAACTGAGGTGGATATGTCTCAGTATGCCCCAACTGATAAGGAACCAGTGAATATACAAAGTTCCTCGGAATCTTCTGATGATGAAGAAGCCTCAATGGCTAAGAAAAGGAAGTTAGCAGCCTTAAGAAAACGGAGCTCAGGCTATAAAAAGGCCTTACAAACAGTCACACCACCACCTGCTCCAAGAATGGATTTCAGTTCCCTACTGATCCAATTGCAAGTGAAATTAGATGAGCAAATGCAGTCTTTGGAAAGGTATGTGGATGAAACACATAAAGATTTGTAATTCAATCTGGCTCAAGATATCAAATCAATCAGATTTGAAGTAAATCAAAATAAAATGGAAATGACAGATTGCTTCCATAAGGGAGGAAATGTCGTGGTATACTTAGCAAAGCAACAACAAGAACTCAACACTAAAGTGGAATACATTGCAGTTAAGCAAGGATATGTTCTTGAGAATCAAATCTGGATGAATGATAATCTCAAAGAGTCACACTTTGCCATTCTAACACAGATTGATAATCTAACAACTGTTGTCAAAGCTGAAGTGTCCAAGTAGATCAAAGAATATCTAGCTGCTGTTCAGGACACATTTACAAAATCTCACAAGAATATTTCTGATTTCTTGCAGAAGTTCAGAAATTATTACAAAGAAGGAAGAGATTATCTTGTTAACCAAGTCAGATTTCAGAAGAATGATCTGAGAGATCATATTGAAAGAGAAGTCATAAAGGGGGAGAGGGTGTTAGTCAAAGCCAGCTCAGATCATGCTAAATGGATATCAAATAGCATCAGAGCAACTCTTGGATATCCCCCCTTATGTGATGATGACAATGTTGCTGAGTCTGGAGTGCAACCTGCCTATATTGAAGGAGATCAACCTGAAGTTGCTCAGGTCATTTACCCTCCAGCTGATTTTGACATGGTTCACTAAGAAGTTCAGTCAATGTGCAGCCCTCCACAGGAGGCTAAAAATATTATTATTGAAAAAGTGGAAATGTCAGAGGCTGCCAAGGAAGCTCAGAAGGAAGCACAACTGTCCAAGAAAAGGTTTAGAGAACAGGCTGAGTTGAAGTCTGATTTTGAGCAATGGAGCCCTACTTCCAGGAACATTATATTGACTGCCTGGAAAGCTGTCAAGGACAAGACCTATGAAAGGGGTAAATGGTATACTGATCAAGAGTGGAACAAGTATCAAGCCAGACAGGAAGTCATTCTTCAATACAGAAGGAAAGCAAAGGCTGGGAAGTTACCTGCTAATGCTCTGGAGCCTAGCAAGTACTTCTCAAATCCTTTTCATTATTTTGAAAGGCAAAGGATAAGGACTGAAGAACAGAAAAAGAAGGATCTAAAAGGAAAGAAACATGCTGATGATGATGAACCTACTGTGCAGGCTCAGATCAGATCAGGAAAAGGCATTGTGATTAAGGAGCCTAGTCAATTATAGTATAGTTAGGCTTATGTATAGAACAATGTAACATTTTGGCTTTTGTTCTAAAGAAAACTGTGTAAACTTAAAATTTCTCTCTAATTAAATGAAATCAGTTTCAGTATTCATTTCAGTTGTTTATAATGCTTATATGTTACCCTGCAGTGAAATGTATGTACATCTATTTCTTTTTATGTGTTTTATTATGAGTGATGTATATCTTTGACTAAAGGTTATGACTTCTCCAAATAGGGGGAGATTGTTGGGTATACTATTAATATGTACCAGATTTGGAGAAGCCTCATCTTAATTAATGATATACATCAATTTGTATTTGATATATGTTTGAGTTTCATTGTGCAGGTTTAAGAATTGGAAGAAAATTTTTAAAGTACAAGTGTCGACACTTGTGAAGAATTATGTCGACACTTGTGAAGAATTATGTCGACGCCTAAAGAAGAATTTGAGTCGACATCCAGGCATTGTGTCGACACCAACAGAAGAAGCTGTGTCGACACCCAGACTTGTGTCGACACTTGTGAAGAATTGTGTCGACACCTAAATAAGAAGCTGAGTCGACACTCGGACTTGAGTCGACACCTGAGCCAGGAGTTATGTCGATACTGAAAGCAGAAGTTGTGTTGACACTCAGGAGTTATGTCGACACTGGAAGCAGAATTGTGTCGATACACAGGACTTGTGTCGACACATTTAACAGATGTTTTGTCGAGTACCAGAAGAATGACTATGTCGACACATGGAGTGTTGTGTTGACATCATCAAGACTTGTGTCGACACTTAGTCCATTTGTGTTGACACATGTGAAGCAGTTTGCTGAGTGGTTCATGCTGAGTTAGAAAGTCTTTGAAGAAACAGCTGTCATAACCAACCGGTCTGACACCTTTGTCATAACTGTTAGAAGACTGTTACAAACCGGATCAGCCAGTAATCAGGAGAAACTCTATATAAAGGACTGGTTCGATACAACAGTTGAAAAGAAAAAAAGGAAAAGAGAACACACAACACTAAGAAGTGTATCCTTTAGAGAGAGTTTTCTACAACAAGAAAAGGGGAAACCCTTACGAAGGCAGATCCAGATCAGTCAGCAAGGAAGATTCAGATCTCATTCTGAATTCAAGGAGGAAGCTATCTGAAGATCAACTTCTACAACAAGTGAAGATCAACCTTATTTTATTCTATCAAGAAGCTTTGAAACGGCTAAGTCGGGTTGGATCTGAAGATCAGTTTATTCAAGAACTGATCAAGAAGCTCACACCAGTGAAGAGATTTATTTGGTGAAATTTCAGTATCTCTTAATCAAACAATTTTTTGTAGGATCTGTTGTAAGATCTGGGTTGTAAGCCTGTAATTATAAAGGCTGAGGTAGGGCTTTTGCCTGAGTTATAGGAGTGGGGTTTCACTCTGAGTTGTAAGCTTAGTGACATAGGTTGAGGTAGGGCTGAGGCCTGAGGTAGGGTTCTTGGGAAGAATCTGAGGTAGGACTTATATAAGTCTGAGCTGTAGGAACCAATCTGGTTCTGAGTTGTAAGATCTGTGGATCTGAGTAAGTGGAAGGAAGTTAGGCTGAATCCAGTTCACTACTGGATAGGAGAAAGGGGAAAGTGGATGTACCCATACCTTGGGGAACCACTATAAATATGGTGTATGTTGTGATGTATTCATTGTTCTGTGGTTTACATTGTTTCTGTGCTGAGATAGATTTTGCTATTTGCCTAAAATTTTGAAGGAAAAATTAGAACTTATTCACCCCCCCCCCCCTCTAGGTGTCTAGGCTCTTAAAATCAAGTCTTTCAAGAGTCATATCATAACCCTAGTGGTCAACCACCAAAATATTGGGAGGTTTTGAGGTCCATAGACCCTAAAATTGAATCATACATGATTTAATAAATTTTTACAAAACTATAGAAAAATATTCTCCAAAAATTCCCATTTTTGGATATAATGAGGGGGTTAGTATAATTAGCCTATGTTCTAAATTTCAAGGCATTTGCCTAATTGGTTTAGTGGGGGCACTCAAATTAGTCTCTGATCAGGCCTTTTTATAGGCTGCACCATTTTGAGTGTTGTATTCAGACCATTGACCCAAATGGGTTGACATTAATTTTAAAATAAAGTAGCCCCAAGGGATACAACTTTCATGTTGTTCGCGTTTACTGTAGTGGAATCTAAGTATTTTTAATATTTAAAACCACTCACTGCTCAAAGTGTGACAAAATCAAATGAAATGAAATGATGATAATCCTATTTAATTCATCTGGTGGCACCAATCTTAAAGCAAATTGGGTGGCTTACCGTCATCATCCCCAGCGTGCCAACAGTCACGATTCTCCATCTGTTACATGATATGTAATAGAGGGTCTGTCCGGGGCCCCACACCATATGCCACAAACAGGCGGCGGGTTATAGGTTAATATCAAAGACTAGTACACGCATCCTAACTTAGAGCATTCTAGCGGAAGCATTAGGGGTTATTACTGAACTCATCGGTCATGAATGTCCATGATATATAAACAACCACATTTATATATCTCACAGGAATGTATACAAAATACACAAAATGTTTGGCTTAAGGCCTTACAGTTATTCATCACAAGTGTGGATTACATATATCGGTACGCAGGTCGGCCACACATGAAACTGTAATACTTTTATTCATTTGGCCTTCGAGGGCCAGCATAGTAGTAGCCAGCGCTTCAGCCCACTATTTTCTGCTCAGCTCTCCTGCACCTGCATGGGGACAATCCACCGCAATAGTAGTAAATAAAGCAACGGTCAGCATTCAGCTGACCAATTTATAATGACCCTAGCCCTTTCCCGGGGTAGTGGTATTCCTTCCTTGCAGGCATAGCATTTTCACAAGCAGATATATCACAAAATGTGCACTCACGCACAATTAAATATATCACAAATCGACTGCATGTCCCGACGCTCCGTACACTCCGGGTACATTATCGGTGTACTGGAAAACCAGGGTCCCACCACCGTTCTCAGGTCACAGACCCAACTGTAAACATTGAGCATTCATGCTCCACGGCCGGAGACTTTAGTATTGATGGAGGATAACCCAAGACTCTCATTATGTGATCCTAACGAAGCTAATAACTTAGGCACTCAAGTTACACAACCATAATGCGAATACAGTTCGGCCCTTGCTTATTGCTTAAATTGCCAGTTCAATGTCTAGACTAATGTGGGTCGGCTTCCCCATGTCTGTTCGTCTCACTGGCCTTTAAGACCGTATAGCTCATAATAGCCACACTATCCTCCAAGGACTGGCTTTCAAGATCACAGGTTAGCTGGGAGCTATCTCCAGCGACAACAACTATCACCTGGCATTAGTGACAGAACACTCTTTCTGTACCCAGCCCCAACCATAATTGGACCAACTATCTAGAAAACCCTGCAGCCACCTGTTGTCACAACCCGCATTTTTCACCGCCAAATAAGTAAATCAGAGTATGGAAAAAGTGTGTGTCATGATGCCACGTTAGCAGGGGATAACTGCAGACGCTCAGACAAAACACCTACTTAACCATGAAGAAAGATTTTTTAAGTTAATTAGAGTTAAAGTCAATTTAAGTATAATAGTTAGTCGTATCCCTCGGCTAAGTGGCTCATCTAGTCCACAAGAAAAGTAATTATGCGCGGTGGAAAATACTTATTTTATCGGATTAGGCATCCTACAAGAGCTTAGAGGTTCCAAAAGGACAACTCGGGATATGCAAGTTCTAAATTTATAATAGTAGTAAAAGTGGGTTTGTACTGTCATTAAATATAGTGATTTAACATTTTAAATTATGCAATTCATGCGGTAATAATTGTAATTTTTCTTTTATACTTGAAAATAACTATCATGCAATTCTAACATAAAATATCTCAGAGAGCAAGTAGTCCACATCCACAGAAAATAAACGAAGTAGATAGCAAGTATCCAAAAGAAAAACAATCTTGTGGCCGTCAACAACCTGACACAAACCCACAAAAGAAAAGTATGTCTGAACCAGTAAAACAAGATAAGCAACTGACTACCTTGCTTTGCCGAAGCAACAACAACGGCTAACACTGCCGCACAAGCACTCCAAAACCAGCACCGAAGAATCAGCTATAGCTCTGAACCTGAGGCATTCCAAAGACAGAACACCGCAGCAAGAAAGTACAAGTGATGGCAAAAGAAATAAGCCACAAGTAAATAAGTCAAGGGGTACAAACCCCAGACCAAAGAAAAGATACGTAAACGAGTACAGCAGTAGGGTACAACAGTAAAAGAGAAAAAACTTACGTGAAGCGTCACGTACAACAAGATTACGCCAAACGCACAAGGCTATAAGGGAAAATAGATCAAGATTAAACCATCGGAAGAGAAACAAACCCCTATTAGCCACCTATGGTCAACTCCACCAAAAACAACACGGGCGGGGTGGTCAACTCATCTAGACACAACCCCAAAGACAATTTATCCGTCTAAATGTGGTGGAGACTGGAAACTCCACCATACACCGCAAATGCCCAAACACCCGGTAGAGCCCCACAAGGTGATAATAGGGAGATCAAATGTTGTGCCGGTGGGTTTACCTACTAAAAACACGTGCAACAAAGAAAAAACACGGAAGGAAAACCCCGTATTGATCCGGGTTTAGAGCTCAGAGGCACACCATAACCCAATCGGGGCCTGGTGGCTTGTCTCGCCCCACGGCATTGCCACGAAGAAAAACCATGATAGACATCTCAAGTCAAAAACATCACGTCGGATTCTACTAAACAATTTTAGAATTTAGGCGGTTGATCAACCTTTAGGAAAGATTTCACTGTCCTAAACAACTCTTAACATATCCTACATAAACGTTTTGAACGATTAAAGCCATCGATTGAACATTTTCATCGAATTTCTACAACACTTACAAGATTAAATTATCATGACGAAACTAATTACACAATTGGATTCAAAGGAAAATTAAATATATCTACAAAAGGAAAGGAAATTAGTGCAGAAAGATTGAAGAACAAGGAGATTACCAGTTATCATCAAGATTGGAAAGAAGTGGGAAAAGGTAAAACCGCCACTTGCCTTGGTTTTGCCGGAAAAACTCTTTAAAATCACTCCTTGACGTAGATCGGGGATAGAGAAGATGAGGGGAGTCAAAATCTAATAAGAAAAGCCAAGATAGAAGTTAGGGCCAAAAACCCTAACGAGAAAAACTCAAGAAATGGGGAAGATCTTACCACGATGACGAAACTCTCGGTGAGAGCTTTTCGGATCTATGATCGGTTGTAAATTTCAAGCACCAGAGCACTGCTGGCGGCCACCAAAAGAATTACGAAAAGACTTTCTCTCTCTTGCTCACGTTGCTCTGGTTCGGGAAAGAGAACAGGAGTTCGGTCTAATAGAAGGAGGAAGAAAAGGGTATTTATATTTATATATATAATAGATTTATTATAAAAAAACCTTTATACTTAGAAGAATGAACCAGGGTCGGCTGAACTGGTTCCGGGATGAAGAATAGGAGTACTCGAGTACCATTAAGTTACTCGAGAACTGAAGGCAAAATCCTCTCGAGTAAAGAAAAAGAGTACTCGAGTGCTAGAAAGTTACTTGAGTACTGAAGGCAAAACTACTCGAGTGCTAGGGGAGGATTACTCGAGTAATGGAGATGGATTTTCTCAAGCACTAGAAGACTACTCGAGAACTGAAGGCAGGACTACTAGAGTACTAGGGAAGAATTACTCGAGTACTAGAAGGAAGAATTACTCGAGAGCTAAGACACTTCTCGAGTACAACAACACTTCACTAGAACAACAGAAGGACCTCTCGAGTACACCAAACACATTCCTCGAGAGCTACAGAAAGACTTCTCGAGAACTACAGGGCTTCTCGAGAACAAGAGAAGGGTTTCTCGAGTACTACTGGACCCTCGAGAACAAGGAGCGAACTTCCTGAGAACTAAAACCAGACATCTCGAGATCAAAAAGGGTTTTCTCGAAAAATTCAGCTCTACTCGAGAACTAAGCAAGATGGAATTCGAGAATTCAGATTATCTTAAATTCTGGGATAAAATGCTGACTCTAAGAATTTAGCAGGGGAGACAACCCTAGAATCTGACGCACCATTCTTGAAACAATATCAACAAATGCCCACACAAGTAGAAATCATCACAAAAATCCAAACACACGCCGAGGCTCCAAAATGCTCGGGTCGCAATAAAACTGGACAAGATCAAAACCACAAAACTCATTCCTTTAGACCACGAAAAGCATTCAATCTAATCAAAATCCCAAAAATCCTGTCAAACAAACCTAACGAACGCAAAACGCACAAACGGTGCAGCGTCGTCAACCAAAACGCAAAAAGGGGTAACGCCCTGACGTCATAAATATGACGACATTAATTCAAATAATAAATTCAGAAAAATCGAGGGCGTTACACCTGTAGTGCCAGAAACATTGGACTTCATAGCATATGGCACATGAATTTCGAGGGTATTTTCCTGGAACTCCACTGCAGTAATTCCTTTTACTCCACTTCACTAGCACAACCCACCGACTCTACAAAATACTCTTTTATATGCGGAGTCTTCTCCGGTGCGCAAAAATAAAGCATCACCAATCCAGAGCAACCTGTCCAGATGGGCTTCACACAGCTTCCCTATTTCGTACTACACATTTACAGATCTATATGCAAGACTTATTGGGGATTTCTTGAATCAACCTAACAGAAATCCCTCAACACTCCACCTTTTGGTGGGGGATTCCATGCATATGCCAAAATAATTACTTCATATGTCTAAGGAGGAAGATCGTTACCCTTTGAATTCTCTTCGGAGCCATGACAAAGCATTTCTATGCGGATGGAAATGATTGCCTCATTTTCCCCTTCGCGATTCTAGCTTCGGATCTTGATTCCAGACACAAGATCTTCTACAGCAACTTCAACAAGTTCCACCCAAACCCTAGCACCAGCTGTGAGTTCTCTGCTCCAGAACTGGGATGCAAGGAAGAGAGAGAGAGAAAACTAAATAATGACTTCCTCTTTCCCATCCCTCTGCATATGTGGCCTCAGGTTTCATCCCAGCCTCACGATAAACTCATCAAAACAAAGCAATGGCCCAGGTTTGAGCTTAAAAGTCAACCACCGCTCACTGGCCGCGCACCAGCCATCTGACATGATTCGCCACTTCGGCGATATCTTATTTCGACAAGTCATCGAACGGGGTTGAGTTCGTCGAACGAAATTTGTCGAACGGGAGGGAGTTTGTCGAATGAGCCTAAGTTCGACGAACGTGCTCATAACACATAACAGAGCCATATTCGTCGAACTCCGTTCGCGTCGAACCCCGTTCGACGTTTCGTCGAACCCCGTTCGACGTTTCGTCGAACCCCGTTCGACGTTTCGTCGAACCCCGTTCGACGTTTCGTCGAACCCCGTTCGACGTTTCGTCGAACCCCGTTCGACGTTTCGTCGAACCCCGTTCGACGTTTCGTCGAACCCCGTTCGACGTTTCGTCGAACCCCGTTCGACGTTTCGTCGAACCCCGTTCGACGTTTCGTCGAACCCCGTTCGACGTTTCGTCGAACCCCGTTCGACGTTTCGTCGAACCCCGTTCGACGTTTCGTCGAACCCCGTTCGACGTTTCGTCGAACCCCGTTCGACGTTTCGTCGAACCCCGTTCGACGTTCGACGAACCCCGTTCGACGAACCCCGTTCGACGAACCCCGTTCGACGTTCGACGAACCCCGTTCGACGTTCGACGAACCCCGTTCGACGTTCGACGAACCCCATTCAACGTTCATCGAACCCCGTTCGACGCTTTAGTTGAACCCTGTTCGACATTCATCGAATTATGTTTGACGCATTAGTCAAACTCCGTTTGACGTTCGTCGAACCCTGTTCGACATTCGCCGAACTCTGTTCGACGCTTTAGTCAAACTCCGTTCGACTTGTTAGCCTGTTACCTCCTACTCCTTTTGCGGTGTTACAATCCTCCCCTCCTTGCAGAAATTTCGTCTCGAAATTGAATACAGCTATCAGTAACCAGCAACAAATATGTTAAAACATATATTTTCTTCATAAAACAACTGTTACAACATTTTATACAAATAACTCGGGAAATTCAGCACGCATGGTCTGCTCCCGCTCACATGTTAGCTCTTCACAGCCATAGTTTTCCCACTGGACCTTGACCATCCTGATTGTCTTGTTCCGCAGCTTCTTAACCACTTTATCCTCGATCCGAATGGGTCTAACCTTCGTCGTTAGCCCAGATTCTACCGATATGCGTTCATGCGCAATCACCTGACCTGAATCTTTCACGACTTTTCGAAGCACTGATATGTGGAACATATCATGCAATCCACTCAATTCGGTCGAAAGAGCTAGTCGATAGGCAGCTTCTCCAACTTGCTCCATTACTTCGAACGGACCAAGATACCTCGGACTTAACTTTTTCAAGCGTCGAATCCTGGACACGCCCTTAAATGGTTTGATTTTCACTTATACCCACTCGCCAACCACAAACTCTACGTTTCGGTGCTTGGCATTGTAATACTTTGTCTGCCTATATTGGGCTATCAGTAACCTCTGCCGGATAGAGCATATTGTTGAATTAGCCTCTTCGACTTATTTACGCTTATACAACTTAGATTCGCATGTTTCTGCTCATGCTAATGGTGTAAGGCACTTCCTATCATACAAAGCTTCAAAAGGCACCATATTTATACTAGCTTGATAGTTATTATTGTAGGAGAACTCTACCATATAGAGATGGTCTTCCCACCTTTTCCTGAAATCCAAGGCGCACATTCAGAGCATGTCCTCCATCATTCTATTGGTCCTCTCAGTCTGGCCATCCGTTTGTGGATGAAAGGTCGTACTGAATATTAATATTGTCCCTAATAATTGATTGATTAGCCTCCAATCATTCGAAGTGAAGCGCCCGTCTCGATCACTTATAATGCTACGGGGCACACCGTGCAATCATACTATTTGCTTGATGTAAAGCTTAGCCAATATTTCCACTGGATCGTCTCTCTTGTTCGGAATGAAGTGTGCCACTTTGTCAATCGGTCCATGATTACCCAAACAGAATCGTTTCCGCGTTGAGATCTCAGCAAATCCTGCATGAAATCCATCGAAATGTCATCAAATTTATATTCTGGAATAGGTAGCGACTTTAGGAAACCTCCAGGCTTCTGACATTCTGCATTCACTAAGGCACAGGTCTGACATTTAGCCACATTATGTGTTATGTCTTTCTTCATGCTCGGCCACCAGAATAGCTTCTTCATGTTTTTGTACAATTTTGTGCTTTCTGGGTGAAATGAATACTTCGTGAAGTGAGCTTCATACATCAATTCTTATTTTAGCTTACCAATATTTGGGACGCACAAACGACCATCTTTTCGCAAAAGGTAGTCATCCCAGGAGAATTAGCTATTTGACTCATCCACTACATAGTGTTGTAAACTTTCGTCAAGTTCCATTGCTCGTCGAACCCTATTCGCAAGGTCATACTGTATATCCGTCCAGTTCAGGAACATACTTGTTGTGATATTCTTATCAACACAAAAAATCTCTAAAGCTTCCAGCTCCTAGATCAGACGCTCATCATGCATCTGCAACCAAGTTGCCCTTGCCGGATTTCTACGACTCAAGGCATTTGCGACGATGTTTCCCTTCCCTGGAGTATAATGAATCTGGAAGGTGTAGTCCCCAAGGAACTTCATCCACCTACATTGTCACATGTTGGGATCCTTTTGATCCAATAGATACTTTAGGCTCTTATGTTCCGTGAATATATCCACCTTCACGCCATATAAATAATGACGCCATAGTTTAAGTGCAAAAATCTCCGCCTCCAACTCCAAGTCATGGACGGGATAGTTCCGCTCATGCACTTTCAACAGGTGTGAGCCATAAGTAATCACCTTTCCAAACTGAAGAAGAACGCATCCAAAGCCGCTCCCTGATGCATCACTGTAGATTTCAAAGCCGTCCGAACCACATGGCGACGTCAAGATTGGTGTATGGTCAAGCGACTCTTAAGCTCTTCAAAAGCTCGCGCGCACTCCGGCGTCCAAATGAACTTTTGATCCTTCCTCATTAGTGTGGTAAGAGGCAAAGCGATCTGTGAGAAGTTTTCTACGAAACATATGTAGTAGCCCGCTAGTCCAAGGAAACTCCTGACTTCGGACACAGAAGATAAAATCACTCGCCTTCAGGACAACGCCCCGTCGTCGTCTCGCCGCGAAACCCTTCCGACCGATGTACAACCCCGTGTCCGACGAGCCAGGCCGCCAGGAGCTAGACAGATCGGGCTGAAGGCAGTAGGCGAGCTCAGCAGCAGAGGAGCCGAGCCCGAGCTCGGCATTCGTCGACTAGAGATCGGCATTCGCCGACCGGAGATCAGTATTCGTCGACCCCGAGCTCGGCATTCACCGAGCTAGTCCCAGCTCGCGCCCTCGCTACAGAACTCGGAAAAGCGCGTGAGCGGGAACCGCCGAGATGATCAAGCTCCCCAGCTCGCCTGGATGAATGAGGTACTTTTTACTGTTTTGCCCGCTGGTCTGCCTATAGCCCTTCAAAACAGCGGAGTTTGGCTGTTGGTAGACCCAACCAAGGGTTTTCTGGTAATTTCAGGTCAGTTCTTTTGGTTATTGGCAGTCCAGATTTCAAAAACTATAAATAGGACCCCAAGGGGTACCCCAGAAAGCATGCTTCCTATGCCTCTCTGCTCTAGTTCTTAAGTGCTTTCTGAGGGTATCTTAGCTCGACTTCTGGCTAAGGAGGGGAAGCGCTCTGATATCTTCCGGGTTTTTGGTGGGACCTCCCCGCCGAGCCCTTGTGTTGGTTTCTCCTTGTCTTCTTTGTTGTTTTTCTTGCAGGAGTGAAGTAGACGCGAGACCACCCCTTCCCCAAGGGTCAAACTCGCCCCCCCCCCCCCCCCCCCCGCCTCTCGCCACGGTGGGGATGTTTGAAGATTTCAGGAATGAGGTGCTGAGCCTCGTCAAGTTCGTACTCGGCACGCGGGTCGAGTGCTCGACTCCAGCAGTCCAGATCGCGGCCGCCCCCTCTTTGGGCGAGGACGCCCCCGGCAGGCGAGCTGGGAAGGAAGTGGCCGAGGAAGGCCGAGGGTGCGAGCTCCCCGGGCGCGAGCTCTTCCCTGGCTCGGCAGGCCGAGGCCGGTTCGGCGAGCTGGGCTCGCGAGACTTGCCAGCTCGCCCAGTGGGAGGGGGAAGCCCCTTCAGCGAGTTGGTCTCTTCAGCCCCAGTTCCAGATGGGTTTAGGGAACCCGAGATGTCCTACTACACCGGGAAGGGAGACCCGGTCCAGCATGTTCAATGGTTCGAAGACGTAGTCTCCATCCTTCAGATGTCGGATGGATTCAAATGTTGATTCTTCGCTATCACCCTCAGGGAGAAGGCGAGGGAGTGGTTCCATCAGCTACCGACCAGCTCCATCTACTGCTTTGAGGACTTGCACCGAGGGTTCATGCTGAGGTTCACTACCTCGAAGATGAGGAAGAAGGAGTCTGAGTCCCTGTTCCACATCAAGCAGGGGGTGAACGAGACGTTGGGGAGCTATGTGGACCGGTTTCAGGAGGAGGTCACTCAGGTCCAGGAGATGCCGGACCATAGTCTGATGATGGCCTTCACCTTGGGCCTGCAGCAGGGGTTCTTCCGGATGGAGCTGAAGAGGGTTCCCCCCTCTCCTATGAGGAGCTGCTGGAGAGGGCGGCAAGAGAAGTTGACGGGGAGACGTTGAACCCGGAGTTTGCGAGGAAGCCGGCCAAGTGGGCCACGGAGGAGGAGGAGTCAAGAGGAGGGAGAGGACAGGAGGAGAGAAGAGGAGATCTTCGGCAAAGGGAGCAAAGGCAACTCCAGTGGCAGCAGCAGCCGAGGTGGGGGATTCAGGAGCCCTACCGTCGACTGGGCTGGAGACCTGAGTGGCAAGGGCAGGGGCCACAGAGGGGATACCACGGAAGGGATCACTACCAGGGGAGGCAAGATCAGTTCCACCCTCCGGGCTGGAGGCAGGCCCAGAGGCCCCGACTTCCCGATCAAGAGGAGGCTATGGCCATAGCCTTGGGGGCGAGGAGGAGAATAATGAGGAGGAGGAGGAGAGAGGTTAGGGTGGAGTTGCCCTATTGCGACTTCCATCAGGAGGAGGGGCACGCAACAGCCACGTGCCCGGAATTCCTTGAGATAAGGGGAAATAGGGAGCAGCAGCAGCAGCAGTAGGGGCAATAAGAAGTGAGGATTGAGGAGGTCCTGCCTCGGACGGAGGAGGACCGTTGCGAAGACCGGGTGGATGTCGGAACCCGAGGCGGGATCGAAGTGATCAATAGTGGGTGGGGGTCGAGGCTTCCCGCAAGGCGAGCCTCCACACCATGTACCGTCGGAGCGTTGCCTCCACATCCCAGACCCCACCCCCGGAGGAGAGGATCACCTTCTCCAGAAGCGACATGCCAGATCACGAGAATCCATTCTGTGATGCGCTGGTCATCAAGGCAGCCATTGAGAATTTCACCGTCTCTCGGATCCTCGTTGACAACGGGAGCTCCGTCAACATCGTCTTCAAAAAGGCGTTTGACGCGATGAAGGTAGAGGCAAAGAGGGTGCTGGCCTCGGATGGACCCTTGTTCGGGTTTTCAAGGGAGAGGAAGGAAGTGGAGGGAGGAGTAGGCCTCCATGTTACCTTGGGGGGGCAGTCGAGGAACTGCAGGTTCGTCATTGTGGACGCCCCCAGCAGTTACAGCACCATCTTCGGGAGGCCCCTTATCAGCACCTTCCGCTGCGTCCCCTCGTCTTTCCATCAGTGCTTGAAGTTCAATGCTGAGGGGATCCAGGTCAGGGTCAGGGGGGATCCAAAGGTGGCGCGGGAGTGTTATGTCACTGCGGTGAACACCATCTCCGGGCAGGAGGGACCCGAGGAGATGGGGCGAAGGATGGAGGAGGCTGAGCAGGAAGCAGGAGGGGAGGAGCTGGAGATGAAGAACTGCGCAGAGGAGGAGGCAGCAGAAGGAGATCTGGAGGTGGCCGAAGTGATGGCCGTAGAGGAAGAGATGGAGGTAGAGGTCCCCGTTCCGGAGGAAGGGGATGCTGAAGGATGGGGGGAGCAGTCCAGGCTGAAGGCTGCAGAGGAAGTGGTGGAGTTGGAGGTGCTCACCCGGGGAGGCAGGATGGAGAAGATCCGCGTCAGCGGGGGGCTGACCCCGGAGGACCAAGGCAGGATGCTGGAGTGTATCCAGAAGAACGTGGACATCTTCGCCTGGAACGCCGCGGAGATGTCGGGGGTTGACGTGGATGTGGCCTGCCACCGCCTCAACCTGGACCCGGGAACACGCTCTGTTCATCAGAAGAAGAGGTCCACTGCGGACAAGCTGGCAGAGCCCATCAGGGAGGAGGTGGCAAAGCTCCTCAAGGCCGGTTTCGTGTCCGAGATTCAGTACCCCGGCTAGGTCTCCAACATAGTCATGGTCAAAAAAGGAGGCGGCCGGTGGAGGATGTGTATCGACTTTTCTTTACTTAATAAAGCTTGTCCTAAGGACTGTTATCCTTTGCCTCGAATCGACGCGCTGGTTGACTCAGCCGTTGGTTTTTCTGTAATGAGTTTTTTAGATGCTTTTTCAGGTTATCATCAAATCAGGATGCACCCCCCGGACATCAAGGATGTCTCGTTCATCACAGGGGATGGATGCTACTGTTACAAGATGATGCCCTTCGGGCTGAAGAACGCAGGGGAAACCTATCAAAAGATGATGGATAGGGTCTTCAAGGAGCAAAAGGGGAGGAATTTGGAGGTGTACGTGGATGACCTCATGATTAAGAGTCAGGATATGGACTCCCACCTCCGGGACCTGGAGGAGACCTTTGCCACCCTGCGCAAATACAAGATGCGGTTGAATCCCCTAAAATGTGTCTTCGGGGCCAGCAGGGGAAAGTTCTTGGGGCACCTTCTCACCCCCGCGCGGGTCGAGCCGAATCCTGATAAGGTCAGGGCTATCTTGGAGCTGGGGTCTCCGCGGAATGCTAAGGAGGTCCAACGGCTGACGGGGAAGCTAGCAGGGTTGAGTAGCTTCCTCTCCCGGGCAGGAGAGAAGTGCTCCCCCTTCTTCAAAATGCTGAGGGGTGGTCGAAAGTTCGAATGGACCAAGGAGTGCGAGGAGGGGTTCTAGGCCCTCAAGATGCAGTTGACTCAGGCTCCGATACTCCAAGGACCGAAGGAGGGGGAAGACCTGTTTCTATATCTCGGGGTCGGGGCAGAGGCCTTGAGTTCCGTCCGAGTTCGTGAAGAGGGAAAGAAGCAGCTCCCCATATATTACGTGAGCAGGGTCCTGAGGAAGGCCGAGCTCCGGTACCCGATTTTGGAGAAGCTGGCTTTCGCCCTGATCGTCTCAGCCCGGAGGCTGCGACCTTATTTTCAGGCACACTCAATCCGAGTGGTGACTGACCATCCCCTCTGCAACTTCTTTGAGGGGGTGGAGCATTCAGGCAGGCTGGCCAAGTGGTCGGTGGAGTTGAGCGAGTTCGACATCTCATTCGTTCTGCGGCTCTCGATCAAACCTCAAGCGGTGGCCGACTTCTTGGTTGACTATATGATTGAAGTGGCAGAGGAAGAGCTCACCCGTCAGGCTCCTTGGAAGGTAAAGGTGGACGGCGCCTCGGGGAGGCATTCCCTAGGAGTGGGGGTGATCCTAGAGAGCCCTCAAGGAACTAGGATTGAGCAGACGGTGGTGGTGCACTTCCCCATTACAAATAATCAGGCCGAGTACGAGGCCGTGATAGCAGGGTTGCGCCTGGCCAGGGAGCTGGGGGTGTTGGACGTGGAGGTCCTCACCGACTCCATGATGGTAGCTTCCCAGATCAACGGGGAGTTTGAGGCAAGGGAGCCCACCCTGCGATTATACTTGGCCAAAGTGAAGGGGTTCATAGGCACTTTCCAAACCTGCTCCATCCGACACGTGCCCAGGGAAGAGAATGAACAAGTCAGCCAACTAGCAAAGCATGGTCCCCAGGTGGGGGGTACCATCACTGACCTGTTCCGCCCCTCCATCGAAGAGGGTGAGCTCATGGAAATTGATCAACAAACTTCGTGGATGGACCTAGTTGCGACTTTCCTCTCCACGGGAGAGTATCCGGAAGGGGCAGATAAGAATAAGCTAAGGCACAAGTCAGCGTATTACCTCCTACAGGATGGTCAGCTGTACAGAAAGACACTCTCGGGGATGTTGGCCCGTTGCGTGGCCAAGGAGGAGGTACAAAGGATCTTGGAGGAAGTCCACTCCAGAGAGTGTGGGAGCCACTCCGGGAGTCGTACCCTGGAAGGAAGAATAGTCAGGCAGGGGTACTTCTGGCCCACCCTAAGCCAAGACGCCACAGTGTTCGCGAGATGATGTCATAAGTGCCAGTTGTTTGCCCCCCTCCAGCTACAGCCGGCCCAGCGACTCAAAAGTATCACGGCCCCCTGGCCCTTCGCCATTTGGGGAATGGACTTGGTTGGACCATTCCCCCAGGAAAGTGGGCAGAGGAGGTTCCTCCTAGTAATGATCGACTACTTCTCCAAGTGGTTGGAGGTGAAGGCGCTGGCCAAGGTGACTTCCCAGGTTATCAGGAACTTTGTTTGGGGGGAGATCATTTGCCGCCATGGGCTGCCCCAGGCCATCGTCACAGACAACGGGCCCCAGTTCGCCAGCGCTGAGTTCACTAGCTTTTGCGAGCAGCTTGGAATCGACCTCAGGTTTGCCTCGGTCCATCACCCCAGGAGCAACGGGCAGGTGGAGGCCGCGAACAAGATCATCGTCAACCTACTCAAGAAGAAAGTGGAGAATTTGAAGGGGAGCTGGGTGGAGCAGCTTCCCGCGGTTCTTTGGGCCCTAAGAACCACCCCCAACACGGCTACTGGAGAGACCCCCTTCAAGCTCTCCAATGGGTGTGAGGCAGTGCTCCCCGTGGAATTTGAAGTCCAAACACCTCGAGTCGTTGCGGCCAAAGAGGGCCGAGAGGAATGGCAAGTAGAGAACGAGGAAGAGCTGAGGCTCTCCCTTGACATGGTGGAGGAGCTGAGGGACCTTTCCGCTATCCGACAGGAGGAGGTGAAAAGAAGAATGACCAAGTACTTTGACAAGCATGTCAGGGTCAAGCAGTTCGTGGAAGGGGATTTGGTGCTGAAGAAGGTAGATGCAGCAGGGAGGTCAGCATCCGTAGGGAAGCTCAACCCTAGCTGGGAGGGACCGTTCATTGTAAAAGAGGCTTTAAAATCGGGAGGTTATCGACTCCAAAATGTAGAGGGCGAGACCCTGAGTCTCACCTGGAGTGGTGTCGACTTAAAGCATTTTTTCCCCTGAAACATGTAAGTGATATCTTGATGATAATAAAATTCTTTAACACTTCGAGTACTGACACAGCTAGCTTGCATGGAGAAATGGAATGTGTTTGGCCTCGAGCAGATCCCGTTGTCAGACTCTCATCTAGCTGGCAGGGCAGGAAGTCACTCGATGGTGTTGATAATGGACCACGAGCAGATCCCACTGCCAGGCTCTCACCTAGCTGGCAGGGCAGGAAGTCACTCGGTGTCATCCCTGGCCTCGAGCAGATCCCGCTGTCAGGCTCTCACTTAGCTGGCAGGGCAGGAAGTCACTCGATGGTGTTGATAATGGACCCCAAGCAGATCCCGCTGTCAGGCTCTCACCTAGCTGGCATGGCAGGAAGTCACTCGGTGTCATCCCTGGCCTCGAGCAGATCCCGTTGTCAGGCTCTCACCTCGCTGACAGGGTAGGAAGTCACTCGATGGTGTTGATAATGGACCCCGAGCAGATCCCGCTGCCAGGCTCTCACCTAGCTGGCAGGGCAGGAAGTCACTCGGTGTCATCCCTGGCCTCGAGCAGATCCCACTGTCAGGCTCTCACCTATCTAGCAGGGCAGGAAGTCACTCGATGGTGTTGATAATGGACCCCGAGCAGATCCCGTTACCAGGCTCTCACCTAGCTGGCAGGGCAGGAAGTCACTCGGTGTCATCCCTGGCCTCGAGCAGATCCCGCTGTCTGGCTCTCACCTAGCTGGCAGGGCAGGAAGTCACTCGATGGTGTTGATAATGGACCCCGAGCAGATCCCGCTACCAGACTCTCACCTAGCTGGCAGGGCAGGAAGTCACTCGGTGTCATCCCTGGCCTCAAGCAGATCCTGCTATCAGGCTCTCACATAGCTGGTAGGGTAGGAAGTCACTCAATGGTGTTGATAATGGACCCCGAGCAGATCCCGCTGCGAGGCTCTCACCTAGCTGGCAGGGCAGGAAGTCACTCGGTGTCATCCTTGGCCTCGAGAAGATCCCGCTGTCAGGCTCTCACCTAGCTGGCAGGGCAGGAAGTCACTCGATGGTATTGATAATGGACCTCGAGCAGATCCCGCTGTCAGGCTCTCACCTAGCTGGCAGGGCAGGAAGTCACTCTGTGTCATCCTTGGACTCGAGCAGATCCCGCTGTCAGGCTCTCACCGAGCTGGCAGGGCAGGAAGTCACTCGATGGTGTTGATAATGGACCCCGAGCAGATCCCGCTGCCAGGCTCTCACCTAGCTAGCAGGGCAGGAAGTCACTCGGTGTCATCCTTGGCCTCGAGCAGATCCCACTGTCAGGCTCCCACCTAGCTAGCAGGACAGGAAGTCACTCGATGGTAGCAACTCTGGGCCTCGAGCAGATCCCGCTGTCAGGCTCTCACCTAGCTGGCAGGGCAGGAAGTCACTCGATGGTGTCGGCCTTGAAATTGCCAGGTAAAGATCAAGAAGCTCCGAATGCCAAGGAAAAAGGGGAGAGGTTCTGTATAGGCGAGTTTGGACTCGCCTAACCCAGCTCGGCATCAGCAAAAGGATTCTGCACAGGCGTGTTTGGACTCGCCGACCCCAGCTCGACATCAGCAAAGAGGAGGCGAGCCCGGACCTCGCTGAAGGAAGGCGAGCCAGGCCGGGGCACTTCACCCCTTTGCCTGTTTTCCTTAGAAGATTTTCTCTTATTTTTGAATTCAACCTGGATGGCTCGCGGGCGAGTTAAGGTGGCGCGACAAGGGTGGAGAGCGGCCCGCTCCCGAATCGCTTGGGGCCCGGCGAGCACTCAAAACGTACCCACTCGCGGGCGCGCACTCATGACTACCCTACTCATGGAACCTGTCTCGGCGAGGTCGCGTGGGGAAGCACTCGTGGGTATTCAGAGCATAACAAACAAAGTACAAAGAAAAAGGGAAAAGAAAAGTGGCACGTGTATGATCAAAAACTTTCTTTCATTAAGCAAGTGTTTACAAAAATAGTTACAGGGGGCTCGCCTCAGCGAGTAAACAAAAAAGGAGAAGAAGAAAGAAGTACAAGCAGTCTTCAGGTCTCTCCCCCCCCCCCCCCCCCCCCGCCGGACTGGTCCTCGCCTTCACCCGACTGATCCTGGAAGCCCTTCCCAAACATCGCGTCCATGCTGTCTTCCTTCTCGCTAGGCGGCGTTGCTGGGAACAGGCTCGGCATCAGGTCTCGGGCCGAGATCCCCTCGCATCCCTCCACCAGCACCCCCGAGTCCTTCATCATTGGGAGGGTGCACTCGGCGGCTTGGATGGAGTTGATCCGCAGTCTCTCGGCGAGGTCGGCCTCACCAAAGATCCGCTGGCTCTTGTAGGGGAGGGTAGGGTCGATGTCGTGGGGCGGGAAGAATATCTCCGCCTGGCAACGGACCTCGCGGAGGAGGTGCTGATTCTCCTCCTTCAGCTTCGTGTTCGCGCCCTCCAGCTCGGCGAGGCGGGTGCGCAGCTGACCGATTTCCTCCCCCGGCTCAGCATTGCGAGCCTGAAGCTCCCCTGCGGCCTTGGCGTCCTGGTAGAGAGAATTTTGTTTGGTATCAGCGCCGCAGAATGATTCTAAGTAAAAGAGAAGTAGTGCTTGACACTTACCAGCCCGCCGGCGGCTTTGGCGAGTAGACCCTCCGCTATGCCGAGCCGCCTCGCCTAGTCAGTGACCTTATCCTTGGCGACGTCGCGAGCCTGCTCAGCTTTTTGGAGTTGGTTGCTGAGGGCGAAGCTACGGCGGGTCAGCATGTGGTGCAGCTCCATGGTCCGCAGGTGGGCCTGCAGGCCCTCATGGCCGAGCTGCCGGAGGGTCATCTTCTTGTAGGCCTCGGCATCCTCGCGGCCATATAGGCCGAAGCCGAGGGCGTAGGCATGACCGGTGGCAGGCTCGTGGTCGTGCCAGGAGGGGTGCAGGGTGGAGATGGAGACTCGATGAGCGAGCTCATCCCACTGCAGTATGGGCTCGCCCGCCGAGTTCTTCCACCGCCCGCCAAAGTTGAAGAGGGGGTGTTGCTTCGGCCGCACGCGCTCGCGGGCTGACCTCTTCGTCTATGGAGGAGGGGAGATCGCCGCCGCGGAAGAGGGGGCCTCGCCACCTTTCCGGCCCTTGCTGGTAATCTCCTTCAGCGGGCTCTCCAGCCACGTGTCGGGAGGGGTCTCCGACGAGCTGATGTATTTGGGGCTGGGTTGTTGATGTTGTTGTTGTTGTTTCCCCCGCGGAGCCAGCAGGGCTCTCCTCATCTTCTTTGGCGGCCGCTGGCGGGGTGGCGGGTTCGACCCCGCATCCTCAGGTCGCCTCTTGCTGGAAGAGGGATGTGAGAGGGCCGCCTCATCTCGGCAGGCCGCTGCCGCCGCCTTCTCGCGGGTGAGGGGGTCCGGGTGCAATCCCGGATCCGCGAACGGCGGGTTCGCAGGAATTATTCGCTCCCCTGCAAGAAAATACTTTGAAAAAATCCGAAGAGATTCAGCAACAATATGGCGAGCTTGGCGACCGGGCAAGCTCGGTAAGATGAGGAGAGAACAGTACCTCCGCCGGGTAGAACGGGGGGAAGCGAGTCGAGGCCCCTCCGCAGGAAGGCGACCTCGAAGTCTTTGTGGAGGAAGTACTTGTGGAGCTCGGCATCGTTGCCGGACACGGCCGGCGGGCGGTACACCTCCTCGTCCTTCTGCTGAGGAGAGTAGGGGATGTTGCCGAGATCGCCCTTGATGAAGGCGATCTTGGTCATCCAGGTGTGGTGCTTATTCGTGATCTCGCGAACCTTGATCAGCGAGCCGCCGAAGTAGGCGACCCCATCCGGCGTCGCCTTGTAGGAGAACAGCTTCCTGAACACTGTCAGGTTGAACTCGATCCTCTCCCGCCGGAGATAGCTCGCGAACGCCACCATCATTGCAACGGCATTGGAGTTCAGCTGGGCGGGTACCACGTCGTAGTATTTCAAGATTTGCCGGATCTCCGGCCAGAGGGGGAGGCGCAACCCCACCTCGAAATGCAAGATGGGGAAGGCGAGCTCGTCCTCGTAGAACGTGTTGATAGCCTCCCCCTCCCCCGGCCTGCGCGCCTCGAAGCCCGGCGGCACATACGCGGCCTTGAATTCCGCGAGCTCCTCCTCGCTGGTGTGTGCATCGAAGAAGCAATAATCTGTGAAGTGCTGCGCGCACTTGGAGCGGCCGTCGGCATCTGGATTGGTCTTGCCCATGATCGCGGAGGAACAAGTGGAGCGCGAGCAGGAAGAGAAAGAAGCACATAGAGAGGGAAAGAAAGCAATAAAGGCACAGTATGGGGTAGGTGAGGGGGAGGGGCTATTTATAGGAAAAGAAATCTGGGGTAGGCCGTCCAATCGGCTCTGCTCGCCGCCCCAGCTCGCCACCCCAGCGCGCCGACTTCCGGCGCATCCCAACCAATGCTAAGTCAAACATTGCGGTACATTATTTGAATAACATGTCCAAGAATATTCTAAAAGATACTTATTACAGACAAAGTTCAGGAATGAAAAAGCAGGGCGCGCGAGCAGGGAGAGCATCGGGATGCGAGTACCAGTCGGCTCAGCAAAGGAGCCGCTCACTTACCTACCCCGGCCTCGCGACCCCCACCCCCAAGACTGCCGCGCGTGGAGCAGCTCGCGGATCCTTCCCGAATTCCTCTGCACCACTGAGAGACCGTCATCTATCTCGTCCAGGAGCCGGGAGGGGGACATCAGCTCGCCAGCCCGGCCGCTCCGCACCTCGTCGGCGAGACGCGCATAGTCGCGCTGTAGCATCTCGTTGACCCCCTGCACCTCGCGTAGCCCGCACACCATCTTCTTGAGGAGCTTGACCTCCCTCCTCGTCAGCTCGCCTTGATCCACCTCAGGACCCAGGTAAGAGTCTAGCGAGCTTGGGGAAGGGAGGGGAGAGTAGTGGGCTGCCCGCGAGGATTCCTCGGCAGCGGATTGGCTGGGAAGAGCTGTGAAGACAAGTGTCAGCAAGAAGAGAAGCGCAGAAAAAACTCATGGGGTGAGAAGTCAAGCAAGATTCACCTGACGAGCTCGACAACTCAAAGGAGATGTGGGGAGGGATGAATCTCAAATCCTTCCCGCGACCTGGGCTGTGAGCCCCGGGCGAGAGGAGCTCAAATCCCGGGGTGGGGATACTTCCCAAACCTGCCCCCGCAGCCGCGTCAGTTTGCCGAGGAGAGGGGGCGTGCATCGGCGAACTCGGCCTCTGCGAGCTCACTGGCAGGATCTCAAAGAGAAGAGGCGGGTCCTGGGAACGGTCATCAGGTGCCATGAACCGCGAGCCCGTGGGAGTCGTCTCGCCTCGCGGTATTTGCTCTCGCGGCGTGACACCCCCCGTGTTGTCAGGTTGGTCATCCGGGTCGTCGCCGACTACGACAACCTCTCTATCCTTCTCATGAATTGTCCGGGTGGAAGAGCCAGTCTCACGCTCCAGGGCGGCCCTCAGGTCGTGGTATATGGGCTCGGCCGCCTGAGGGAATGGCTTTGACCTCTTGGAGCCGGGCTCGGCAGAGTCAATTTGAGGAACTTTGGCAGGAACCGCCGTCAGGGCGGCTACGCGAGCTGCGAAAGCTTGGCGAGCTCGGTCCAAGCGCTCTTGGATCTCCTTTGGAAGCGGCATCTCGGCAGGGTTAGAGCAAGGGGAATGGCAAGAGTCAGGCAGGTGGGCAGGTGCATATATATAAGCCGCGGGTGGACCCCACCCAAAGATTCCCTCCAACTCGCCAACCGCGCTCGCCGCACACTTGGGGTTGGATGTTTCTTTCCGAGCTTTGCCAAGCTCAAAAAGAGCGGGGATTGTGTACAACCCCGTGTCTGGCGAGCCAGGCCGCCAGGAGCCAGACATATCGGAAGGCAGTAGGCGAGCTCGGCAGCAGAGGAGCCGAGCCTGATCTCGGCATTCGTCGGCCAGAGATCGGCATTCGCCGACCGGAGATCAGTATTCGTCGACCCCGAGCTCGGCATTCACCGAGCTAGTCCCAGCTCACGCCCTAGCTACAGAACTCGGCAAAGCGCGCGAGCAGGACCCGCCGAGATGATCAAGCTCCCCAGCTCGCCTGGATGAATGAGGTACTTTTTACTATTTTTCCCCCGCTGGTATGCATATAGCCCTTCAAAACAGCGGAGTTTGGCTGTTGGCAGACCCAACCAAGGGTTTTCTGGTAATTTCAGGTCAGTTCTTTTGGTTATTGGCAGTCCAGATTTCAAAAACTATAAATAGGACCCAAGGGGTACCCCAGAAAGCATGCTTCCTATGCCTCCCTGCTCCAGTTCTTAAGTGCTTTCTGAGGGTACCTTAGCTCGGCTTCTGGCTATGGAGGGGAAGCACTCTGAGATCTTCCGGGTTTGTGGTGGGACCTCCCCGCCGAGCCCTTGGGTCGGTTTCTCCTTGTCTTCTTTGTTGTTTTTCTTGCAGGAGTGAAGTAGGCGCGAGACCACCCCTGCCCCAAGGGTCGAACTCCACAGGAGACCGATTTTCGGTTTCAACATCCGCCTTACTATTCTCTGGATGAAGTTGAGGTGCAGTGCCGAGACGCCAGAATCATGACGGCGGAGCTGGTTCTAAAGATGATGAAGGAGCTGGGTGTCGTGAAGGAAGACTCCGAAACGGTGACCGCTCGCGATCTGGTCCCCCAGCTCTATGGCGTGGAGAGAGAAGATTCTTCTTCTGGCGAGTAGGAATGACATGTTGCCTGCGAGATCCAGGACCCCTCTCCCTTTTTTGTTCCTGTATAACTTTAAATTCTTTTTGAGTTTCTTTTTGTGATCATTTTGAAAATGTATTCATGACATTGTGATGAACAAATTGATCAAATGCACGCACTCTTGTCCTGTTACCTTATTTTACATTTTGCGAAACGATTTATTGGGTTGCTTTTGTTTGCGAGACGATGCTACCCACCTGTCTCGCCGCCTTGTTTTTACTCTTTTCACTTTGCTTTATTTTGTTTACCGCGAGACGACCCTTGATGCGCTCACGCCCGCGAGACGGTGCTACGTCTTGTCTCGCTGTTTCGTTGGAGAGTTGAATTTTTTCAGAGCGCGAGTCGTCACTTCCCTCATCTTATTTATGCGTGTGAGACCAACTGATATAACCCTCTCGTCTCGCCTCAGGGTACTCTCGGCGCCAGTGGCTTTTAGTGATTTAACTTGCTCCCCTATTATTAGACCGAGCCTTCTGTCTCGCGCGAGTGCCCACTCACCGTAGGAGAGACCATCCCCGAGGCCGCCAGCTGGGAGTGCCTCCACTCGCACTACTCCAGCCTTTGCCTCCCATAATTTGTTTTTCATGAGATTAAGCAGGGATGCTCCTTAAGGAGGTCTCCCCAACCACTCTGCCATCGAGTGAGCTTACCGTCCTGCCAGCTTTTGATGAGATTCTGAGCAACGGGTCTACCGGGGACCGAGCCAGGCTCAGGTCGTGCAAAAGTCTCCAAAAACCACGAACCAAGAACCAAACCTTTCTCCCACAGGCGAGCCTTCGGACCTGCCAGCTAATGAGAGCCTACGCAGCGGGTCTACCTGGGGCCGAGTCGCGCTCGGGGTCCCTTACCCCCACAGGCGAGCCTTCTGACATGCCAGCTAATGAGAGCCTACGCAGCGGGTCTACCTTGGGCCGAGCCAGGCTCGGGGTAGTGCAAAAGTCTCCAAGAACCAAGAATTAAGTCTTCAAGAACCAATCCTTTTCCCCACAGGCGAGCCTTCAGATCTGCCAGCTAATAAGAGTCTGCGCAGCGGGTCTACCTGGGACCGAGCCGCGCTCGGGATCCCTTACCCCCACAGGCGAGCCTTCGGACCTGCCAGCTAATGAGAGTCTGCGCAGCGGGTCTACCGAGGGCCTAGAAAGGCTCGGGGTAGTGCAAAAGTCTCCAAGAACAAGAACCATGTCTCCAAGAACCAATCCTTTCCCCCACAGGCAAGCCTTCGGACCTGCCAGCTAATGAGAGCCTGCGCAGCGGGTCTACCTGGGGCCGAGCCGCGCTCGGGGTCCCTTACCCCCACAGGTGAGCCTTCGGACCTGCCAGCTAATGAGAGTCTGCGCAGCGGGTCTACCTGGGGCCGAGACAGGCTCGGGGTAGTGCAAAAGTCTCCAAGAACCAAGTCTCCAAGAACCAATCCTTTCCCCCACACGCGTGCCTTCGGACCTGCAGCTAATGAGAGTCTGCGCAGCGGGGCTACCTGGGGTCGAGCCGCGCTCGGTAGGTAGTGCAAAAGTAACCAAGGACCAAGAACCAAACCTCTCCCCCACATGCGAGCTTTCAGACCTGCCAGTTAATGAGAGCCTGCGCAACGGGTCTACCTGGGGCCGAGCCGTGCTCGGGGTCTCTTACCCCCACAGGTTATCTATTTCTACTATAATAATATTTTTGTATGAAATAGAAAACCCAAGCTCTCCCTAATGTTCGTATATCTCAGTATCCAATCTTATTTTTGCAATCATCTAATACATTCAAGAAATTGTATAATTTTAAGCTTAATATCATAACTTTCTTGTCTGCTGTTTAATTTTACAGAAGTGCTTCATGATTTATAAGCGTAGTATTCTCTTCCTTAAACTTACTCTCCATGAAAGACATATTTTCAATAATTAAGTTAATATAACCGTGTTATTCTTTTGTATAAGCATTATACATTTATTCCTTAACTGTAACTTTCAGAAAATAAAGAATAATAATATATAATAAGATACTTATAATTTATACAAAAATATATAAAAAAAGCTTTGTATCCAATTAGGCTGATAATAACAGACCCGTCAAAAGTAGGCACTTCTAGATACATTTAAATTCAACTGTATTTCTAACTCATCATTCTTCCCACTGTTATCTTCCTACAATAGTTTCAGGACTCCCCCACTCAAATGACAACTCTTCCATCTAATTTCTTTAAATAAAATTCTATGGAATAAATCTCTGGATGCACTAAAAAGTTTGAGATCTTAGCCGTGTGCAATGGATATGAGTTTTGGAGTAATAATTAAATATAAAGGGATCATTTTGCGTTAATAATTATCTTTATATGTTAAATCATCTTCTTTGTTCGATAATTGCATCAACATAATAGTTCTAATTCTTATTAGTTAGAGATTATTTTCATGGTTGTTTAAAATGTTCTATAGAGCAATATGTTCGTTTTTGTTGTTTTGCCATTTCTGTTTGCAAATTGATTTCAGTTTATTGATAACTTGCTCTTACTGTGTTTAAAGTGTATTTACATTCTTTAGGCATTCTTGGCTCTTTTCTTCCCTTAAATCTAATGTTTTTGGAATGTATACCCTTTAACTTTTTTTACCTTAGGTTGAGATTCAAGTAAGAAAGCTGTACTGCATTAGCAGAGCTGTTCCGAACCTTCCTATAAATATTGAGGATGCAGCCCGAAGTGAGGAAGATATCAAAGAGGCTGAAATGGTAAGTTGTGATTAATAATATCTTGTCCATTTCCTAGTAAAAAAGCCAATGCTCACTCTTTTATGATAGGGACATAACACTTGGTAGTTTATGAATTATGTTCCTCGCATTTTCTTACCTTTGAATTTCAACATTTCAGCTAGTTTCTAATATATTCTTTCTTAACCGTGATTTGCTTGGAATGCTACAGGCTGGGGATAAACTTGTTCGTGTTAACCAAGACACACGATTAAATAATAGAGTTCTTGATTTGCGTACCCCCGCAAACCAAGCAATTTTTCATCTCAAATGTTCTGTTATAGATGTAAGCCTGTCTTTATCACAAGTTCTATTTTTTTTCAAATTTTTTTTGATTTGTATACTTTTATATTGTTATGCCTTTTTGTATGTTTTATTTCATAATTTCTCAAGATTTCTTTCCAACAAAATCTTTTCTTTGTGCCGCTTCAAAAGAAACATTGAAGACCCCTCAAAATAGACATGAAAGTCTTTGTTTTTAGGAATAGCTAAATTAGCGAGAGGGGGGTGAATAAGTTATTGGTCTCTTTTGCTATATTTTCAACTTAATTACTTAAATGACTGATGTGATTAGATTAGTTGTGCTTTCAAGGCAATTACACAGATAACACAACAAATTTATAATGATTCCCCAGATTATGGGTACATCCACTTTCCCTCACACCTTTCTAACAATTTGTTAGACATGACACTTCTCCAATCTCTGCTCCTAAGAGCTTACACCACAGATCCCTCAGGATATCTCAGTCTCCTCCAAGACTTACAACTCAGACACTTAGACCTACAACTCAGTGATCAACTGATCACCTACCTCAGGCCAAAGACCCTACCACTCAGGCTGGGAGGACAACCCTACCTCAAATCCAAAGAGGATCCTACCTAAGAGAAAATGACTCTACTACAGGTCAGGCACAAAGGCCCTACCTCAGATCCAAAGGATCCTACAACTCAGGCACAAGTGCCCTACAGCTCAGAGAGAATGACTCTCCTACCTCAGGCTCAAAAGTCTTACTGCTCAATGATCAAATGATCACCTACCTCAGATCCAAGCTGTATCCTACAACTCAGATTCACACTTGAATCCTACTTCTCAGGCCAAAGCCCTACACTCAGATTCTCAACAGAATCCTACCTCAGATCAACAAGTGATCCTACAACTCAGAATCACACTTGAATCCTACTGCTCAGGCCAAAGCCCTACACTGAGATTCTCAACAGAATCCTACCTCAGATTAACAAGTGATCCTACTCTCAGATCCACACTTGGATCCTACACTCAGCTTTTATATATTCAGGCCTACAACTCAAATCTGTAAAGATCCTACAGGGTGTAAGTGGGTGTAGTTGATTTGACTCCAGAGAAATTTCTCCGAGCCTTCAACTTTCTGAGCCGAGATATTCTCAGCCCTAACTCCTTCACAGCACAGGTATAGATCTGCTTGGGGTGGAAGTAACTTGCAGAAACCTGTTCTGCTTCTTCTTTCCTTTCTGTACTGAACCAGAACTTCAGTTTTTTCTTCTTCAAAGCTCCAGAAGGTGATCTTCAGGATAAGACTTGCTTGAGCTGAGAAGTGACTGCAGCTGGGGCTTTTTACCTTAACTGCTTCTTGAGCTGAGATAAGCTCAACCCTATCTTCTAGACTGTTGAAATCAGATGATTCAGCCTCTTCTTCTTACTCAGAAAGTAAGCCTTCAGAACTTGCTGGTGTAGGAAAAAATGGCACGAACTAACTTTTGAGCTTTCAGACCAGCTGATTTGAATTCTGTTCTTCTGCCTCTGCAACAATCGCGAGGACGAAGATGACTGCCAGCTGTATCAGTAAAAAGCTTCTTTCTTCAATCAGAGCTCTTCCTTTTCTATTCCGCCGCTCAATGACTCTTTGAGCCGTGGGGCCCACATAAGGAGTTTCCCGTTGCAACCTTGCATTAACTGCAAAAGTCGTGTGGTAGGCCTGCGGCGTCGTTTGTCGCGTACTGTAGCCTTCCCGCATCCTTTTGAATTTTGCTGACAATTGCTTATGTCAGCACCTGTGGACTTAATCAAAATCAAGCATTAGAGCATAGACTGAAATGGTAAGTTCTGCTTAATAACATCTTGTCCATTTCCTAGTAAAAAAGCCAATGCTCACTCTTTCTTTTATGATAGGGACATAACACTTGGTAGTTTATGAATTATGTTCCTCACATTTTATTACCTTTGAATTTCAACATTTCAGCTAGTTTCTAATATATTCTTTCTTAACCGTGATTTGCTTGGAATGCTACGGGCTGGGGATAAACTTGTTCGTGTTAACCAAGACACACGATTAAATAATAGAGTTCTTGATTTGCATACCCCCGCAAACCAAGCAATTTTTCATCTCAAATGTTCTGTTATAGATGTAAGCCTGTCTTTATCACAAGTTTCATTTTTTTTCAATTTTTTTTTGATTTGTATACTTTTATATTGTTATGCCTTTTTGTATGTTTTATTTCATAATTTCTCAAGATTTTTTTCCAACAAAATCTTTTCTTTGTGCCGCTTCAAAAGAAACATTGAAGACCCCTCAAAATAGACATGAAAGTCTTTGTTTTCAAGAATAGCTAAATTAGCGAGAGGGGGTGAATAAGTTATTGGTCTCTTTTGTTATATTTTCAACTTAATTACTTAAATGACTGATGTGATTAGGTTAGTTGTGCTTTCAAGCCAATCACACAGACAACATAGCAAATTTATAGTGATTTCCCAGATTATGAGTACATCCACTTTCCCTCACACCTTTCTAACAATTTGTTAGATAAGACACTTCTCCAATCTCGGCTCCTAAGAGCTTACACCACAGATCCCTCAGGATATCTCAGTCTCCTCCAAGACTTACAACTCAGACACTTAGACCTACAACTCAGTGATTAACTGATCACCTCTCTCATGCCAAAGACCCTACCACTCAGGCTGGGAGGACAGCCCTACCTCAGATCCAAAGAGGATCCTACCTAAGAGAAAATGACTCTCCTACAGGTCAGGCACAAAGACCCTACCTCAGATCCAAAGGATCCTACAACTCAGGCAGAAGTGCCCTACAGCTCAGAGAGAATGACTGTCCTACCTCAGGCTCGAAAGCCTTACTGCTCAATGATCAAATGATCACCTACCTCAGATTCAAGCTGGATCCTACAACTCAGATTCACACTTGAATCCTACTGCTCAGGCCAAAGCCCTACATTCAGATTCTCAATAGAATCCTACCTCAGATAGGCCCCAAAGGAATCCTCTCTGTGCAGATTCGTACCATTACCCTTTCGCATTCATTAAATATTCGTTCTCGCCTTCGATTATCTGCATGGGCTTTATAATTTTCATTGCTTGTTATTATTTGTCGGCGAACCGACCCATTCAAATCATGCAAGTGTTATGCAAATGACTCAGCAGACTCAGTAGGGCGCGATTCTAAAGGACTCGGGATGAGGTCTATAGGTTTCCTAGGGTCATATCCTGGTACTACATGAAATGGACTCAACCCGGTGGACCTATTGACTGAGCTATTGTATGCAAACTCTGCAATAGGGAGATCTAAGTCTCAACTGCCTATATGCACTCCAACTAGACACAACAAAAGATTCCCTAGATTCTGATTCACTACCTCAGTTTGTTCATCTATCTCTGGGTGATATGCCGAGAAGATCTTAAGGATAGTGCCCGTCTTATGCCACAGGGTCTTCCAGAAATAACTCATGAATCTCACATCGCGGTCTGACACGATCGACTTGGGCAGACCATGCAGTCGAAAGACGTCCCTCATGAATATAGATGCAACATGAGTCGCATCTGCCATTTTGCGGCAGACAATGAAGTGCGCCAACTTCAAAAACCGATTGACCACCGCGAATATGGAGTCGTGTTAACGTAAGGTGCAGGGAAGTCCGAGAACAGAATCCATGTTAATGTCCTCCCAAGGCGGTGTGGGACAGGTAAAGGCGTGTACAGACCCGTGTTCTGCTTAGTGCCCTTTGTCGTCTGGCAGATACGGCAGTGGGGAACAATGCGAGCTACGTCATTCTTAAGGTCGGGCCAATAGAGGCGGTCCTCGACAATGGTTATGGATTTATCTCGCCCGAAGTGGCTTGCGGCTCCGCCCGCGTGCAGCTCCCAAATCAGATAATCATGGAAAGATGTCTGGGGAATACACAGGCGGGAGCCCCGGTACAGATATCCCTCATAGATCTAATATCCCTCAACAGGTTCGGGTGGGTCTCGGGACAGGGCGGTGTCAATCTCGCCAAAATCAGGGCATGTCGGATAGTCCAACATCAATCTCTCCAGTCCCTTTACGCTCGCAGTCATCGTCTACAATAGGGATACACGGCGACTCAAAGCATCAGCTGGCTTGCTCTCAACATCAGCTCGGTGCTTGAGAACATAATGAAAGTCCTGCAGATATTCGACCCACTTTGTTGGAACCGGCTTTCCGGTCCCTCCTAGAGTTCGAAGCAGAATGAAACCCACACGTACTCTCCTTGCGCTACCGCCCTGACGAGAGTCAGCGACCTGGAAACAGACCGAGGGGACTCAACTTGGAGGTCCCACCTCTTACCCGGAAGAACTGTTAGTCTTCCCCTCCCTAGCCAGTGTTGAGCTAGGTGCCTGAGAGGGAAAAAGTGGGAAGGTTCAACAACCCTTTTTCAGGCACCTTATCGGTCTATTTATAGGTTTCTGAATCTGCTCTGCAAATATCACTTTCAAACCTTCTCAAAATGACCAAAACACCCTGGACCGGGTCTGCTAATAGCCCAGCTCCGCTGTCCTGGAGAGCTATACGCAGGCCTCCAAGGGTAAAAATGTAAAACCATCTGGGGCCCAAAGGTAAAATCTCCCTTATGGTTTAGAATTGGTAGAGCTGTTAGTCTCCTTCGGCGAGTGGGGGAGGTGCTGCCGGGCGAGACGGAAACCATGCTCGTCTCGCCGCCTTTCCGGCATGTGAGCTCTCTCGCCTTCTTGGGTGACCCCGCCCACTAGAAGGTCTCGCCGCCTTTCCGGTATGTGAGCTCTCTCGCCTTCTTGGGTGACCCCGCCCACTAGAAGGTTTCGCCCACTCCAGAGGTTGCTCCCTCTCGCCTCCTGTAGGCGGGCATCCTATCATCTCGCCAGTCATCCCTTCGCCCGCTGGACCGTCTCTCTCGCGAGCCCCAGGTTGTACACAATCCCCGCTCTTTTCGAGGTTGTCCTAACCTCGGAAAGATAAGTCCAACCGTGGCTCGCGATGCTAAGGTTCCTTTGTGGGAATCTTGGGTGGGCCCCTCCTTCCCCGTATTGTCTATAAATATGAGGAGGAAGCCTTCATTTGGGAACTCTTTTTGCCTTCGTCCTTTCTTCCGGAATGTCTCATAGTCAAAGTTTTCGTGAGCGTCTTGCGATTGTGCGAAGGCAGAACAAAGCCGGCACAGATGCCCTTTTCCCAGATCTGGGGCATACTCCCCCCGCAGCCTCTCCGCCCTCTCGCACCAAAAAAGCGAAAGCCGTCTGCGCTCCTCTCTCGGCAGGCGCAACCTCTTCGGCCGCTCCGATAGACGCCCCGTTCTCTTCCTCAGGGGAGAGACAGGTGATCACGTTATTTTTCCTCTCCCCTGTCTCGCCTGTCTGATTATGCTTTCGCAGGGAAGTCCTGCTGATTCGCCGATGCCGGCCGATCCTCATGACAATGTAAGTCAAGTCCCTCAGCGCACGGACTCGCCCAAGGTGGCCTCCCCACCTCTCTCGCGGAGAGAAAATCTCTCGCGAGTGGTGGGGAATCCTCGAATCCCAAGTAAGATCTTTTTCCGTTTTCCTTCTCGCCTTTTGGTTGATTTGCCTTCTTCTGCTCGGCTTGCGCGGGTTCACCCTTGTTTGTAGCCTTTCACTATTTTCGCAGGCATCCACTTTGATTCTGATACTGAGGAAGCTCCCGGGTCTCCCCCCCTCTCGCCCCTTCCTCATCCGAGCGAGATCGAGGACTACCTAGGTGATCCCATGGACCCTCTGGAGTTGAAACGGAGGACTGCCCGGATGTTCCGCAAATACACACACATAATCCGCAAGATGGAGCTCGAGAAGCAAGCCTCCGACCGGCGCATGGAGTGGATGGAAGCAGATCATCACCGTCTTTCCACGATGGTGGAGGCGGACGGGGTGCTGGACGGGACTGACCCCCAGGCTATACTGAACGAGACGGATGAACATCTCCGTCTCGCGCGCCGCGGCGTGATCGCCGCTCGCGCCTTTCACCTCCCTGGCCGCCCGCCATGCGCGGGAGGTAAGGATGGCCGCTGGCGGTGGGTGCGGAACTAGGCAGTCTCAGCCCGTCTCGCCCTCCCGGATCTCGTTTTTTGCTAATGTCGTTGTTTTATTACTGCTATGTTGTACAAACTTATTCGGACGAGACGCCCCCTTCTACGGGACGGTTTCATTTTTTGGCACTGGGTCACGCAATGGTCGTATCGTGCCGTCTTTTCATTATTGCAGTCTTTTCATTAGATATTATTTTATTTTATTATTCTATTAACCCTGCAATGATGGCTTGCCTCGAAAGGGTGCCTGCGGCGCCTCCGTCTCTTGAGTTCTAGAGAGAGAGTGAGAGGGGAAATGAAATTAAGAGAGAGAGAGAGAGAGAGGGGGAGGGAACGAGGCGTCGGGACGTCCCCTCATGTCCCGCCGCCTTACTTTCCCGCCCTTTTCTCTACCCCTTATAAATATCTTCAACCACCACCGTTCCCCCTCACTACTCTAAGCTGTTCTTCTGACCCCGGCTCCCGTTCCTCCTTCATCGTCTCGCGCCTCTCTTTCTGGGCCATCCCTTTCTGCTTTTCTCGCTTTCTCGCCAGTCATGGGGAAGAAGAAGATCGAAGAGGGCGAGGGCCGCAGCCGTTGTGGGAAACGTTTCGTCGACCACGACTTCCCTCTCGGCCGACTGCCGGAGGAAGACCACGCCCGTTTTGCTCGCGAGTACCTCTCCGATTGCTACCCGTCTCGCCCGCCTAAGGTGGGCGAGTGCATCAACACCTTCTACCCCAATGAGCTGGCTTTCCCGATCTCGCACTTTGAGGCGGGACTGAGGCTCCCCCTCTGGCCAGAGGTTAAGTTGGTGCTGAAGTATTTTGGGGTCGTCCCGGCCCAGTTCAACCCCAATGCTATCTCCATGCTGGTCGCCTTCGCTTGCTACCTGCGGCGAGAGCGCGTCGAGTTCAGTCTAACCGCCTTCCGCAAGCTGTTTGTCTACCACGCCAAGGACGACGGCATTTCTTACTTCACAGGTCAAGGCCTCAAAGTATGCGAGACCCCGAACAAGAACCATCATTGGTTGACACGGTTTGTCTTCATACGCGGGGATCTAGGAGGCATCCCCCTCGCACCGGTATCCCCTGCCGAGTGCTATTACGATACCCCCAAGGTGGGGGGCGCCGAGAAGGAACTCTGTGACTTTTTTGTGGGAAAGAATTTTGAAGTTCAATTCCTGCGGCGAGACCTGGACTCGCTACCTGCCGTCTTTCCGGGCGAAGGTAAACCTCTATTCCCTTCTGTCCCTGTAAAAAATTTTTCTCCCGCTCACTGTTACCATTTCTAGGAGAGAGGACCGTTCCCGTCAATCCCCCCTACCAGAGCAATCGAGCTCTCGCTCTAGCGAATATGGCGGCGGAGGCCGCGAAAGATACGCTAACCTCTGTCGCCAAGAAGAGGCCTGCAGGCGAGAGTTCCTCCCGCCTCAGCCCTAAGAAGAAGAAAAAGACTGTGTCCTTCAAGAAGGAAAAGTCGGCCAAGAGAAGAGAAGAGCTCGAGGGATCTCTTTCACCTATCACCTTGTCGTCTCCCTCGCCTCCTCGTCAGCCCGTCTCGTCAACCTGCGAGACTACTTCTGCAGAACCAGCCCCCCACGGTCGTGCTCAGCCTCCTCCGCCTTCTCCTGGCTCATCGAGTCGCCCGGCTCCCGCCTCGCACCCCAACTACAACATGGGGCCCGTGATGGAGGATGACGCCGGCGAGCCGGTTATAAAATGGGAGCAGGATTCTAACCGAGTGTCGGTGTCCACCCTTCTCCCTTCCTGGAAGGAACAGGACCGTCCCACCGGCCACGCCTTTTCGCTAGGATTCGGGCTTTATGGCGGTCTTGGCTCCGAACCCGCTGACAACGAGGCCTCGCGGGACCTCATTCTGAGAAGCGTCCACTCGCAATTTCGCTCCCTGGAGCTCGCGCATCGCGTCTCGCGCCGTCTGGTCTTTAATAACAGGAAATGGAAAGAGGCGGAGACCGGTCTCGCCGCGGAGCGAGAGAAGTCTATTGACTTGGAGAAGCGGTTGAATGTTGCTGACAAACTCCTTGCACAGAGCCAGGGTGGCGTGGTAAGTTTCCTTATCCTTGCCTCGCCCGCCTAGCCCTTGCCCCTAATGGCTCTCTCACTTCTCCCCCCCCCCCCTCTCGCAGGATGCCGAGACGGAGAATAGGATGCGCTCGCGCATCGAGGAGATGGAGGGAGAGATCGAGAAGCTGAAAGCCGAGAACCTTCGCCTTCAGAGCCGCGCGATGCCCCCCACGGATCCGTTTCCCGATTCTTCCCGATATTCTGTGGATGAGGTGGAGGCCATCTGCCGGGACTCGAACATCAAGACAGCGGAGGTCGTCCTTAAGATGATGAAGGAGCTGGGAGTGGTGCGCGCCGACGCGGAGGCGGTGACCGTCCGCGACCTGGTCCCGCGTTTGTTCGACGAGTCGGACGGCAGCGCCTCCTCTGACAATGAGTAGTGCACCATCCCTCTCAACATTTTCTTCTCGCCCTCATCTTTTTGTTTAACACTTATGGTCCTTGCTTCCTTTCTTAAAGGGAGAGCGAGGTGTCTCTGCCTCACTAATCTTTTGTTTAAAAACTCTTTATATGCTGATGGCCGTTTCCCCTTTTGGGGTGCTGCGCAATAGTCATTTAGGAGTTACTTTATTTTAACTGCTAGTTTGATTTTCCATCCTCTCGCTTAGCTTCTAGTCCAAAGGGTGGGGCTATTTTTTGGGACGCCGTTTAATTACTATTGTTATTGCCTTCCATTTCGCTTAAAAACCCGCGCGAGGCATCCTGTATTGCTTTTTACCTGTCTTGATAACCTCCGCCGGCGCTGCACTGCGAGATCATCTCGCCACAAAATTTCGGGGTCCAGTCGTCTCGCCAGCCGGTTTCGGCCACTTCAGCTCTCTTGATCCTGGGATGGGGAAAACCCTCCCTCCCGTGGCGAGACCCCCTATGGCGAGTGCCGGCCAGGGATTTTCTTCCCTGGCCCTATTCCTGGTCACCCTCTGTTTCAGGGACTATCCCTCTCTTGCCGAGCCATGGTTTTTTCTCCCCGCGAATTCTTACCCTCAGACTTGTCTCCTCAAGTGAGTACCGTCCTCCCGAAACACCCTCAACCACCGAGTGAGCCTACAGCCCTGCCAGCTAGGTGGGAGCCTGGTCAGCGGGTCTGCTCGGGGTCTCCTCTCCAAGACACCACCAACCACCGAGTGAGCCTACAGCCCTGCCAGCTAGATGGGAGCCTGGCCAGCGGGTCTGCTCGGGGTCTCCTCTCCAAAACACCACCAACCACCGAGTGAGCCTACAGCCCTGCCAGCTAGATGGGAGCCTGGTCAGCGGGTCTGCTCGGGTCTCCTCTCCAAAACTCCACCAACCACCGAGTGAGCCTACAGCCCTGCCAGCTAGATGGGAGCCTGGTCAGCGGGTCTGCTCGGGGTCTCCTCTCCAAAACACCACCAACCACCGAGTGAGCCTACAGCCCTGCCAGCTAGATGGGAGCCTGGTCAGCGGGTCTGCTCGGGGTCCCCTCTCCAAAACTCCACCAACCACCGAGTGAGCCTACAGCCCTGCCAGCTAGATGGGAGCCTGGTCAGCGGGTCTGCTCGGGGTCTCCTCTCCAAAACACCACCAACCACCGAGTGAGCCTACAGCCCTGCCAGCTAGATGGGAGCCTGGTCAGCGGGTCTGCTCGGGGTCTCCTCTCCAAAACTCCACCAACCACCGAGTGAGCCTACAGCCCTGCCAGCTAGATGGGAGCATGGTCAGCGGGTCTGCTCGGGGTCTCCTCTCCAAAACACCACCAACCACCGAGTGAGCCTACAGCCCTGCCAGCTAGATGGGAGCCTGGTCAGCGGGTCTGCTCGGGGTCCCCTCTCCAAAACTCCACCAACCACCGAGTGAGCCTACAGCCCTGCCAGCTAGATGGGAGCCTGGTCAGAGGGTCTGCTCGGGGTCTCCTCTCCAAAACACCACCAACCTCCGAGTGAGCCTACAGCCCTTCCAGCTAGATGGGAGCCTGGTCAGCGGGTCTGCTCGGGGTCTCTTCTCCAAAACACCACCAACCACCGAGTGAGCCTACAGCCCTGCCAGCGAGATGGGAGCCTGGTCAGCGGGTCTGCTCGGGGTCTCCTCTCCAAAACACTACCAACCACCGAGTGAGCCTACAGCCCTGCCAGCTAGATGGGAGCCTGGTCAGCGGGTCTGCTCGGGGTCTCCTCTCCAAAACACCACCAACCACCGAGTGAGCCTACAGCCCTGCCAGCTAGATGGGAGCCTGGTCAGCGGGTCTGCTCGGGGTCTCCTCTCCAAAACACTACCAACCACCGAGTGAGCCTACAGCCCTGCCAGCTAGATGGGAGCCTGGTCAGCGGGTCTGCTCGGGGTCTCCTCTCCAAAACACCACCAACCACCGAGTGAGCCTACAGCCCTGCCAGCTAGATGGGAGCCTGGTCAGCGGGTCTGCTCGGGGTTGTTTCCACAAAGCATCTCGCCCCCGGTGCCTCACAGGGGTCACCCACACTTCCACCAAGAGAGGACATCGGGATGATAAGCATTACACAATAACAATAAAAAAATACTGTGAAGTACAGTGCTACGGGTAAAATCTCTTCAAATCATCCCCACTCCGGGCTCGCTCGAGAGATACCCCGTCCACATTCTGGAGGTGGTACCCTCCTGACTTTAAGACTTCTTTTATTACAAAAGGACCCTCCCAGTTTGGGTTAAGTTTCCCTACCGAGGCTCCTCTACCCGCCGCGTCAACCTTTTTTAGGACCAAATCTCCTTTCGCAAATTGTTTAACCCTTACATGCTTATCGAAGTACCTCGCCATTCGGCGCTTGACTTCCTCCTGCCGGACCACCGCTAAATCTCGGAGCTCCTCCACGAGATCCAACGAAAGCCTCTGCTCTTCTTCGTTCTCTGCCCTCCATCCTTCGGCTCCTTCCCTTGCAACCACTATTCTTGGCGATGCGACCTCGAACTCGACAGGTATGACGGCCTCTGAGCCGTGAGAGAGCTTAAACGGGGTTTCTCCCGTGGCTGTGTTTGGTGTGGTTCTCAAGGCCCACAGCACGGAAGGTAATTGCTCCACCCAGCTTCCTCTCAAATTCTCCACCTTTTTCTTCAACAGATTGACGATGACCTTGTTAGCCGCTTCGACCTGTCCGTTACTCCGCGGATGGTGAACAGAGGCAAAGCGGAGATCTATCCCCAAACGAATGCAGAAATCCACGAACTCCCTGCTTGCAAACTGGGGTCCATTATCCGTCACAATGGCTAGGGGCAACCCATGCCGGCAGACGATCTCCCCCCAAACGAAGTTCTTGACCACCTGCGAGGTTACCTTAGCCAATGCTTTCACCTCCAGCCACTTTGAAAAGTAATCCACCATGACTATTAGGAACTTCCTTTGGCCACTTGCTTGGGGAAAGGGGCCAACCAGATCTAGGCCCCATATAGCGAATGGCCAGGGAGCTGTGATGGTTCGCAACCTCTGGGCCGGGAGGAGCTGAAGAGGGGCGAACTCCTGGCACTTTTGGCACTTTTTCGCAAATTCCTCCGCATCTCTCCTAAGGGTAGGCCAAAAGTACCCCTGCCTCAGCACCCTTCCTTCTAAAGTTCGGCTCCCCGAGTGACTTCCACATTCCCCGGAGTGGATCTCTTGCAGAACCCTAGGAGCCTCTTCCTCCGACACACACCTGGTCAGCAATCATGTCAAGGTCTTGCGATATAAAACTCCATCCTTTAATAGGTAGTATGCCGACTTGTATCTGGTGCGCTTCTTGTCGTGCTCCGTCGCAGGTAACTGTCCTGATGCCAAAAAGGTGATAAAGGGGTCCATCCACGACCTTTGTTGGCACACTTCCATGAGTTCTCCTTCCTTTATGGACGGCCTGAAGAGCTCCGTTACTGTTCCCCCGGCCCGAGGGCCGTGCTTGGCGAGTTGGTCGGCCTGGGTGCTCTCCACTCTCGGGACGTGTTGAATTGAGAAACTTCGGAACTGCCCTATGATGTCCTTGACCTTTCCTAAATACAGCTGGAGGGCTGGCTCCCTTGCCTCGAACTCCCCTTTGATCTGACCTGCCACCACCATGGAGTCCGTCGAGGCCTCAATGTCCTGTATGCCCAGCTCCCGGGCTAACTTCAGCCCTGCAATGACCGCCTCATATTCCGCCTGGTTGTTGGTGACTGCGAAATGAATCTTCAAGGCTTGCTCAATACGAGTCCCCTCCGGACTGGTCAAGACCACTCCTCCCCCAAAAGAGTTTCTTCCTGACGCTCCGTCCACTAACATTTTCCAAGCTGCTCGAGGGGGCGTCTCCGCTTCTCGGACCTCGACTACATAGTCTGCTAAGAAATCGGCCACCGCATGCGCCTTGATGGCGAGCCGTGGAACGAAGACGAGGTCAAATTCGCTGAGCTCTATTGACCATTTTGCCAGCCTCCCTGAATGCTCTACCCCACTCAAGATGTTACGGAGAGGGTGGTCAGTCACCACTCGGATGGAATGTGCCTGGAAATACGGTCTGAGCTTTCGGGCCGAGACGATGAGGGCAAATGCTAATTTTTCCAGGATGGGGTACCCGAGTTCCGCCTTCTTCAGGACCCTGCTCACGTAATAAATTGGGAATTGTTTCTTTCCTTCTTCACGTACAAGAACCGAGCTTACCGCCTCCATCCCTACCCCCAAATATAGGAACAGGTCTTCGGCTTCCCTTGGTCCCTGGAGTAAAGGTGTCTGGGTAAGCTGCTGCTTTATGGACTGAAAGGCCGTCTCGCACTCCGCGGTCCATTCGAAACCCTTACCCCCTCGCAGCGTTCGAAAGAAGGGTGAGCATCTCTCCCCCGCCCGAGAAAGGAACCTGCTCAGCCCGGCCAACTTTCCTGTGAGACGCTGGACTTCCTTCGCATTCCGAGGCGACTCCAGTTCTAGGATTGCTCTTACTTTTTCGGGGTTGGGCTCCACCCCAGATGGAGTGAGTAGATGCCCAGGAATCTCCCTCTGCTAGCGCCGAAAACGCACTTCAGGGGGTTAAGCCTCATTTTATACTTCCTCAAGGTTTTAAAGGTTTCCTCCAGATCTAGGACATGAGCCCCGAGGTCCTTGCTTTTGATCATCAAGTCGTCTACGTAAACCTCGAGGTTCCTTCCTTTCTGTTCTCGGAAAATTCGATCCATCATCCTTTGATAGGTTGCGCCCGCATTTTTCAAACCGAAGGGCATCATGTTAAAGCAGAAGCACCCATCCTCCGTGACGAAGGTGACATCCTTAACGTCCGGAGGATGCATGCGTATTTGATGGTACCCAGAAAACGCGTCCAAGAAACTCATAAAAGGGAAACCGACGGCTGAGTCAACCAGCGCGTCGATTCGGGGCAGCGGATAACAATCCTTAGGGCATGCTTTATTTAAAAGAGAAAAATCTACGCACATCCTCCACTTACCCTCCCCTTTTTGGACCATTACAACATTACTCACCCACCCCGGATACTTACAGGCGGACACAAACCCCGCCTTAAGCAATTTTTCCACTTCCTCTCTAATAGGTCCGGCCATCTTCGAGGCGATGGCCCTCTTCTTTTGTTGTATGGGGCGGGTGTTGGGGTCCAGATTGAGGCGGTGACAGGCGACGTCTGCATCGACCCCCGGCATGTCCGCGGCGCTCCACGCGAAGACGTCAATATTGTCTTGTACGCAGGTCCTGACCTTCTCCCGGTCCTCTGGGTTGAGCTCGCCACTGATCTTTATCCTTTCTACTCGGCCTTCCTTGGTGCGTATTTCTACCTCCAGGACCTCCACCGCAGCTTTCAGCCTGGATGGTTCCTCCTCTTCTTCCTGTTCTGCCTGCTTACCCTGCTGCTGGACTTTGTCTTCTACGTTGGCCATCATTCCCTCTTCCCCCGGCTGCTCTGCCTCCCACCTGCTCGCGCCCTCTTTTCCCTGCCAGGAGGCTCTTCTCTTTTCTGGACGGGTCCCTTCTCCGGGCGATCCGCCCACCTCTTCCGTCTTCCTCTTCTCCTTCCTCCCTCCCTCTTCTCTTTGATCTACTTCCCCTTCTGCTCCCGTCTCTCCTCCCTCACCTTCAGCTCTTCCCCTCTCCCTTTCCTCTTCCATCCCCGTCTCCCCGAATTTCTCTCCCGCCATCGCTGGCTCCCCCGCAATGCCTCCAACCGTTACTTCTCCCTCTCCCCCAGCACTTTCCTCCTCTCTTTCTTCTTTGCCTCCCTGCTCTTGTTGCAATCGCTCCATCCTCCTTTCCAACTCCTCTGCGTCCCCCTGCCAGGAGATTGTGTTTACCGCTGTCACGTAACATTCCCTTGCTGCCTTCGGATCTCCTCGTACCCTGATTTGAGTACCTCCAGAATTTAGCTTCAAGCATTGGTGAAACGACGACGGAACGCATCTGAAAGCGCTGATCAAGGGGCGCCCAAAGATAGCGTTGTAGCTACTTGGGGCATCCACTATGACAAAACGACAGTTTCGGGATAGTCCTCCCAGAGTTACTTGAAGTCCTACACCCCCCTCAACCTCTTTCCTTTCTCCTGAGAATCCAAACAATGGTCCATCCGCTGCCAGTACCCTCCGTGCCTCTACCCTCATTGCATTGAATGCCTTCTTAAAAATCACGTTCACCGAGCTTCCATTGTCGACCAGGATCCGCGACACCGTGAAGTTCTCGATGGCGGTCCGTATCACTAACGCGTCACAAAAGGGGTCCTCATGGTCGGGCATGTCTTTTCTTGAAAACGTGATCTTTTCATCGGGAGGAGGGGATTGTGACGTCGAGGAGACACTTCGGCGGTACATAGTGTGAAGGCTCGCCTTTCGGGCCGCCTCTATCCCCACTCCCCCATTGATCACCCCAACCAGCCCGCGGTCCCCTTCATCCGCACGATCCACACACCGATCCTCTTCCCCTGTAATCGTTACTTCCTCTATCCGCACTGGCCTTGGCTGTTCCCCAGCTCCTCGAGTCCTCCTTAACTCCAAGAAATCCGGGCAGGTAGCCGTTGCGTGACCTTCCTCCTCGTGGAAGTCACAGTAGGGCAACGCCACCCCCCCCCCCTCCGGTCTCCCTTCCTGAGGGTCCCTCCTTCTCCCTGCTCCTGCTCCTCTTCCTCTTGCCCGGCCCCTTCCTCTACCTCGGCCGATGGCCATGGCCTGCTGCGGAGGAGGTAGGGGCGGTCTATGACCATACCCCCACCCCATCTGATTGAACCTTCCCGGTCCTCCTTGTTGATTTCTTCCCCCTTGGGGAAATCCTCTTCCTTTCCCGGGGGCCGTCCCCCCCTGCTGCCTCCATCCCAGCTCTGGATACGCCGGCGCCCTCGGCTCGTCTCTTCTCCTCGCTTCCTGCTGCCTCCCCCCTGTCTCCCTCAACTCTATCTCGGTCAGCCTCGCCAACTTTTTCGCAAAAGCTGGGTTCGCCGCCTCCATCGCTATTTCCTTGGCCGCCTTCTCCATCAAGCCCTCAAAGGAGAGCGGAGCCTTCCGGGTGAGGCTCATCTTGAAGAATCCTTCCCGCAGTCCCACTGTGAAAGCCATCTGGAGGGCGAAGCCCGGTACCTCTTGTATATCCAGAATCTCCTCTTGGAACCTATCCACGTACTGGGCCAGGGATTCATCCGCCTTCTGCTTGATCAAAAAGATCGATTCCGGGTTCTTCTTCCTCTTCTTAGATGTGGAGAATCGAAGTTGGAAACTTCTACTCAAGTCCTCGAAACAATATATCGAGCCTGCCGGGAGTTGATGGAACCAGTCCCTAGCTTTGTCTTTCAGAGTGATCGCGAAGAGGCGACACTTAAACGCGTCCGTCATGGGCCTGATTGAGACAGCGTCTTCGAACCACTGCAGATGATGGAGGGGATCGTCCTTCCCTACATAGTAATTCATCTCGGGCTCCCTGAAGCCCTCCGGGACCGGAGCAGACAGGACTAGCTCGCAAAAGGGGGACCCTCGCGCCGCCGGTCTCGCCACCCCTACTCGCGCGACGACCTCCCCTGGCGCGATGGTACTCGCCGGACTTGGGAACAGCTCCCTTCCCGCCATGTCCCTACCGGTCCCTTCCAGCATCACCTCCTTTCCCGGCCTTCTCCCCGGGGCGTATTCTCCGACTCGCGCCAAGACGAGTTCCTCCTGAGTCGCGAGAGCTGGCACTGTGTGCAGTGGAGTTGAACAGTCTCCCTGCCGCGAGATCCCTTGCAATAGATCCATGATCCCCTTGATCGAAGCCAGGAACTCCGTTCTCCCTACATATCCCCCCTGATTATTTGACTCCCCTCCTTCTCCTTCTCCATGATCTCCCGCCATGTTGGTTGCTCAAGGTTCTTCTCTGAGGGCTGCGCTCCACGCTCACTGCACCAAAAATGTTGGAACCGGCTTTCCGGTCCCTCCTAGAGTTCGAAGCAGAATGCAACCCACACGTACTCTCCTTGCGCTACCGCCCTGACGAGAGTCAGCGACCTGGAAACAGACCGAGGGGACTCAACTTGGAGGTCCCACCTCTTACCCGGAAGAACTGTTAGTCTTCCCCTCCCTAGCCAGTGTTGAGCTAGGTGCCTGAGAGGGAAAAAGTGGGAAGGTTCAACAACCCTTTTTCAGGCACCTTATCGGTCTATTTATAGGTTTCTGAATCTGCTCTGCAAATATCACTTTCAAACCTTCTCAAAATGACCAAAACACCCGGGACCGGGTCTGCTAATAGCCCAGCTTCGCTGTCCTGGAGAGCTATACGCAGGCCTCCAAGGGTAAAAATGTAAAACCATCTGGGGCCCAAAGGTAAAATCTCCCTTATGGTTTAGAATTGGTAGAGCTGTTAGTCTCCTTCGGCGAGTGGGGGAGGTGCTGCCGGGCGAGACGGAAACCATGCTCGTCTCGCCGCCTTTCCGGCATGTGAGCTCTCTCGCCTTCTTGGGTGACCCCGCCCACTAGAAGGTCTCGCCGCCTTTCCGGTATGTGAGCTCTCTCGCCTTCTTGGGTGACCCCGCCCACTAGAAGGTTTCGCCCACTCCAGAGGTTGCTCCCTCTCGCCTCCTGTAGGCGGGCATCCTATCATCTCGCCAGTCATCCCTTCGCCCGCTGGACCGTCTCTCTCGCGAGCCCCAGGTTGTACACACTTCGCATGTCGGTGTCCTAGCTTGCATTGCGAGTCGGGGTAGTATAGCGTCTGGTGGTAGGAATATAACACAAACTCCCGGGGAAGGAGATAGTGTCTCCAGTAAAGCAGAGACTGGACTATGACATAAAATTCTCGAACATAATTCGAGTATTTTTGCTTAGCTTCATTCAACTTCTCATTAAAGTAAGAAACTGGATCTCCATCCTATCTCAATACGCCACCTATACCAACACCCGACGCATCGCATGCGACCTCAAAAGCGCAGCTAAAATCCGACAATCGTGGGACAGGAGACGTCGTCAATCTCTCCTTAATTTCTTCGAAGGCTCTAGTGGCTGCGAGGGTCCACTGAAACTCTCCCTTCTTGAGACAGCTCGTGAAGGGGGACATGATCGTACTGAACCCCTGGACAAACCTCTTATAGAAGATGGCAAGTCCGTGAAAGCTACGAGCCTCGTGAATATTTGTGGGCACATGCCAATCCCGAATGGCTTTGACCTTCTCGGGATCTACGGATACTCCAGTAGACGATATAATAAATCTCGGAAAGTGAACAGGCTCGGAAAGGAACGAACACTTCTTCAGGTTCACATACAGTTTCTCTTGGTGGAGGGTGCCAAAGAGAAGTCTCAGATGATCGAGGTGAGCATCCTGAGTCTGGCTATGGACCAGTATTTCATCGAAGTATACTACCAGAAACTTGCCCATGTAGGGCCGCAACACCTGAGTCATAACTTCCATAAACATATTCGGGGCGTTAGATATCCCAAATGGCATGACTAGCCACTCGTACAGACCGTCCCTGGTCTTGAATGTTATCTTCCACTCGTCTTCCTCACGCACTCGTATCTGATGGAACCCACTACGGAGGTCGGTCATGGAAAAGATCTAGGCATCGGACATAGTATCCAGAAGGTCAACGAGTTGTGGAATCGAGAAACGATATTTGACCGTGATGTTATTAATGGCGCAGCTATAATGCAAACACGACAACTACCGTCCTTCTTAGGGGTAAGAAGGGCGGGGACCGCACACGGACTCATACTCGCGCGAATGAACTACTTCTGAAGAAGCTCATCAACCTGCCGCTTGAGCTCAGCGCGCTCATCTGGGTGCATACGGTAATGGGTCAGGTTTGGGAGGGAATCCCCCGGTACTAAATCAATAGCATGATGAATGTCCTGTGGAGGAGGCAGCTCGTTGGGGAGCTCGTCAGGCATAATGTCCGCAAACTCGCCTAAAAGAGGACACACAGCTAGTGGGTGGTCAACTGGGGTATCCTCAGATGCTTGGGTGGTAGCCACAACTTAGATGATATTCGAATCAGCACTATCTCGCAGAAACTCACCTCGTCTCAAAATATGCAAGGGCCTCGAGGCACTCGTACTAACAGACGGCTCGACCACACCCTAGGATCTATCTCGGGGCCGGGTGGGCGTCAATGTTATCTTTCGCCCCTTTTCATAAAGACGCACATGTTTGAGCGGCCGAAACACGTGACGTCGCGATCAACCAGCCAGGGGTGGCCAAGAAGCACATGAGCGACATCCATGGGAATGTCATCGCACCAGACCTTGTCCTGAAATGAGGCAATGGTGATCCGAACAAGAAAGTGCTGGGTGACCTGAATCGTCGTCTTATCTACCCAGACGACATGATATGGGTGGGGGTGAGGCTCTGCCTTCACCTGCATACGGTTAAGCCCCTTCTAGGCCACGATGTTCACGCAACTCCCACTGTCAATAACCAACTTGTACGGACCGCCTGCACTAGGAAAGTATGTGTAAAAGATGGTGGTGTGTCACCAATTCTCATCTACACGAGGGGTGTGTAGGAGACGTCTAATCACTCCCACCTCTAAATATCTCTCGGCGTCACTCTCCCAGCCTTCCTCGACAGTGGCCCTAACTTCTTTCGTACCCGCCTCAACTTTCTCTAAATCCTGCTCCTCTCCCTCAACTAGCAGGTTCCGCGTGGGGCACTGCGCCGCCACATGTACCCTGCCAGAACATCGATAGCACACAATGCCCCCAGATCGCTGCCCATCAGTGGTTATGGCTTTGCCCTTCGCATCCTCGGGGATACGTGAGGGTGCAGCCGGGATGGTCTGGTGCGGAGCGGGTTTCCTAAAACTCAAGGACTCAGTCTGAGAAGTGAACTGCCTCGTGCTAGAAGAACGGAGGTACTGCTCGTACTTGAGAGAGAGCTGAAATATCTGATCGACTGTCTCTAAACGATGTGGAATCAACTCTCTCCGAATCTCAGAACGAAGGCCCGCCTTGAAACGGGAGGCAGTGGCGATAGGCTCCTCCGAGATGACACTCCTAACAACTAGCTCGTCGAAGTGAGCCATATACTCAGCGACAGTAAGTGACCCCTACCGTAAGTTCTGTAACTGCTCGAGTAACTGGTCTCGGTAGGAAGCGGGGAGGTACTTCTCGCTTAACCTCTGCTTCATCTCATCCCACCTGGTGATGAGGTAATAACCATCTCGCTCCAAGGCTCTCTCTACGCTAATCCAAAATACCTTAGCGTGCCCAACCAACTTCATTTTTGCAAAGTGAACGCAACGTTCGTCACTCATCTCATACCACTCAAAATAGTTGTCTATGTCCAAGATCCAATCGCTGAAGGCTTTCGGATCTAGGCGACCATCGAACGAAGGGCGTCCAGTCGAATACGACAAGTAATGTCGTGATGGTGGCCTCCCCTGCGTGGGTCGTGATAATCCTCGGCATACCCGTCATGAGCGTAGTCGTATCGAGCGGGTGGGAGGCCACACTCTCTCCTCCCCGAGAGATAATATTCATCGTGGTGATGATCACGGCGACCGTGTGAGGCACACGATCTCTGGGTTCAGGCTGAGGCTGACGTGTCATACGGTACTCATCACGCTGATGGGGAAGCCAATCCCGCGTCGGAGCTTGTCTATGCTCCATCACAAAGTCAGGATTTCGCCTTACCGGCAGAATTGGGGCTCGATGAGGAATATCACGACAGTGACAGTCTGCTGGAGGCCGACAATCTCTCGGGCGCTGGTCATGACGTGGAGGAGCATCCGGGTCGTCTTCAAGTGACTCGTCACGCTGTGTTGGAGTGTCCTTGCATTCTCTAACTGGTTTAAACGAAGATTCACCTCGGCAAGATCATGACGCACATCGTTGAACTGGGCACCTAAAACGTCAAAACGGTCTAGGATAAGGCGCTGAAACTCAACAAAAGCGGCGCCCGAATTCGAGCTCGCCGTTTGGTCGTCGGTGACTTGTGGCTTTACCAAGCTTCCTCTAAAGATCCTACCACTACGGAGCATGCAAATGGCCTAACTTTGCCTCTGATACCAAAATTATGTAGGGGTAGGCTACGGGTGCACAAAACCTACGACTCTGGGTGATAGTGCAAGGGTGACACGCTAATCCAAACCTACATGCAATGTAATGATCGATATGTTGACGAATAAATTAAAGCAATATAAATTCTCAGCACCACACAGATATTTAAATAGAAAACAAATATTTAATTTAAACAAATTATAATGGCTTCCTCTGCTCGGAGAGCCAAAGTGAAGCGTGCGGCGAATAGCTCCACCTGCAAATTATTAGCATAACAAAATAATTTCTACGAGCAAGAATTACAGCACATATATTTATTCACCTATGAAAATATCAAATCAAATAATCCAATACCACAAAACAAACTCACAAAGTATCGGGCTGAACCGAGACACTGAAGAATTAGAGTCCGGATGTGTAGATCAGCGATCAGAAATGGGACTGGCGGCGTGAAAACGAAGGCGGCGGCTGTCATCGGCGGTAAAGGATGAGATCAGGTGAGAAATGGGTAGATTCGGCGACGTACAAGTAGATCCGGGTCGGGGAGGGGTAGATCTGATATTTAGGGTCGGATCCGGGTGGAGGGGTGATGAACGAAAGGTGAAAATAACGGATCAGGGCTGAAATTCCTAGATCTGAATTGATCGAAGAAATTAGGGCTAAAGGAGAGTGGATCTACGGGAGGGAAGAAGTGTCGGAGAACAGTAATCCCTGAACAGGGATCAGTGAATAGTGTTGGTGAACAGTGTTCAGACTTCCTGGACAACGGTAGGGGATTGGGATTTGGGGGTTGTAGGGGCTGCGGATGAGGGTTTCAGAAGGGGAAGAAGAAGGCTATGGATGGGTAGTACCTTGGGGGGAAGTTTGAGCGCCTAGGAATCGCCACCTAGGGTTCCACGACGTCGGCACTGGAGAGTGATCGTTGGAATCCGGGAATAGAACCCTCCAAATTCTGCAATACCTATATTAAGCCCCTATAATTCTTATTTATAAGAAAAGTAATGTTAGGACATCCCACATCAACGGATATGATTGGCCGGTGGGTTCGGCCCTTAAAATATATCAATAATAAACTGAAAAATATAAATTAATATAGTGATTTGCCTCGCGCCGACGTCCCGGACACAACCGCGGAGTCCGGTCGGTGATCCGATCAAGTACTCCTACGCAAATAAATGAACGTGGGTCTCGCCTTGCTGCAAACCCCTCCAAGTGCACGATCTGATGGATCTCCATCACAATTCACTGCCCAACACTCAGAACCATAGAGCATCACGGGTCTAATTGCAGTACGGTCAAACTTGCCCTTAAGAAAAAATACATGTTGTGTCAGGTGCAATGAATAAAGAATCTAGTCATTCGAGAACCATCAAAGTAGAGTGTCTTGTTGGGTCCATTAATCTCAATGACCCAGATTTGAAGAAAACTTAATAGACAATGGTACACACATGTTGTAATCTAACAAGTGTTACAAGTTCTTTGTATGCAGGATACCTCCAATGCATTGATTAGACAGGTTGCCAAAGTGACCAAGACAGGTGATAATTGGGCAAGATTGTGGAAAGACGGAAAATCGTCTAAGTCCACAGACGTTGAGTGAAGTCTACCCATTCAACGCCAAATGACTAAAAGCTGTGAGTAGAGCATGCATAGTCAAAGCCAAGTTATTGGCAAGCTGAAAATGTGGTTAAGTTCACAGGCGTTGAGTGATGTCTACTCACCCAACGCCATACAACATATTCGTTTAGTATAGCTCATCCTGTCAAAGCCACAAAAAATATATATAGTCAGATGACTAAGTCCACAGGCGTTGAGTGAGGCAAACTCACTCAACGCCATGAGGACATATCATTGACTGACCCGTGTTCAATCAGAGCCACTGTGTTTCAAACACAGAATTTTTGTCAAAGGACAAAAACGTTGAGTGAAAGCTATCCACTCAACACCTAATCAACTATGATATTGTCTTAAGGACAGAAGCATTGAGTGAAGTCTACTCACCCAACGGCACGTCAATAAAATTGACAGATGCAGAAAGCGTTGAGTGAAGAAGCAATTCTCAACGCTTTCCAGGCAGGAAAATTGGCTAAGTATAAAAGCGTTGAGTGAAGGCTGCTTACTCAACGCCAAGTGACAGAAACATGTCTAAGGGCTTTGGCGTTAAGTGAAGGTTGCTCACTCAACGTCTAACAACAAAAAACTTTTTCAAGTGTTTTGGCGTCGAGTGAAGGTTGCTCACTCAACGCCTAATGACAGAGAATCTGTCTAAGTGTTGGGGCGTTGAGTGAAGGTTGCTCACTCAACGTCTATGCTCTAATGCTTGATTTTGACTAAGTCCACAGGTGCTGACGTCAGCAATTGTCAGTAAAATTCCAAATAATGCGGGAAAGCTACAGTACACGACAAACGGCGTCGCAGGCCTACCACACGACTTTTGCATTTAATGCAAGGTTGCAACGGGAAACTCCTTGTGTGGGCCCCACGACTCAAAGAGTCGTTGAGCGGCGGAATAGAAAAGGAAGAGCTCTAATCAAAGAAAGAAGTTTTTTACTGATACAGCTCGCAGTCATCTTCTTCCTCGCCATTGTTGCAGAGGCAGAAGAACAGAGTTCAAATCAGCTGGTCTGAAAGCTCAAAAAGTTAGCTGGTGTCATTTTTACCTACACCAGCAAGTTCTGAAGGCTTACTTTCTGAGTAAGAAGAAGAAGTTGAATCATCTGGTTTCAGCAGTCTAGAAGATAGGGCTGAGCTTATCTCAGCTCAAGAAGCCGTTAAGGGAAAAAGCCCCATCTGCAGTCACTTCTCAGCTCAAGCAAGCCTTATCCTGAAAATCACCTTCTAGAGCTTTGAAGAAGAAAGAACTGAGGTTATAGTTCAGTCCAAAAAGGAAAGAAGAAGTAGAATAGGTTTCTGCAAGTTACTTCCAGCCCAAGCAGATCTATACCTGTTGCTGTGAATGAGTTAGGGCTGAGAATATCTCAGCTCAGAAAGTAAGGCTCAGAAAAAATTTTCTGGAGTCAAATCAACTACACCCACTTACACCCTGTAGGATCTTTACAAATCTGAGTTGTAGGCCTGAATATATAAAGGTTGAGTGTAGGATCCAAGTGTGGATCTGAGTGTAGGATCACTTGTTGATCTGTGGTAGGATTCTGTTGAGAATTTGAGTGTAGGGCTTTGGCCTAAGCAGTAGGATTCAAGTGTAAATCTGAGTTGTAGGATCACTTGTTGATCTGAGGTAGGATTCTGTTTAGAATCTGAGTGTAGGGCTTTGGCATGAGCAGTAAGATTCAAGTGTGAATCTGAGTTGTATGATCCAGCTTGGATCTGTGGTAGGTGATCATTTGATCACTGAGCAGTAGGGCTTTTGAGTCTGAGGTAAGAAAGTCATTCTCTCTCAGCTGTAGGGCACTTGTGCCTAAGTTGTTGGATCCTTTGGATCTGAGGTAGGGCCTTTGTGCCTGAGCTGTAGGAGAGTCATTCTCTCTGAGGTAGGATCCTTTGTGGATCTGAGGTAGGACTGTCCTCCCAGCATGAGTGGTAGGGAATTTGGCCTGAGGTACGTGATCAGTTGATCACTGAGTTGTAGGGCTAAGTGTCTGAGTTATAAGTCTTGAAGGAGACAAAGAGATCTTGAGGGATCTGTGTTGTAAGCTCTTAGGAGCCGAGATTAGAGAAGTGTTTTGTCTAACAAGTTGTTAGAAAGGTGGGAGGGAAAGTGAATGTACCCATAATCTAGAGAACCGCTATAAATTTATTGTGTTGTTTGTGTTATTACCTTGAAAACACAACTAACCTAATCACATCAGTCATTTAAGTAATTAAGTTGAAAATATAGCAAAAAAGACAAATAGCTTATTCACCCCCCCCCCCCCTCTAGGTAATTTAGCTATCTTTGAAAACAAAGACTTTCAGGTGGTATCAGAGGGGGGTTACTCAAAAAGGACTTAACAGTCTGAGTGATCTCCAAGGATAGCTAATAGGGTTGTTCTTATTAGTTTAGCAGTAAAGCATAAGGAGTGGAGCTCAATGAAGCTTCAAGTCTACAGAAAAGAAAACACCTACAACGGGCTATTGGCAACTGTTGTAGATGATGAAAACTGTCATGTTGTCAGGATAGGAATTAGAGCCACACTGTCCTCTGTGTTCAGTGACAGTGATATAGATGATGACTATCCCGGTACAGGAATAGAGATTAGGGCCCCTCTATCTCTTTCAGACAGTGACTCGAAGGGTGATTATGATGAGGAAGATGGCTACAGAAGTTATGGGGCTAATAGCCATTACAGAAGAAGAATCCTGTCAGGATCAGCGTAGTCTAGATCAGGTACATTCCTAAGCTAGCTCATCCTCAGAATCAGACTTTGAGACCAGTCCGGATTCAGAAGCACCTTCATAAAATGATAAAGGTGACTCTGAGTCTGAAGTAGACGTCAATCAATTGATTGACCAGTATGGTGCCCTTCTAGATGCTCTGAAAAGAAGCAAGAAGCTGGCCAAGGAGCAAGCTGAGGAAATTGCCTCCTTTCAGCTAGCTGCCTCGCAGCAGGCTGAGACAGCATCTATGTTGAATCAGAAAATGAGGGAAGTGAGCCAGCTAACGATCATGGCAGACATCCATATTGGGACCATCAAATATAAGAACTCTCTTATTCGGATCTTGAAGAGAGACTTGAGATGCAGAAGAGAATTGTAGCTAATTTCTCTAAGATTGATACCCTTAAGAGAGCTTCTGAGTCTAAGCAAAATTCTAGAGTTGCCCTCTCCCAAGAGAAAGACAAAGTTCCTGTTGAGCCTCAGTTAACCTTTTACAAGATAATCATCTCTTCCAACAGGTATGACCAAGACTGCATGTTTGGTCACTGGAAGAATGAGAATTCTCCTTGTAAGAGTACAAGTGTACCTTGCAATGGAAGAAGGATGGGCATGGGTTTGAGTACACAGAAAACTCCCCATAAAGAAGTCCAAATGGTCCATGATGGGTCATTTGTATTTGGTGTTTCAGCCCCTACACTCAAGGAGAAAGGTTTGGCCTATTCTCAGGATCTTCCAGCAATAACCCAGACAAAGGGTAAGTCGGTCAGTAGGGCTGACTTGGCTTGCTCTAAGGCCATTAATAGCATGTCAACTACAAAGAAGACTTGTTAATGAAACTCAGAGTAAGCCTAGTACTTCTACTAGCAGACTCACCTTTAGTCAGATTCCTGCTGAGAAACAAGAAGAAGGCTACAACATTGCCCTCTAAAAAGGAAGCTAGTGATGGTTTGCACTCCGCAAAGACTGTTCAGAAAAAGAGATATAATATTCATGAGTGTTGGTGTTGTGGCAAAGTGGGTGACTTTGTCATAGATTGTTGGCACAACCCTAGTGTGCCAAGGATAAGGGTAAGTCTTCATGACAGAGCTAGTGTTAGTCTTCCTGTCAGAAAATCTGTAGGAAGGCATGTGCATTTTTATGCTAAACAGGACCTAGTGCCCAATAATTATTGGGGTCCTAAGGTAAGGTAAACTCTGTCTTGCAGGATAGTCCAAGCGCTCATACCCATATATGGTACTTAGACAGATGATGCTCCAGACTTAGGACTGGAACAAGGAAGCTATCTTCAGGGTCATACACCTGTAGATGGAAGTGGATAGACTGACTATCTAGCAAAGGATGTTTAAGAGATATGCAAACATCGAGGGAGAGACCACCAAGCTAGATGCTCTTATTGAGGGGGAGCTAGGTCAGCCTGATGTGCTGAACTAGCTTGTGTCTTACCAAAAGGATTGATATCAAGAAATCTCTTGCACCAAATGAATCAGTCAGATAGAGCCAGATACATATCTGTGGCTAAAAGAAGAGGAGAAGATTTGGCTCAGCAAGAAGAGAATTGACAGGGTGGAAGAAAGTTGTTGTGCACAGTTGCAGAGAATCCAGTATCTGTTCCAAGTCTACTTTATTAAGATAAGTAGAACTCTCTAATATTATGTTTCTACTAAGTACAATCTCAATTGTAGGTATCCTGTCTCTCACAACAGGACTATGCATAATGAGTCAAGATATCATGTTAAATTAGAGAGCATGAGGAGGAGAAAGACATTAGTCTTTAATTTGTCTCAATAGACAAACTAATGGCTCTCATCCTTACTAAGTCACTAGATGGAGGTAAGTTCAACTCCTTCAAATTGAAATGGGCATGTTGAATTTAGTTCAGCTTAAATAGCTCCCTATTATATATATGTGTTATGCTTGTAGGTTGCAGGGTTATGTAATCCCTGCAGGAAAATTTAGTCAAATAAGACTAGGTATAAAGGTGTTCAGAAAGTTGAGTGCATTAAGTTAACTCAACAAATACTATGGGAGTGTCTGTTTGCGACTAAGTAACGAGAGTCAATCTTAGCCATGATCATATCGTGATCCCAAACAGGTAAGTGTCTTCTCGCCTTCTCACTTAGAAATAACTATAAATTGAAGGACTTGTGCATAGTGCAAAATACATTGTTCTTTGCCTTCCTCTGCCCGTATTCGCCGAAACGACGGAACCGTCTTGCCAACCTCTCGAAACTCCGTACAAAATGACGCCGAAATGAAAGAAAACGGTTGTCAGCCTAAATCACCTCGAGGGGGGTGAATAGGTGAGCTGTGCGTCTTTTGCGGAATAAAAAATAATTAGAGCACGGTACAAAACTATCTACCAATATCACAGACAACACAAGATTTATAGTGGTTCCCCAACTTTGGGTACATCCACTTTCCCTCACCGATCTAGCAATCAACTAGACTCGGCTACTCCACTATCTCGGATCAAAAATCGATCCTACCCTTGGAACAAAGTTCCTACAAACTCGATCCAAATAAAGGGATCTACACCTCGGAAGATAACACCTCCTACAAACTCGGAGTGAAAAACTCCTACACTCGGAGAAACTTTCTCCTACAAGATAAATAAAGTGTTGAAAAAATTATACAAACAGTGAATCCAATCAGATCTGAAGAAACGGTCAGAAAACTTCTTCTTATGGACTTTGCAGCACTATCAGAAATCGGTGAAGAGAGTCTCGGCACAGATCTGGATCTTCTTGCTTTTATAGAATCAGAGAGAGAAGATGAACGGTGATGTCGATCTCGATCTGTAACTTTCTTCAAAATAAATCCTCTGACCTTAGAAGCGGATGGCCGGAGAAGATGGAGGCGGCGGCGACTTCCGTTTCGGGAAAACAGAGAGGAGTCGGCTGAAGAATATTTCTCGAAATAAAATGACAAGAAAGCTTGGAGAATACTTAGGGTTTGTCATTTTCTGATAAGACCTTATATAGAAGAGACTAACGGTCATAATCGGTCATAATGATGTACACGTGGACCAATCATGTCGCGTGATTTCAAATCCCGTCAGAAAAAGGACTTAGCAAATTTCAGAGAAGGTTCAGCCATATACACGAGTAAGTGAATAGCTACTCGAGTAGTTGAATAACTACTCGCGTACATGAAGGAGAACATACTCGGGTATATAAAGATGGGCTACTCGAGTAGGTGGAAATCAACTACTCGAGTAAGCAGACAGAACTACTCGAGTATGTAGAGAGACTTACTCGAGTACATAAAGTATCTACTCGAGTACTGGAAAAACTACTCGAGTATATTACATAAACTACTCGAGTACATGAAGGACTACTCGAGTGGGATACTTAGAATGAATTCTGAAGAGGTCAGCAAGAGCTACTCGAGTGGTTGAACTAAACTACTCGAGAGGAAGTAATCTAATCGAGTATGTGAAAGTTCTACTCGAGTAAAAGACTTAGAAAATTCTGGAGTAAGAAAAATTCAAGATACACGAGTGAAGCATGATCTACTCGAGTAGGTATAATGAACTACTCGAGTATGATTCTATCTACTCGAGTATGTGAGTATACTTACTCGAGTCCATGACTTCGAAAAATTTTGATGAGTGAACTCTTTAATACTCGGGTATAAAGAGTAATCTACTCGAGTATATAAGCATGCTACTCGAGTATATGACTATGTCTACTCGAGTAGGTGACTTAGCTACACAAGAGACACACTTAAGTACTCGAGTACAAGGTTCCTTTACTCGAGTAAATTATACCCAACTACTCGAGTAGTTATAGACCTACTCGAGTAAAAGACTTAGAGAAATTTTTGATGTTGGAAAATTGTTTCTTCTAGAGTAGTCAACTTCCAATTCCTTTCCCATAGTCCAATAGCTTGAATATGAAGTGTATCCCAATAGAGAGACCACACATGAGTCAACACCTTGGAATATGCAATGAGGGATTACATTGCACAGTTCCTGTGTTTGGTGACCCACTATGGACTGACATTGGTCTACACTTCCCAGTGAAATTCCTGCAAACATATAACTCAAACCAAGCATCAAATACAACTTAATTCATATTAGTTCCAGGGTGACTTCATCAAATCTGGGTTAATGTGGATGTAATACCCAACAATCTCCCCCTATTTGTTGAAGTCAGAACCCTTTACACTAAGGTGAATTATGGACATAAAGAAACTAAGTACAAAAACATGAGCAGGTAAGCAATAGACAATGAAAAGGATAATTAGACAGGAATGAAGAATTGTATATATGTAAATTTCCAAAAACATCAAGTCTACAGCTTGTCATTTAAATTTCTCATCATATTTTAGGTTTAGGCTTGGGATTTCTGCTTATCCATCTTTTCTTCTGTCTTCTTAGATAGCTGAATGGCTTAGGGAAGTATTTAGGAGGCCTTGGAGGAGTAGCAGGGTTATTTCTCTCAAACTCTCTGTCATGGATCTTCCTTTTTAGCATTGATTTCTCATATAACTCCCATTCCTGGGAACTGTAGTGAATGCTCCTGTTCTCATTGTGATCCATAACTAGCCTGAGTGTGTCCAAAATTAGAGATTTTGAGGTTGGAGAACAAGCTTCAGCATGTTCAGGGGCTTTGGAAGGAGCAGTCCTGCTAGCAGAGGGACCTTCACCATACTTCCTTTTTTCTTGTGGATTCTGATCTCTGGAGGAGCTTGAAGGAATATATCAGCAGGATCTTCTTCTTCCCAGCCTAGAACATAAGTATTTGGAGGAGCAACTGAGTCTCCAGGCTTGGGAGAGAAGGTAGGTTGCAGAGGAACAGTTGGGGCAGTGACATCTGTAGCTAGAGGGTTGAGATGATGGGGAATGATGTTTGGGTCAACTGCAAGATCTGGCAAGATCTGATTGTGCATCCAGACAGCAGTGTCATATGTGTGAAATTTGACACTCTGTATTTAGGCTAGCACATCAGCATGAATGGTCTTCACATGAGCTTGCCATTCATCTGTCTTCTGAGCAGTAGATTTTTCTACCTGTTCTTTGAGTTCTTTTAACAAACCCTCCCCATTTCTGATTTCAACAGATAGCTGGGCTATGGCATCATCTTTGAAAAGGCCCACTTCTTCACAGATCTTCATCTTGTTGGCTTCATTTCTCTTATCTAGCTCCATCTGATTGTTGGCCAGGGTGACACCTTGTTCCATAACGTTGCCCATACTAGTGATAGTATGGTCAAGGGCTTTGCCACCAAGTTGGAATAGGTACTTGAGCTTGTCAGTATTATGCTGAATTTCAGCAAAGCCTCTGCTCATCTCAGACTCAAGAGCAGTTACCTTGTCAGTGACCACCTTTAGAGAGGTGTCAAAATGATGTCTTTGTTCTTGAAGAAGAATGGTGATGTGTTGCAGCAAATCTGAGGGGGAGGAGACTGTAGCAGCAGCAGTAGAGGTGGCAGCAGTAGGGAGAGAAGGAGGTACCCAAGGAGCTAGTTCTTCAATTATCACAGAGCTGTGAGCTCTGATGGTAGGAGAGAGAGCAACCCATTCTTCTGTATCCTGAGGAAGAGAGAAGTCTAGATTTCTGAGAGGGGCCTCAGCTGGCTTAGGAGAAGGCTCACAGAAATAAGAATGGTGTATGGCTTGTCTGCTGGAGAATGTGGAGAAGGTGTTGGAGTCCTGGATGGAGAATGGGCAGGAGACTGTACTGGAGAGAAGTCCTTGTGATGTTCAGTGGTTGGAGCTGGAGGAGATAGAGGAGGAGGAGGGAGCACTTCTTTAGAGATCTCTGCAATCATAGCATCTATGGCAGCAGCTGTGGACAGAAGAGTGTCTTGAGGTACTTGATCTGAAGGAGTTGCTGGACTCTATGCAGTATGAGGTAGGGATGGAATTTCTGGCTGAGGAGAGGGCTGCCTAACTTGGCTAGAAGGAGCAGGCTCCCCCTCACTTGGTGCACCAGAGGAGCTGGCCACATGATGAGGAGAGGGAGATGGAGTCCTGTCCTCTATAGCTGGAGCTTCTGGAATTTCTGAAACCTTTGCAGCTTGGGCAGAATTCTTTAGCTTGAGATCCCATCTCTGAATTGAACAGATGGAGACCTTCTTCATGTGGTGAAGTGGGGTTCCTTTGGAGAAGTTGAAGACTTCAGAATTTGTGGCATGGAGGAGCAGGAGATAATTCTGGCATAGTTGGGGGATTTCATGCTATCCTTGATTTTGTCCAAAATCAGCATACCAAATTGGTATTTCTTGCGGCAGATAATTGCTTGCATAATATCGAAGAAGTATAAGGGAATGTCTCTGATGGAGTGAGTCTTGCACAGTAGAATTTTGCCAATAATATCAACTAGAAATTTTCCTTCAGCGTTCATGTCTGACCTCTTAATATACTGAGCGTCAGGAGAAATGCCACAGAAAAGAGCTGTTCGGTCAGAGTCTTCATCATCTAACTCATCTTCCTCATTGACAAGCGGCAAACGGAGAAGTTGAGAGACAGAGGTCTTGGTGAATTTGAGTTTCAAACCCTTCACTTTGGATTTTAGGACTTTTCCATTTCTTCTGACCATGAGATTGGAGAAGAATTCGGCAACTTCGGGGAAAAAGAACGCGACAGGGTTCCTAGAGAATGAAGGAGAGACCGGCGGTGTCGAGAAGGATGAGGAGGTTGTGGAAATCATCGGAGAGCTCTGTAATACCTTCGGTGACTAGTTCTGAGCCGACGCCGATCTTGGAGGAAGCCGCCATGGATGCGATTGACTGGAAGAGGTGAGAGAGGCGACTCTGCAGCAGCGGCGGAGGAGAGTAGGCAAGTCGGCAGGGTAGGCGAAGAGGAAGAGGGTACTCGAGAGAAAAAAATGATGTCGTGTAGGTTTGAGTTTTCGGAATTTCATATATATATAACTCTTAAATTTCCGCTAATTAATTTGAAGAAAGAGGCGGCATTGAGCCTTGGGTGGCGAATAGAACAAATTTCAAAAACTGGGAAATAGAACACGAGAAAGAGATAGACTACTCGAGTAGGTAAGTGAGTTACTCGAGTAGGTCGTCAGGAGTTACTCGAGTAGGTCTGCAGAGAGTACTCGAGTAGGTGGAGAAAAAATACTCGAGTAGATAGATGACTTACTCGAGTAGGTAAGTGACTTACTCGAGTAGGTCAGTAGATACTCGAGTAGGCACAGTCTTATACTCGAGTAGGTAGAGAAGAGTACTCGAGTATGTTAGTTGTTACTCGAGTAGGTCTGTCTTGACTCACGTAGGGAAGTCACATACTCGAGTATGTCTCATGCTTCTCGAGTTGAATTTTGAAAAAGTTGAGAAAAAGTAGATTTTGACTAACCCCTTGCAATTACTTGCTTCTTAGTCATCCAGCCTTATTTAGTCCTCTTTGTTGAGCATCCCAAGCTCTGTCTTGAAGAACGAGAACTTGGTCTCGTCCAGCGGCTTTGTGAAGATATCTGCAACTTGCCTATCTGTAGGCACATATTGGAGATTTATGTCTCCATGCTCCACATGTTCCCGGATGAAGTGATACCTTAGCTCGATATGCTTTGTCCGGCTGTGGGAGACTGGATTGTTGGCTATTGCAATTGCACTGGAGGAGTCACAGTACAAGGGAATATCCTTGAACTGCAGGTTGTAGTCCTCGAACTTATTCTTTATCCATAGCAACTGTGCGCAACAGCTGCCTGCAGAGATATACTCTGACTCGGCCATTGAGATTGCGACACAGTTCTGCTTCTTGCTACTCCAGGAGATTAGCCTTCTTTCGAAGAATTGGCAAGTCCCTGAGGTGCTTTTCCGGTCGTCTTTGCTACCTGCAAAATCTGCATCTGAAAATCCAATTAGTTCGTTGTCATTACTTCTTGGGTACCATAAGCCAAGATTTGGTGTGCCTTTAAGGTATCTCAGGATCCGCTTTGCAGCCACGTAATGAGATTCCTTAGAGTTCACCTGAAATCTAGCACAGACACATGTTGAGAACATTATGTCAGGCCTACTGGCAGTAAGGTAGAGCAAGGATCCAATTATGCTTCTGTACTTGGTTTCATCAAAATGTTTCCCTTTTTCATCCTTATCCAGAGACATAGTTGAGCCCATTGGAGTCCTCATAGAGGTTGCGTTCTCCATTCCGAATTTCTTAATTAGTTCTTTGGTGAACTTGGTCTGTGAGATGAAAATTCCATCTTCAGATTGTTTCACCTGAAGCCCTAAGAAATACTTCAGCTCGCCCATACTGCTCATTTCAAACTTCCCTTGCATAAGTTTTGAGAACTTTTTGCAGAGGTTGTCATCGGTAGAGCCAAAAATAATGTCGTCGACATAGATTTGCACTAGCAAAATCTTGCCTTTTATTTCCCTAAGAAATAATGTCTTGTCTATCATTCCCCTTGTGAACTTGTTCTCAAGTAGAAAGGTAGACAGCGTTTCATACCAAGCTCTAGGAGCTTGTTTCAGACCATATAGGGCCTTGTGCAGAAAATAGACATGATCAGGAAAGTTAGGATCAACGAAACCTGGAGGTTGTTCCACATACGCTTCCTCCTTTATGTTACCATTCAGGAAGGCCGACTTCACGTCCATCTGATAGACGGTGATGCCTTTGAAGGCAGCATATGCTAGGAACAACCTTATTGCCTCCAGCCTCGCCACTGGAGCATATGTCTGGTCGAAGTCGATTCCTTCTTCTTGACGATAGCCTTTAGCGACGAGTCTGGCCTTGTTCTTTATGATCGTTCCATCTTCGTCCATCTTGTTCCTGTAAACTCATTTTGTTCCAATGACGTTATTTCCTTTGGGTCTTGGAACCAGCATCCACACATTGCAGCGCTTGAACTGATTTAGCTCTTCTTCCATTGTCATTATCCATGATGGTCTTAGTTTGCTTCCTCAAATTTCTTTGGTTCAACCTGTGAGAGAAAACTCAAATGAAGATTCTCATTAGTTGTACCTCTCCGAGTTCTGACACCATCCCGGGGATCTCCTATGATCTGGTCCATGGGGTGATCCTTCAGATGTCTGAGCTCTAGAGTTCTTGCATCTGGATTATCTTCAAGCACCGGAGTGATTTCTTCATCCTGGATGACTTCTTCATTTTGATCATCAGCCTCTCCAATAGGAGTTGGAGTGGTGATCTTAATGAACTTCTCGCCTTTGTCTTCGGACGGATCATCCAAGCTAGTTTCTTTCAGCTTTTCACCTGCATCTTCAGTGAGCACACTAGACGGATTGCTTTGCAGCAAGATCGTCTCATCAAATACAACATGTATCGATTCTTCCACCACCAGGGTTTTTCTATTAAATATCCTATATGCCTTACTATGGCTACTATATCCTACAAAAATACCTTCAAAGCTCTTTTCGCTGAACTTGGTGGTATGATACTTACCATTGTTAAGTACGAAGCATTTACAGCCAAAGATTCTAAAGTAAGAGACTGTTGGTTTCCTGCCTTTCAGAAGTTCATAAGGTGTCTTATTGTGGTCTTTGTTTATGAGTGCTCGATTTTGCACGTGGCATGCAGTGTTGACGGCCTCAGCCCAGAAGTACTCCAGTAGTGAAGCATCACTCAACATGGTCCTGCAGGCCTCTATGAGTGTTCTGTTCCTTCTCTCAGCCACTCCATTTTGTTGTGGAGTGCGAGGAGAGGAAAACTCATGAAAGATATCTAAGCTTTCACAGAATTCTGTCATGGCCCCAGATTTGAACTATGTTCCGTTGTCACTTCTGATTTTGACTATGGAGCAGTTGTATTCATTCTAGACTTGCCTGACAAAATTGGTAAAGATGTCGAAGGTATCTGACTTGTGTTTCAGAAAGAACACCCACGCAAAGCGCGAGTAGTCATCAACAATTACCAATGTATAGTCCTTACCTCCCAAACTTCTAATCTGCAGTGGACCAAACAAGTCCATGTGCAATAGATGGAGACATCTGTTAGAGTCTTTGCCAATAATGCTTTTAAAGGTAGCCCTTGTTTGCTTGCCTTTTACGCATGCATGACAAGGTCTGTCTTTGACGCATTTGACATTTGGGTCATCACGTACTAAGTTCATTGAAAATAGTTTATTAATTGTTTTGAAATTAATATGTGCTAGTCTCTTGTGCCATTGGTCACCAAGAGACGCACTATCTTTTGCTAAAAGATACACTGGTGTAGAGGAATCTATACAGATGAAATTTAAACAGAAAATATTCCTGCTTCGAGTGCCGGATAGAATCGTTTCCATATTGTCAAAGGATTTTATCAAGCACTTATCAGCATGGAACTCAACTATGTATCCTTTATCGCAGAGTTGGCTTATGCTAATGAGATTGTGTTCCAATCCTTCGACATAGGCAACATCCGAGAAGGATACATTGCCGTTAGTAATCATATCATAGCCTCTAGTAATTCCACGGTCTGAACCTCCAAAGATGACTTTTGGTCCGTTCACGACTGGAGTAAAGTTCTGAATGAGGCTTCTCGTCCCGGTCATATGCCGAGAGCATCCGCTGTCCAAGTACCAGATAGGCGTTTTGTTGGCCTTTGGACATCCCTGCAATCACAATCAATTTGCCTTAGGAACCCAAACACGTTTGGGTCCTTGGTCTCGGGTTAGAGTGCTCCCCCTACGAGTGTTAGCATTATGAGCGGTCTTTCTCATATTGCTGACATGAGGGGTAACAGCATTTCTGGAATTGAACCAGCAATCTATGGCGAAGTGACCAACCTTGCCACAGCACCAACAGTCAAATCTATTGTACCTTTGCCTCAAGATCTCCTGCTTGACCTTTTGGAACTTTGGTCTAGCAGTGGTAGCATTCTTGGAGGAAGATGCCTCATGATGATGGCAATCACATGGCTTCTTCTCCTTTATGGGCTTCTCTACAACAGGCTTTGTCTTTGGTGCTTTCTTGAAGTTATGCTCATGATTGAAAGGGCCATAGCTCTGAAGAACAACTTCTTCATAAGGTGCCTTAAAGACACTTTCGCCAAAGTTTCGGGGTCGAGCCCATCCTTGATAGCGGGACTTTGGCTCTACATAAGTAGGCCTAGCAAAGTGCCCGTATGATGAGTCAAAATCAAACTCATTTGATGGAAAGATGACCTTTTTGAATGTGGTTTGATTTTGAGGGGCTTTTCCCTTTTCTTCGGCTGAGGCCTTTTTGGCGGCCTTATTTTTCCGTTGATTCTTGTTTCTCCTAGAGGATTTAGTAGGAGCCTCTTCATGGCCTAGTCCAGCTCCCTTGGCCTTTGCTGAGAATTCAGCAACGAATGGAAGAACTGTTTTGGGCTTTCGAGAAACTCTCAACAAGTTTCCTTTCAGCCGCAGGTTCGGCTTCCAATCCTTTGATGATCTTCTCCTTCAGGTCAAGGTGCTCAAGAGCCTTGTTATATTCTTCAATAGTATTATTGAAGTTTTCCTCGAGGGAGTCAGTCTTTGCGACTTTCTCTCTCAAGTTGCTCTCTTCGGCTTTTAAAGATTTGATCTCTTTAGCCTGAGTCTTCACGACTCGACGACATTTGTCGTAAGCCAAGATTAACTCCTTATACTGGGCCATCAATTCTGACTCATCGTCAGAGGAGCTACCCTCAATCATGTTCAGAGACTTCAGACTCTGAGAGAGGGGTGTGAGAGTTTACCTTCCCAGTGAACTGGGGCTCTTGTTCATCATCTGTTTGAGCCATTAGCCCAAAGTAAGCTTCTTCTTCTTCACTTGACTCTGATGAGTCGGAGTCGCTAAGAGTCTTGCTCCTTTTGGCTATGAGGCTCTTCTCTTTCCTTTTCCTATTGTGTGAGGATTTCTTGTCTTCTCTTCTGCCACCCTCCTTCTTCTTGTGAGGGCAGTCAGCAATGATGTGACCTGGCTTATTACAGCAGTAGCAAATGATGTCAGTTGAAACGTATTTGTTCTGTTTAGTATTATACCTTTCGTGGCTGCTTGAGCCTTTTCTTTGTCGATCGTCATCGCGTCGCGATCTTCTGTATGAGGCATCCTTGCCTTTCCATTGTTTCTTTTTATTAAGAAACTTCTTGAATTGCCTTGAGAGCAAGGAGAACTCTCCTTCAGATAGTTCAGACCCTGAGGTACTAGGTTCTGATGTTTCTTCTTCTTCATCAACTTCTGGAGCTGGAGCGGGGGATGCAGCCTTGGTCTTTCTGGAGGTGTCTGCCTTCAGAGAGACAGATTTCTCCTTTAGTGCAGACCTGCCCTTCTCTTCTTCAGCTTTTCTTGTATTGATTTGGACTTCATAAGACATAAGCTTTCCAAAGAGATTTTGCGAGTCCGTTTCAGTTAGCTTCCTGAACTCCCTGATGGCGCATACCTTGTTATCTCATTCCTTGGTTAGGGATCTCAAGAATTTGTCGTTCAGTTCTCCGTTGGTGAAGACACGGCCGTACACCCTTAGGCCATTTACAATTTTGAAGAAGTTCTCAAAGGTGTCGGCAATTGTTTCCTTGTTCCCTTGTCAGAACGCTTCATATTTTTCATTGAGAAGGGATCTCCGATCATCCCTTACTTCTTCAGTTCCTTCCATCAAAGTGACTAAGGAATGCCACATCTCCTTAGCTGATTGACAGTGAATCAAATTCTGCAGCATCGAGTCATCGACTGCACTTGCTATAATGTTCTTAGCTTTCTTGTCGAGAGAGACAAGTGCAATCTCGTCTTTGTCGATATCCATTAGCTTTTTGGGAACTTTCTTGGTAGGGTCGATAGTGGACACAGTTATGGGAACGTAAGGACCTTCTTCAACGATCATGAAGATCCTTGGATCCACAACTTCCATGAAAAATTTTATCCTTTCTTTCCACATGGGAAAGTTATTTTTGTTGCACAGTGGAAGCTTGGCGAAATCTTTGCCCTTGTCTATTTTATGGTAGAATCTTTTAGACAATAGATTTGGATCTGATCAAGGTGTTAACCTTTTGACGATCAACCTCCCTCTGATACCAATTGAAAGAAAACGGTTGTCAACCTAAATCACCTAGAGGGGGTGAATAGGTGATTTGTGTGTCTTTTGTAGAATAAAAAATAATTAGAGCATATCACAGAACTATCTACCAATATCACAGACGACACAAGATTTATAGTGGTTCCCCAACCTTGGGTACATCCACTTTCCCTCACCGATCTAGCAATCAACTAGACTCGGCTACTCCACTATCTCGGATCAAAAATCGATCCTACCCTCGGAACAAAGTTCCTACAAACTCGATCCAAACAAAGGGATCTACACCTCGGAAGATAACACTTCCTACAAACTCGGAGTGAAAAACTCATACACTCGAAGAAACTTTCTCCTACAAGATTAATAAAGTGTTGAAAAAATTATACAAACAGTGAATCCAATCAGATCTGAAGAAACGGCCAGAAAAATTCTTCTTATGGACTTTGCAGCACTATCAGAAATCGGTGAAGAGAGTCTCGGCCCAGATCTGGATCTTCTTGCTTTTACAGAATCAGAGAGAGAAGATGAACGGTGATGTCGATCTCGATCTGTAACTTTATTCAGAATAAATCCTCTGACCTTAGAAGCGGATGGCCGGAGAAGATGGAGGCGGCGGCGGCTTCCGTTTCGGGAAAACAGAGAGGAGTCGGCTGAAGAATATTTCTCGAAATAAAATGACAAGAAAGCTTGGAGAATACTTAGGGTTTGTCATTTTCTGATAAGACCTTATATAGAAGAGACTAACGATCATAATCGGTCATAATGATGTACACGTGGACCAATCATGTCGCGTGATTTCAAAATCCCGTCAGAAAAAGGACTTAGCAAAATTTCAGAGAAGGTTTAGCCATATACACGAGTAAGTGAATAGCTACTCGAGTAGTTGAATAACTACTCGAGTACATGAAGGAGAACATACTCGGGTATATAAAGATGGGTTGCTCGAGTAGGTGGAAATAACCTACTCAAGTAAGCAGACAGAACTACTCGAGTATGTAGAGAGACTTACTCGAGTACATAAAGGATCTACTCGAGTACTGAAAAAACTACTCGAGTATATTACATAAACTACTCGAGTACATGAAGAGCTACTCGAGTGGGAATCTACTCGAGTATATAAGTATGCTACTCGAGTATATGACTATGTCTACTCGAGTAGGTGACTTAGCTATACGAGAGATACACTTAAGTACTCGAGTACCAGATTCCTTTACTCGAGTAAATTATACCCAAACTACTCGAGTAGTTATAGACCTACTCGAGTAAAAGACTTAGAGAAATTTTTGATGTTGGAAAATTGTTTCTTCTAGAGTAGTCAACTTCCAATTCCTTTCTCATAGTCCAATTGCTTGAATATGAAGTGTATCCCAATAGAGAGACCACACATGAGTCAACACCTTAGAATATGCAATGAGGGATTACATTGCACAGTTCCTGTGTTTGGTGACCCACTGTGGACTGACATTGGTCTACACTTCCCAGTGAAATTCCTGCAAACATATAACTCAAACCAAGCATCAAATACAACTTAATTCATCTTAATTCCAGGGTGACTTCATCAAATTTGGGTTAATGTGGATGTAATACCCAACACGAAAGCTCAAGATTTTCTGTTCGAAGGCTCTGAACTAGTGAGGAACGACTTCAAGGATGCAGGAAAGGAGGTGCAATATGTTCTCCATCTGCTCCAGGTTTCTGACCTAACTTTAGTTCTGACGGAGCCCTGTTTGTTGTGGAAACGAGAAGTCCTAGAATTGTTTTCCAATTCCAAGGCAGATGCATCTGCGAGGAAGATCAAAACTGTAGTCAGTGGACAAAAGATAAAGATAACATCAAGACGATTGAGCGAAGCCCTCCAGTTGCCAAAGTTCACATAAGGTGATGTGGAAGAGGACCTGGATTAATCTGAGGTCAGGTCTACTTTGAAATGGTGTGGTCTATCTAAGCACACCTCCGGTTCCATCCTCAGGAAGGAACTGAACCTGAAAGGTAAATTCTTGGCCGACGCATTGGGAAGGCTCTGATCTGCAAGACAGGGTCCCAATACAAGATATCTAAAAAGATGTTTGAACTCATGACTAGAGTGATTCACACCAAAGAACCGATTTGGGTAAGTGTTCTACTGGAAAGGATAGCAGATTGCCTGACTGAGCCAAACCTGAGAAGGATCCTATCTCTGGTCATACTTAGAACTGTTCCTGAGATCCTCAATATGAGGTTAGGAGTCGGGATTGACAACATGTGGAGAATGGACATCAAGATGCTAGATAGATGGGACAGGGTCCTTCAGTACCATGTACAGCTTGTCACCAAGAAAAAGCAAAAGAAAGTTCCAGCTACAGCACAGAGCAGCTCAAGTAGTTCTTCTGAAGAAGACGAGGAAGAGCCTCATGACCCCAATCTAACTGTGTCTAAGGATGAGACTAGGAAAGACACAGCTGCCCAAGTGTCAGTATCTTCTGATCTTGATGTTAGAAATCAGTTGAGCAGGGCTCAATCTGAAGATGTTCCAGATCATGATGTTGACTTGCCATCAACTGAGGATGCTGGGCAAGTAGCTGAAGTTATTGTTAACAAAATCTCTGGTAGGATGGAGGGGGAGATTTCCAGGCCTGATGTTGCTGCTGACAACATTCATGTACCAAATCCTGCTGATGTAACCAGCCCTCAGAGTGAGGGGGAGCAACTCCTGGAACAAGTAATGCAGGATGCATTTGCTGAGGGGGAGCAGTTTCAAAGTTGTCCAAAGATAAATCAGGATGCTTAGAAGACTGGTGCTGCTGTTGATGATATTGTGTTGCATGTCAATGAGGACATGGCAGATATTGAGGGGGAGATTCAATATGAACTCCCTACTCAGGTTGAAGTACATGACATAGATTCTTCTATGTCAGAAAAGGAAGATAGTGTTCCAAAGAAAACTTATTCATCTGAATTTATTGTGGCTGACTCTGATGGAAGGGAAGAGGTCAGACCCGTCCAAGAATCTTATGATGAAGGTACTTCTGCAGGAATGAATCAAATTCCACCCATGTTTTTGGCCCAGCTGAAGGGTCTATTGGATGAGCAGAGGAGAACCCTAGAAACCTTTGTGGATGATGCACTCAAGAACATCAGAAATGAGCTATCTACAGAGATAAAGTTTATCAGATTTGAAGTCAATCTTCTGAAAGGTGAAACTATTACATTCTTCACTCGGGCAGCCCCAACAATTGACTACACTATGAACAAGCTGGATGTAATAGACTCAAATATCACTACAGTGATAGCAAATCAGACAATTCAGAATGAAAACATGCTGGTTATTCAAAATGCTGATAATGTTTTGCGGGAACAACAGAATAAAGCAATCTTTACCAAGATAGATGGTTGTACCAAGCTGCTAGATGATCATATGCTGGAGGTCAAGAATCAAGTAACAGCAGGTGTAAACTATCTAGAATCTGTAAGAAGCAAGGCAAGCACCTCTCAGAAATAGGAAATATGTAAAGAAGTCAAAAAGGGGAAGAGTGATGTCATAAGAACAAATACTGAAAATATGGTCTAGGCTACTAATGTGATGAGGGGATCATTTGGGATTGAACATGTCCAATATGATAACATCCCTATCTTTTCTACTCAAGTACAAGAAGCTTTGAATCCTGAAATGTCTGCTCCACAAGAAGGCCAACTACAAGATGTTCAGAATAGAGAAGATTCATATGTTGCTGCTGAATCTCCCCAGTTTAGCCCCTATGCAGACCAGCTACAGATGTCGAAGGGTACGACTATTGCTGAGGGAGAAGAAGAGGTAAGGATGAGCAAGAAAAGATATAGAGAAGAGATGGAACAAAGGCCTGACTTTGAAAAATGGAGCCCTGAATTAAGGACTATCATCTTAATAGCCTGGGAGCAAGACAAGTCAAAGAAGACTGAAAGGGGCAAACTATATAGCTCACTTAAGTGGAACAAAATGGAAAAGAGGGACACTGAAAGGATGCTATATATGAGGAACAAGAATTCAAGCACTCTCTCTCCTGATCCTGTTGAGCTGACAAATTACATACCTAAACCTTACAGTTACTTTGAGAGGCAAAGAAACAAGATATCTGAAGCCGAAGCTAAGGAAGTATAACAAAAAGTCAAGAAGAAAGTGATGGCGAAGGTGATGGCGACGATGATGACGACGGCCACCAGGATGGACAACTTGGGAATGACTATGTTGAAGATGTGTCGGCAAAGGACGTGCGACGTCGTAGCGGTCATGGTTCTTCTCCTAGCCGCTGCCCCCCCCCCCCCCCCTCTTTCTTCCTTCCTCCAAATCGCCGGCCTCAAGGCTCCTTCCTTCTAGAGTTCGGCCATCTCCTCTCTCCCTCGTGCTCTCGGCCGCCCCCTTCTCTCTAGCGCTCGGCTACTCTCATCTCCCTCTTGCTCACGGCCACCCGAGATCCTCTCTCTCTCCAAGGATACTTTGGCCCATGCATGAGAGGTTGTTTGCAAGGAATAAGATAGGGGTTTCCTCCACGGCGTGAAGTGAAGGATATTAGCACGTTCATCATCCGTAGCGCGCTTCCCGTGGACTTTCAATGGAGGAGCGATCAAACTTGGTGGATCCACGCATCACGGATCTACAAATCCGAGAGGGGTAACAAAAATTTCTACCAAGAGTTGTGCACGCAGCGGAAGGATAATCAATAACTACTAACTACCAACAAATAAAAATGACTCAAAAATTAAAATGAGCTTGCCTTTAAATAAGCTTACAAGATGTTTAAGGATAATCAATAACTACTAACTACCAACAAATAAAAATGACTCAAAAATTAATAATAATAAACAATTTTACTAATAACTAGGCACAAAGCCCCTGCAACAATTGTTGGGTTTCTCTATGAGGATGGCACAACACTTGTGCACGCAGCGGAAGGATAAAACATTAAGAAAACCCAAAAGAAATAGGATCGGGCCATGACAGTTGAATCAAGAAGTTAACATATAACTAGGCAAAAAATTACATCTGTGGCGTTGAGTCACAACTCAACGAAGATGCTCCAAACTTTGTATTCTTGCTGGTGGCGAGTTGTACGTGGAATAATATCCACGTCTCTGCAGAAATCCACACGAGCGGGAGAACGCCGAGCTTTCTGTCGCACGGAAGATCGGGAAGAACGATGACCTCACCTTGCTACTGCACGGACTGCTAGGTCCGCGCCAGGAAAAGCAACACCAGCGACAGTCGCCGAAGAAGAGGAGGTCGACGGAGCGAACACGGCGGCGGCGGAACACTTCCGTCGGCGGCGGGATTCGGGATCGGCAGAACGATCGCGGAATGGCTTCCGTCAAAATCGATTCGATCGGCTGTAAAAGCACACCTTACCCGAAAACCCTAAGTGTACCTTTTATACCGAAGGCATAAAAGACTTAGGAAAATCGCTATCCGCAGACCACCTAGAAACAGGGTTCAGAATCGGCGAGTATCAATCGGCGAGAATCGGTCAGGATCGGCGAGAATCAGAATCGGCGAGACTCACAATCGGCGAGAATCACCCGGATCGGCGAGAATCAGAGAACTATTCTCGACGATTCACGCCGAACGTGGGTCGACAATTCACGCCGATCGTGGGTCGACGATACACGCCGATCGGCGAGAATCAGAGAACTAATTCTCGACGATTCTCGTCGATCGGCGAGAATCAGAGAACTATTCTCGACGATTCCCGTCGATCGGCGAGAATCAGAGAACTATTCTCTACGATTCTCGTCGATTCTCGTCGACCCTCTGCCGACTATTCTTACCAGTCCTTCAAGGCAACATTTGCCGAACCTGATGATTCTTTAAGGCAACACTTTGCCCACAACCCCATTCAGATCGGTGATTGGCAACCTTTACCAACACAATCAATCATCCAACTTCTCCGCATCTCTTATGTGCGACCCTGCAGGCTCATATCGCGTTGGCAGTGAGATTACATGTTTGATCACTTCCAGATCACAATGGTAACTCCAACAGACTCCCACTTGATCTCGAAAGTATCAAAGCAAAAACCTCACAAACAATGAGCGGCATCTAGCAATGCATCATTGCTCCCCAAGCAATAAGAGTTTACAACTCATAATCCTTTATGACCAATGTATCAGCGTTGTCTTTGTCCCTTTGTCCCTTACATCCGGAAAGAACTAGAGGCATGGACCGTGTCACACTCGTAATAGCTCAATCCAAGTTTCTTGATCCAGGACGGACTTCCAGAGAATGGTGAGTCCAATATCACATATTGACTCAACCAAGCATGACCATGCATTTCTCAGTCCAGTTCCATCAAGGGGCCCATGGATGCAACTCATGTCATATAGGAGGACAAATCCCATATCTGCTCACACACAAACGCCCAAATGATTCGTAACATGCCCAACAACCACCCTTATCATCAACCTTTCTCAAGGAAGACTTTAGATGGCATCAAAGCACGCTCTTCCTCACTTGATGAATGCTGTGACTTCAGGTCAAAGGATCACAACACCATTGTCAATTGAGACCTACTCGTGATACGATTGGATGACAATCCACAGAGTAGTCTCAGGTTGGGTCTGTCCAGTACAACTTGTTCACTAACAAGTACCCACGTGATGACTTGATATCACAATATCATGACCTGTGAGAACCGGTCATCAGTCAACACACGTGCTAGTCTTCATGTACCATCATCACCCTTAGCTTCTATGATGATACTCGACCAGGGACCTTTAAGAATGAAGCTTCAAATAAATCATGGGCTCTCACATTCAAGTCACGTACTTGATGTCCCATGGAAGCGAACATTCTAAGGGTATCTATTATGTTAACATTTAACTATCATATAGAAAAAGACATAATAAAAGAACTTGCCATTAATTGTAAGAGAAAATTAGGTACACAGTTCATCATATGAACAAATAGCCAACAAAATACAGGTTTACATGCAATCCACAAGATTCTCACTAGAGTTGATCATTTAGGTATCGTATACCCATCGATCTAGTATGACCATCATGCTTTCTCTGCGCGAGAGGCTTTGTCAGTGGATCCGCAATATTCTCCTCAGTCGGCACTCTGCAAATGTTTACATCTCCTCGTTCGACAATCTCACGAATAAGATGAAACCGCCGAAGTATGTGCTTGGAGCGCTGATGAGATCTAGGTTCCTTAGATTGTGCAATTGCACCATTGTTATCACAGTAGAGAAATACGGGACCAACAATGCTAGGAACTACATCAAGCTCGCCGATGAATTTCCTAATCCATACAGCCTCCTTCGCCGCATTAGCTGCTGCGATATACTCGGCCTCTGTTGTAGAATCAGCAACTGTCTCTTGCTTGGAACTCTTCCAGCTCACAGCTCCTCCATTCAGGCAAAACACAAAACCTGACTGAGACTTGGAGTCGTCTCTATCAGTTTGGAAGCTAGCATCTGTGTAACCACTTACAACGAGCTCTTCCTCTCCACCATACACCAAGAACACATCCTTAGTCCTTCTCAAGTACTTCAGGATATTCTTGACTGCAATCCAGTGACACTCACCGGGGTCTGACTGATACCTGCTAGTCATGCTCAAAGCAAAGGAGACATCGGGTCGAGTACATAACATCACGTACATGATTGATCCAATTACCGAAGCATATGGAATCAACTTCATGCGGTCCTTATCTTCACAAGATTTTGGACACTGGTCCTTAGAGAGATTCACACCATGAGACATGGGTAAAAATCCTTTCTTGGACTCAAGCATGTTGAACCATTTCAACACCTTTTCGATGTACGTACTCTGGGTCAAACCCAGCAACTTCTTCGATCTATCTCTATAGATCTTAATACCGAGTATATAAGTCGCTTCACCCAAATCCTTCATTGAAAAGCAGTTCCCTAGGTTGTTCTTAACAACTTTCAGGGTAGGAATGTCATTCCCAATCAACAGTATGTCATCCACATACAATATCAGGAAGACAACAATGCTCCCACTGATTCGCTTGTAAACACAAGGCTCATCTTCATTCTTGATGAAACCAAACTCTTTGATTTTCTCATCAAAACGAAGATTCCAACTTCGAGAGGCCTGTTTCAATCCATAAATGGACTTATTCAGCTTGCATATTTTAGTGGCTTCATCTGGGGATACAAAACCCTCGGGTTGTGTCATATACACTTCCTCAAGGAGGTTTCCATTAAGGAAAGCCGTTTTGACATCCATCTGCCAGATCTCGTAGTCATAATACGCAGCAACAGCAAGCAATATCCTTATGGTCTTTACTATGTCAACAGGGGAAAAGGTCTCATCATAGTCAACACCATGAATTTGCTTGAAACCCTTAGCCACGAGTCGCCCTTTGAATGTCTGTACATTCCCATCCATGTCGGTCTTCTTCTTGAAGACCCACTTGCACCCTATGGGTCGTACCCCTTCAGGTGGTTCCACCAAGTTCCAAACTTGGTTTGCATACATGTAGTCCATTTCGGATTTCATAGCCTCAAGCCACTTGTCGGAGTCCGGTCCATTCATAGCCTCTTGGTAGGTTGCTGGTTCATCATCATGATCCATAAGCAACACATTACCTATTTGAGACACGAGAAATCCATATCTCTCAGGCTCAAACCTCGGTCTACCAGATCTACGTAGGACTTGTGTTCCCTGAGCAGGTTCTCTAGCTACAACATCTTGTAGTCCTGTCTCAGAATCCAATTCTGGTTCATTCACTACATGTGGTTCTTGAACTTCTTCAAGCTCTACCTTTTTAGTCTTTCTTGATAAGAACTCTTTCTCCAAGAAGACACCAGTACTTGCGACAAACACTTTGCCCTCAAACGGTAGGTAAAAGTAATACCCTTTCATTTCCTTAGGATATCCCACCAGATAACATTTATCCGATTTGGGTTCCAGCTTGTCAGGCATTTGACGTCTCATGTATGCCTCACAGCCCCAAATTTTAATGAACGACATACTAGGACGCTTCCCAGTCCATATCTCATATGGTGTCTTCAGAACCGTTTTCGTTGGAGCGTGATTCAATATCATTGCAGCAGTCTCTAAAGCAAAACCCCAAAAGGAAACAGGCAAGTCTGCATGACTCATCATCGAACGTACCATGTCTAACAGAGTACGATTTCTCCTCTCAGACACACCATTATGTTGTGGTGTTCTAGGTGGAGTGAGCTGTGATACAATACCACACTCTTTCAGATGATCACGGAACTCATGACTTAGGTATTCACCACCTCGATCAGATCGGAGTGCTTTAACCCTTTTACCCAACTGGTTTTCTACTTCATTCTTGAACTCTTTGAACTTTTCAAAGGTCTCGGATTTGCACTTCATAAGATACACATATCCGTATCTACTGAAATCATCAGTAAATGTAACAAAGTAGAAATACCCACCTCTAGCCATGGAACTCATGGGTCCGCATACATCACTATGTACAACACCCAAGAGATCCTCAGCCCTCTCAGTATAACCAGTGAAAGGAGCTTTAGTCATCTTGCCTAACAAACAAGATTCGCATCGCTCAAATGATTCATAATCAAATGAGTCCAAAAGTCCATCTCTATGGAGCTTGGATATGCGCTTCTCGTTGATATGGCCCAAACGACAATGCCAGAGAAAAGTAGGGTTCGAGTCATTTGTTCTTAGTCTTTTATTGTTTTCTACATTACAGATCAGATGGTCCAAGTTCAAAACATAAAGACCATTAAACAATTGGGCTACAGCATAACAAACATCATTCTTAAATATAGAACAATAGTTGTTCTTAATTATAAAAGAAAATCCAATCATGTCCAAACATGAAATAGATATAATGTTTCTAGTTATGGCCGGAACAAAATAACAATTATCATGTTCTATTACAAGCCCACTGGGCAAAGAAAGACGGTAAACTCCTACGGCTACAGCAGCAACTCTTGCTTCATTGCCGACGCGGAGGTCCACCTCTCCTTTACTCAGCAATCTTCTCCTTCCTAGTTCCTGCACATTTGTACAAATGTGAGAACCACATCCGGTATCTAATACCCAAGATGAAGGAGCAGAAAGGTTTATCTCTATAACGTAAACATTTGAAGTGGAAGTCATACCTCCCCTCAATTTCTGCAGACCCTCAATGTACGAAGGACAGTTCCACCTCCAATGACCAGCCTTGCCACAGTGGTGGCATTTCCCTTCCTTCACCGTGCTTTTCTTTTTCATCAGTGCAGAAGACTTGGGCTCAAGATATGACTTAGGTCCCACCTTCGTCTTCTTGGAACCCTTGGCCTTGCCCTTGCCCTTATGCACCATCAGTATGGGGCTGGCAGGCTTGGCCTTCTTCATATTGATTTCAGCAGTTCTCAACATGCCTAGGAGTTCGGGCAGTGTCTTATCTATTTCATTCATGTTGTAGTTCAAGACGAACTGCTCATAACTGTCCGGCAACGATTGCAGGATCAGATCCGTGGCCAACTCTTGACCAAGAGGAAAACCCAGCCTTTCAAAGTTCTCTATATACCCAATCATCTTGAGTACGTGAGTCCCTACTGAGTCTCGAACTCCCATCTTGCACTGAAACAACGCTTTTGTGATGTCGAACCTCTCTTGACGAGCCTGCCCTTGAAACATTTTCTTGAGATGCTCGTCAATCTCCTTGCACCCCATGTTCTCATGTTGCTTCTGAAGCTCAGAGTTCATAGTGGCAAGCATAAGGCATTCGACATCTAAAGCATCGTCAGTATACTTCTTATAAGTATCCTTCTCAGCACGGGAAGAGTTCCCGGTCGACACCTCGGGGGCTTCTTCTTCCAAGATATAGAGCTTTCGCTCTTGCCTGAGAACAATTCTCAGGTTCCTATACCAGTCCATGTAATTTGTCCCACTGAGCTTATCCTTCTCAAGGATGGCTCTCAGAGACAACGTGGAGTGTGAAACACTTGTCATGGAATTCTACAAGAATTTATGCAGAATAAAATCAGTACCAAAATTTCAAATACAATTTATTTTAATTTGGACTTCAATTAAAAAATACTCCCACTATTTTGTTCGAAATGATAGCCCTCACTAACAATTCGGAGAGTTCATGCGAGCTACTCTCTTAGTGGACAAGATCCGTATTTCACCAACACTATGAGTCCGCTTTGGCGTTCCTCTCACGATGCGGTTATTTAGGTAGGCAACGCTTGCCAATTGCATCCTCATGCAATTCTTGTATGGTTGGTGAATAACTCCTTATTCGCATCCATCATATGGTGCATGCCAACCCTATGTCTCTAGGCACTCAACCTTTGAGGTCACCTAGTTAAGTATGACCCGATGTCGACAGTGGGATATCACAATTATCCGCTCGCACCCTTACCAAGATAGATTAATGCACCTTGCTTTGGCAAGCCCACACTTCATCGATCGAGGCAGGAAGAGTGTCATCCATCGGAAGGCATCCGAACACTTAATATTTGATGAAGGGATTTAATTATAGGTTAACAATTAACCATGATCAACATTTGATCAATGTGCACATCCAAAGAAAAACAATTCTTCTAAAACCACATGCATCCCTTATGTGCACATCCTTACACCATCAACAATTGATAGAAGGAAGGGCTAAATCTGAACATCCGGAAATTTCCAAATCCTCGGATTTACATGCATTGGACAAAGGCAAAGACAACTCAACTTGAAGCAGTAGACAAGCTCATCTCTCTTTGTTGGATTCAAAATCCAAAACAAAATCGAGGGATGGTTACTGCTAAGGAGATCACAATTTCTAACAATTAGAAATTCCACGCAATTCAAGAGGTTCTTGGCGGGGTACCAAGACTAAATCTAGACATTTAGAACACTTCTAAATCCCTAGGTTTACACGCACTGGAATAACAAACTTCCAATACAACGATCATGGCCGAAACCTCCCTCTGATACCACTGTTGGGTTTCTCTATGAGGATGGCACAACACTTGTGCACGTAGCGGAAGGATAAAACATTAAGAAAACCCAAAAGAAATAGGATCGGGCCATGACAGTTGAATCAAGAAGTTAACATATAACTAGGCAAAAAATTACCTCTGTGGCGTTGAGTCACAACTCAACGGAGATGCTCCAAACTTTGTATTCTTGCTGGTGGCGAGTTGTACGTGGAATAATATCCACGTCTCTGCAGAAATCCACACGAGCGGGAGAACGCCGAGCTTTCCGTCGCACGGAAGATCGGGAAGAACGATGACCGCACCTTGCTATTCCACGGACTGCTAGGTCCGCGCCAGGAAAAGCAACACCAGCGACAGTCGCCGGAGAAGAGGAGGTCGACGGAGCGAACACGGCGGCGGCGGAACACTTCCGTCGACGGCGGGATTCGGGATCGGCGGAACGATCGCGGAACGGCTTCCGTCAAAATCGATTCGATCGGCTGTAAAAGCACACCTTACCCGAAAACCCTAAGTGTACCTTTTATACCGAAGGCATAAAAGACTTAGGAAAATCGCTATCCGCAGACCACCCAGAAATAGGGTTCAGAATCGGCGAGTATCAATCGGCGAGAATCGGTCAGGATCGGCGACAATCAAAATCGGCGAGACTCACAATCGGCGAGAATCACCCGGATCGGCGAGAATCAGAGAACTATTCTCGACGATTCACATCGAACGTGGGTCGACAATTCACGCCGACGTGGGTCGACGATACACGCCGATCGGCGAGAATCAGAGAACTAATTCTCGACGATTCTCGTCGATCGGCGAGAATCAGAGAACTATTCTCGACGATTCCCGTCGATCGGCGAGAATCAGAGAACTATTCTCTACGATTCTCGTCGATTCTCGTCGACCCTCGGCCGACTATTCTTACCAGTCCTTCAAGTCAACATTTGTCGAACCCGATGATTCTTTAAGGCAACACTTTGCCCACAACCCCATTCAGATCGGTGATTGGCAACCTTTACCAACACAATCAATCATCCAACTTCTTCACATCTCTTATGTGCGACCCTGCAAGCTCATATCGCGTTGGCAGTGAGATTACATGTTTGATCACTTCCAGATCACAATGGTAACTCCAACAAGTACCAATAGGACAAATCAGCAAGACTAATGCCACGTGTTATTCTTGCGGAATCCAAGGGCACTATTCTAGTGAGTGCCCCACGAAGAGCAAACTGTTAGCCCTATTAGACTCCACGTCTGAGCCTGCCGATATCGTCTATGGAGCGGGAGAAGAATCTGATGCCGAGTCGAGTGACATTGAGGACGATTCTTACATGATGGTGATGAGATGTATTTTGGCCACACCGCGAGCGTTGGACGAGTTTAACCGGACAAATATATTTACCTTAAATTTTAAGTGCGGTGAAAAATGGTGCAAATTAATTATTGATAGCGGTAGTTGCATGAACGTCGTTTCGGAGAACGCCATCGCACGCATACATTTAGTCACCGAGCCGCACCCACATCCTTATAAAATCGCGTGGGTAAACAAGACGTCAATAGCGGTCTCTAAGCAATGCTTGGTGCCACTAACATTGAAAAACTACGTTGATAAAGTGTGGGGCGACGTCATCCCCATGGACGTGTGTCATGTCTTACTAGGACGACCTTGGCTTTATGATTATGACGTGACCCATTTTGGAAGAGCCAATACTTATGAGTTCAAATTCAATGGTAAGACCATTGTATTGAAACCATCGCCGCCCAAGGATCCATCACCTGCGTCCAAAGATACCATTGTGCCGGTAGAAAAGAAAACGATAAGTCTGATAAGTAGGAAAGAGTTAGAGCGTGAGACTTTCATGGATGGCATTATCTACGCTCTAGTTTGTCTACAAGCTAAGGAGGATGCACCTTCGTTAGCGAGCCTCCCGTTATCCCTTCGAACTCTCTTAGAAGAGTATAAGGATGTATACCCGGTGGACTTACCACCTCAGTTGCCACCTATGCGTGATATCTAGCATGAGATAGATTTTGTCCCGGGTTCTTCGTTGCCGAATCAGCCCCATTACCGCCTCAACCCCTCCTCACATGAGGAGTTGCAAAAATTATTTTCAGATTTGTTAGCGAAAGGATTTATACGTCATAGTAAAAGTCCTTGTGTCGTCCCTACCTTGTTAGTCCCGAAGAAAGATAAAATGTGGCGATTGTATGTCGATTATCAGGCTATAAATAAAATAACTGTCAAGTATCGGTTCCCCATTCCCCGCTTGGATGA